>OU015747.1:54231471-54242867 GCA_907169655.1 Acomys percivali
CCTCTTTACTGCTTTGGTGTGGGAGGGGCCTCTTTACTGCTTTGGTGAACACTGGAACCTTGTGGAGTTGTTCCATCCTGCATTACGCGACTATGTTTCTCCCTTCTTTTCCATCTTGATAATCCAATAAGGCATGTGGCATTATTTTTAAGTGAACAATTTTCTTAAACATCCACAAAAGGACTTTGCATGCTTCCTTGAGACATGCAAAGCAGGAGATCCAAGAAAGTGTTTGAGAACTGGATTGGACGTGGACACTTCTAGTCTCCAGCGCTTGGAAGGAGAACTAGGACGAAACGGTTTCTCTAAATACTTTAAAATTAAAAATAATGCTGGACGAGGAAAAAAAATGCTCAAAAGGAACAAAATGGTATTTTTATCCTACTGACCTAGAAGGCAAATAGAAGAGTGCGTTTTCTTCGTGTTTCTTTAGTCCCACTGCTTTTTAAAGCTTTTTCAACTTGGGGGGGGGGGGTTGAAGATGAAGCTCAGTGAGAGAACTGAGGTTTAGGCGCACAGGCCCTGGGCTCTATCCCCAGCTCCAAAACGGAAAGCAATGTTGAAAACTGGAGGCACTTCCTGTCTTGATACAGTCCTGCTTACTAGACGTGCTTTTCACGTGACACAGAAGGCCCCTTTCTGTCACTTTCCATGCTTCGTTACCTCCCAGGTTCATCTCTCTTCCTCCTTATGCTGTTCTTCTCACAGTGGGGTCACTTCCCCAAGTCTCCCCTTCTTCTGTGCTGTGAACCTTCCTGCAGTTCAAGGACACGATATGTGCCAGCAGTGGCTAAAGAAGTGAAGGAGGAAGGGTCACATGATCTCTTAATCTTCTCTTCCGCATCCCCAAACTTACTCCGAAGTTCACGTAAAAGAACCTTACGGTGTACGTGAGAAAGTCATATCCCACTCTCAAGTGTGGAGACTGTTCTGACGATTGGCTAGATCTGGGTAGGGGTTTAAAGTTTACCGCCTATATTGTCCTTGGCTGTTGCCTTAGTTTGAGAGGGACCCCTTGGCCCAAATCTGCCTATCATAATAGTCTACTTGTAGGTTTCTAGGACCCACTGGATCCTTCTACTTTGCTATTCTCACATGGTTCTCTCATCTAGAGTCCCAATAGGATGTCCTCCCCTCTGTCCCAGTTTCCTGGTAAGTGAAGGCTTTCATGGGACATGCCCCTTGGACTAGTATGCAGATATAAGTGAGTATATACCATTTGAGTCTTTCTGCTTCTGGGTTAACTCACTCATTATGATTATTTCTAGCTCAATTCATTTATCCACAAATTTCACGTACTCTGGTGCCTCACATTTGACTATGTCCCCTGGAGGGGAAGACCTGGTGGCACTCAGAGGAATGACAGCAGGTCACCGAGAAGAGACTTGATACCCTATGAGCATATACAGGGGGAGGTAATCCCTCTGAGGAACACTCATAGGGGAGGGGAATAAGGGGAAAATTGGAGGGAGGGAAGAATGGGAGGATACAAGGGATGGGATAACCATTGAGATGTAACAAGAATAAATTAATAAAATTTAAAAAAACAACAAAAACAAACAAACAAACAAACAAAAAATGAACCTTACGGTGGGAGAAACCGCTCACAAATGTAACCCAGAAATTCAATAGGACTGTTAAGTTCAACGCTAACCGGGGCTGTACGCTGATTCAACAAATCAGGAGACCAAGCAAGATGGCTCAGTGGGGTACAGGCACCTCCCACCGACCCTCATCACCTGAGTTCAATTCCCCAGGTTCACACGTGAGAAAGGAGACGTTGACTCCCAGAAATGTTTAATGTTTTCTGCCCTCCACAAGTACACTCACACATAATGCTTGCATGTGTACACACACACACACACACACACACACACCACAGACTCACAAATAAATGCAACTTCAAATTTTCAGAGCATAAATATAAGTTCAGACCAACTTCCATTGTATATGGATTCTGTGATAATTACTTTGCATTGCTGAACTTGAGTTTCTTCCTTCCTTTCTTTCCTTCTTCCTCCCTTCCTCACTTCCCTCTTTGTATTTATTTTTGGTCCCAATTGAAATAACACTAAAAGTATTTGTTGTGCCCACCTGACAGCAGCGGAAAGGGGTCTCTTCATAGCTATGAAAAGTAAAAAGATGGATCCTAAATAGTTTATTTCACACCAAAGCAGGAGACCCCGAATGTGAAGAGCAGAACTTGCTGAGTTGGGGAGGCAGCGCAACTCCTCAGTCCTGCGTCATGGGCTTTGCGTGCTCTTTTCTTTTCTCTCCCTGTGTAGGAACTGAAGAAAGCTTTCAGCTCATGTTCTGCCTTCACGAGGAGATCTCAGTATTTTCTCCAATGATGTTAGCATCTCAGAAAATCACTTCCAAAATCCTTGGTGAAGTACGCCACCTGCACTTTCCCTGCTACTCTTTTTAGTGTGGTCTATGGAAACACTGGCACTGTACTCACATTGGCACCTGAAAATGCACAGGAGATTCTTCCTGAAAAGCACTGAGTCCTGACCAACCAGCAGCACGAGCTTTACACTAGAATATTTATTATCTTTTGTATGGACCCCATTTTTTGTTGTTCTTTGGTCTTGTTTTTGTGATAGGGTCTCACTACATTCCCGACTGTCACTGAAATCACTTTGCTACTTAGGCTGGCCTCCTGCCTCAGACTGCTAAGTAACTGAGATTATGAGCCCCAGGACCAGCTAAGGTTTACTTATGAAATTAACATGGCTTAATGATTAAAAGCACACTGGTAGAATGCTGTCAGGTAGCAAAACAAGTTTTAGGGTTAAGGATGATTCTCTCCTTTACCTAGCTCTATTTAGAATTTCTGAGCTCTCTTCTCAGTGGCCTCTGGCATTACGACTCTATGTTGTCTCTACGTGGTACATGCTAAGATAAGCTAAGACACTTTAACCATCTTCACGTGCTGATCAGGGTCCTAGTCTCCACCACCCACTGTGCTACTTCCCCCTGGACCTGTTGTTTCACCCGGGCAGTACTCTCTTGGCTACAGACTCCCATGCTTTCTTGTTGTATAAGAGTTTCTGGTGCCCCATATTTGACCATGTCCCCTGGGTGGGGAGACCTGGTGCTCAGAGGAAGGATAGCAGGCTACCAAGGAGAGACTTGATACCCTATGAGCATTTACAGGGGGGAAGAGGTCCCCCTCAGTCATAGTCATAGGGGAGGGGAGTAGGGGGAAAATGGGAGGGAGAGAGGAATGGGAGGATACAAGGGATGGGATAACCATTGAGATGTAATATGAATAAATTAATAAAATATATTTTTTAAAAAAGAGTTGTTCCCATCTCTTACCTCCTGAAAAAAAAAGCCCTCTCCCTGGCCCCTAAGCTTATTTGAAAAGTTCTACATTTGCTCATGTAATGTCTTATAAAATGTCTTATCATTCCTTAACAAATCATTAATAATTTTTCCTTTAAGAGGTTACTGTGCTTTGGTGGACATTGGAGGAATCAAAAATAAGCTGAAAATAAAAGCAATGTGAGTGAGGACAGTGGCCCTTTAGAGGTCAGGATCTGAGGGACTGTGCTAAGGAGACAGAGGAAAGCCTGGTATATTAGCAATGCTGCTCTCTTTACTTACAAATATTCATTAAATCTCTCTGTCTTAGACACCTTTTTCTAACTATAATCTCATTTACAATTTTAAAATCTTAAAAGCCAAAAAAGAAAAAAAAATCAGATAATTTTGACCAGTTTCCAAATTTAGAATGCTCCAGGGACAATAGGAATTCTGTGTTCTCATATACTTTCTAACCTATGTTAATAGTGAAAAATCATCTTTGGACAATTTCACATGCACTGAAGAAAATGTGATTGTGCCAAAACATGAGACACTTGTGTTGCGTCGTGGTGCAGAAGGGATTATCTGCACTTGCACACGATGCATTCTACTAACCTATTTCCCACATCTGACATACTTATTTGACTGGCTTATAGGTCATGGGATAATTAATTCTCATAGATTCTAAAGATGTAGGTAGAACAGACAACAACTTTGCCATACTTTAGAATAGGAAAGCCTTCCAACTCACATATGTAAGTTATAATTGTGGGGTTTTTTTTAATTATTATTTTTTTTTATGTAGCCAGATGTAGATTCAGCTAGTCTGACTGAATTCAAAACCCACCTTCTCTTTTCCTAGCTTGTAGCTTTGCACAGCTGTGACTCTGTCTTGTGCCTGCTGCCTCTATGAGTACTTTCCACACATGCCATAAATGAGCCAGCAGTGAAAATATCAACTAAAGCTGAGCCTTGCTCTTCTGAACCCCACAAACTTCCTCTTCTTAATTCAGGTTTCTTACATCTTTGAGTAGTCACACTGTTTGTATCTGTTCTTTAGACACCAGCTTACATCCGTAAGCCACTCAACAATCACAATGGAAGCTTTCTCTAGAACTGTGGAAGACTCAGATAAAAGACCTCACACCAAGTAAGCCTAGCTCAGCCTCAGCGGAGTGCACAGGAGCAGGTGGCAAGAAGACAAGGCCAGTCTTGATGGACTGTACCATAGGATCAAGGCTTTAAGGAAATGAGAGCTGTGAATTGCATCATACAGAGAGGAATGACAGTTAATGGCAGGTAATGGCAGTTAGTTCATAGTGAAGTACGTGCCTTTCTGTGCTTTACCCATTCAACCATCTTACAAGCATGCTACTATAATATTATTCTTTTGTAGTTGAGAAACACATGGCCCGTAGAGCAAAGGTAATTTCTCTCATGTTGCATCTAGCCCGGGTTTGCAGCTTGGGGCATCATGCTTAATGACCACTCAGAGACATGTGTGACAACAGGAAAGACCACTGCCTGAAGAGCACAGCATGATTTCCTGGGGGGAAAAACTGTGTGTTTCCTCTCTCTCTCTCTCTCTCTCTCTCTCTCTCTCTCTCTCTCTCTCTCTCTTTCTCCTAGTAAATGTGACAAAAATACATGACAGAAGCCACTTAAAAGAGGCAAGGTTTTATTTTAGGTCAGAGTTTCAAGGGTCTATGATGGCAGAACTACTCACGCCCCAGCGGACGTGGAAGTGGAAGCTCCACACTGGAATGAGGGTTGAATATGTCTGCCAAGGAGGCCCCGAGTACCAGAGTTTTCCAAAATTATGAAATTACCCCGAAACCAAGTATCTTTTGGGGGGTACATTTTACATTCAAATAAGAAGCAAGTGATCCCGAGAAAACAGGAACAAGACTTTAAGCAGCCTTCTCTGCTTCACTGCTGCTCTAGGGCTTGGCTGTGTGATGAGACACTTGTCACTAAACCGTATGTACTGCAGGACAGGCACAGTAAGATTCCTGATCCACAAGGTCCTCTGGAGAAGCTTCAGGGTATTGGTTGGAGGGGTAGAAGTGGAGACTGGATGAGACTGGGAAGTCTGTAGCGCTTATTCAAGCAAGAACGAGTAAGCGGCGCAACACAGCGCCTTTCTCAGTCAGCATAGGGAAGACGGTCAGTAGATACTTAGGATGTGTGGCTGAGAGGACAAACTGGACCCACACAACTTTTTGCAATGAAAGGTGCACAATAGCACCATCCACTTAGTGCTCCAACAAAAAAATGGAGAGTAAATGAGAGAGAGAGGTGTAGTGAGAATTCCGGGTTCTTTTAAAACCCAGTTACGCGCTGTGCATACGTTTTTGCTTTAATCCCAGGTGTGGGATATGGGGCTGCGTCTGGTTGTCCATAGCTGCTTCACAGCAGGTGACTATGATTTGCCTCCTGCTCTCTGCAGGGACATGTTTTTGCCAGCTGCTGCTAGTTTCTGTGCGTATGTGAATTCTAGGAACTTTTCAGAGGGGATAAATGCAAGAATGTTGAGAGGTGCTGGGATGCTCCAAAGAAAGGCCGCTGCTGCTCCCCCCTGCTGCCATTGCTGCTGTTAGCTGGTTGCAGTTTGCTGCAGTTGGTTGAGGTTTGTCAAGTGATCATTGTACAAAATTGCTGTTAATGTTTACTGATAATCCACAGATTATGAAGGCAGCTACTATTTAGCCCCCTACCATATCAATAAAAGATGTAGACACCTGTTATATTTTTAATATGCCTATTCACTAGAACTAGGCAGAAACTAACCCTTTTAGTTATCTTTTACCTCCCAGCCTCGCATCCCATGCCATTTGCTTTAATTATTCCTCTCTGGGCTACTTCCTATCCATAATTCCCATAAACGTTCGCACATGCTTTTCATCTGGGCTTTTTCTCTCCATCACCGATCCTCACAGCTAGCTTTTCCTGACTCTATGCTTCTTCTTCAAGTTAATGCATGGTGGCCACTTGCCCGCACTTCCAGTTTACTCAGATAATGGTTTTATTCCTTCTCAAGTATCTGATGGGGCTCAAGACCAGATAGTTATAGGCTTACAATTAACTTAATTGTTTAGGAGTTAAGAAGATGTTTGAAGGTCTAGAGAGATGTCTTTAGGTTGACAGACACAAAATATGATAGAAAATGATTTAGGTATAAAATTTTAGACTCGTCTAGATAAGATGGATGGTATTTTCTTCAAGGTTGCCAAATACATATAGACTAGACATTATGTATGTAAATCTTAGTAGTTTTTATTCTTGTTTCATAATTGTTCTTACTGCATGTCATTTATTTATAAATAGCCTTTTTAATTAGACAGAAAAAGGGATTGTTACAGCATGGTCTGGTGCATTGTACTCAGATGTTAATCATTTGCCTCCCGATTCTTACTGTCCTACCCTCATAACCACAATGATGTCTGTAACCTTCTCTTGAAATTATCCCTGATTGTCTAAATGAAGGTGCCTACATACCTGTGCGGGGCAGAAGTGAAATAGGGGGAGGTAAGGTTCAAGGACTTGGAGGACTGGAGGATCACAGGAAGGGCAGGAAGGAGAGAGGATCATGGGAAGAAGGAGAAGACAGAAGTGCAGGAAAGAAGAACGGATCAATTCCAGAGAAGATAATAATGGAAGTATTGGGGACTTTGGATGAGAGGAATATAAATTAATAGTGTGTTCAGCTTTGAATAAATCATACCCTCTATGTGTGGTTATTTTTATTTGGTAAAATTGCTGGAGAGGAATAACTAAGACTTTGCTAATAATATGAATAAATGTTAATATTCATACAACAGGTCATGTGCAAAGAGAGGAGAAAAAGAAATTAAATATCCTGACAACAAAGGTAAAACTTTCCCCAAGGAATCCAACACCCCTGATCAGCAAGAAGTGGTCTAAAGATGTCTACACACCCTCTCCCCTCTAACCTTCTTTCTCACCTACCTAATGTTGGGGGGCTGGTAGGGATTAGGATGGAGAAGGGTGGTCAATATAGGAACCCAATAAAGTAGCCAAGTAGCCGGCGTACTAGGCAGAGTGTTACAGCTTGGATCTTGACTGTCCCCGAAGCACACTAAAGCCTAGAGCCCCAACCTATAAAGATATTAAAAGATGATAGAATCTATAAAAGATGGAGTTTAGGAAAAGGAGGTTAGGTGACTGGGAACATGCCCTGAAAGGGATTTGATGCTTCAATCCTTTGTTCCTGGTTGATTTCCAGCCATCATAAGGTGAGCACCTTCCTCTGCCTCATGCACCTTACCATAATCTTCTGCTATCCCAGGGCCAAACGCAACAATGAGAGCTGACCAAAGCGACAAACTCTAAAGCTGTGAGACAAACCAACAGTTCTTTCAGCTGGTTCATCTCAGGTACCCACTGCAATGGAGGAGGTGTCAGTTCAGCTTTGGACTTGGTTCTGAGGCTTGGTGAGAGACATAAGAGGTTAATAGGCCTCCAGTTGAGATGGAGGTGTAGTGATCAGAGAGCACAGAAGTTTGAAACTTGGGGAACCACAAAATGTGGTAGGGCTAGTCACAGATATGAATTGGAGTAGCCAGGCAGCTGTGAGGATAGCCTGGTCTTAGTGGTAAAAGGGGAACCCCAAGAAGTCACAGGTTAAGCTCTCATAGAAGAAAGACACTCCTCGATGTCTGAGAACACAGAGGGAGCTCCGTAGAGAGGAGTGTCACTGAAGTCCCAGAAAGAAAAAGCTCTGGTGAGACCCAACCAAACCAGCGATAACAGCTGCCTCAAAAACAACAACAAAAACATGATAAAGGCAAACCAGCAGACATCTTCAACTTTGGACTCCACCATCACATTTCAAAAGCAAAATGCCATCCAGTAAAAATGTAAATGGTTCCTTTTTATTTTTTCAACTTGTTCACATACGGAATCTCTGCTGTGCATATCACTATTTACTGCTTCTTGAAGTGAAAGAGAAATTAAGGAGAAATAAGAAAATGAGACAACTTACAATGTCTCTGGCAGTGCTATATATAGTGAGGAAACCACCTACATAAACAAGGAGGTAAGTGCAATAGAGCTGAGTGAAGTTGGGCTGAGGTGAATGGGAAAAACGAGCTTGGTAAAGAGAGCGACTGAATGTGAATACTTCATAACAGGCTTTAAAGACGTGTTTTCAGATCACTTAGCAAGTGCTCAGTCATGCCAGGGTGCACTAAAGAACGAATCCATCACTACACCTTTACTATGTCCTCTTAACGTCCACAGTGCCCAGAGCACTACAGATGGCATCACAAACTATACAGTAGGGTCTTGAAGAACATGAATAAACAGACAAAAGCAAGAGTCGGTAGATAATGTGGTTAAAAGCAAGGGCTTCTCTATCAGGAGGAACAGGGGTGCCATTTCTGCTTTCACTTACTAGTTCTCTATAGACTGGTCAGAGCTCTAAGCTTCTGTTTTATAATTGACCATATAGTATATTTCACTGTTTACTGACAAGATCATTAAAAACACACAGATAAGACTCCATATGCTACCCACCATATATACTGTACTATCTCATTTAATCTTGACAACTCATAATTGTACATTATTATCATTGTTGTCCTTCTATAGATAAAGCAAACAAGGAATAGAGGAGAACTCGGGGACCAGTGCAGGAACGCACCAATGCCGGGTAGCAGGCTATCTTTAATTATTTTTTCCTGAAGGAAATGGCATCAGACCACACTCCAGCAATGACAAGAAGCTTCATGGTGCCCTCAACAAGCACAGGGCCTGCTCCATGGAATCCAAGGGACAAGACCGGGCGGTGACAGAATCTGGATAAGCAGAGGATGCACCTAACATGGTTGCTATTCAACAAGTCCTTCTTAACCACAAATATTATTTAAAAATCCCATAGCTCTAGCAAGGTATCAACGCATAGATCCACATACATGTGCATACATCCACAGGCATATAAGACATGAACACATTCTATTTTACATAAACATGTTTGTATATAAAATAAAGAGCAGGTTTTTAAGAGTAAATATACCCAAGTGACAATGGGGATACGTTTCCTTGCTGAGGGGAAAGCCATGCTGGTGGGAACAAAGTTTAAACTCTGCCTGTTGCCCTGCTCAGAAGCAGACCGCCTGTCAATCAACAGGGAGGTACCTTACCCAGGAGTGGAAAGGCAGTCACCTAACTGCTCCCTACCAATTTAGTTGGGGATTCATTCTAACTATTATTTGAAGTGTCTAGAAATTAATGTAATATTTCCTGTACTCATTTGCATTGCCTGCGGGCTGGAGGCGCCCCCTGTGAGGGCCAGAGTTGGGTAGGGAGCTGTATCCAGGGCAACTCAGAACCAAGTGAAAGCAGGAGCAGCGCTTGTAGAGCAGGGCTGACACTGGGATTAGGGGCTGTTCTAGGAAACCGTGCCAGCCTGATAAATTGAAGTGGTAATTTGGGATTTCACCAGAGAGAGCAGTAAATGTAATAGAATGAGAAAAAAAATCCGAGGGGAGCAAAGACTGAAGGAGTCATCCAAGTTGGTTTGCGAGGTTCAGTTTGGGCTAGGTTTTCCATCCTTTTGCCTCAGCATTTCAATCCTGAATTTGAGCATCTCTTCTGCTACTGCAAACCTATTAGTAAAGTGGATTGCCTTTGTTAGTCTAAATTGCTGTGTGTTTGCAAATACATTTCAAGAGCATGCCACTCAAGAGAAAGCTGCTCGGGGACCCAAATTGCAGTGTCTATAAGTAACTCTTGACCTTGATGTAGCTATGCCCTGTGTGTAATGAAAGTAGGGTGCAGAAACAGTTGACATCTTCCCAAACTATTCATCTCTTATTGATTTGCTTGTTCTATTGTGAGCAGAGAGACACCTACACACTGGCTTAAAATTAGGGGCTCCTGAGACCGTGATGAATGAAAGAGACACGATTTATCCCGTGGGATTTGAAAGTACAGAATTTTCTCAGCTAAGGATTGTTGGGAAGCTCATTGTCCTGGTGCATCCCAAGCACAGTCATTAATTTATTTCTTTAGCCTACACATCACTGTACATTTCCAGGGTTGCTATTTTTTAACCACAGTTGCCTAGTAATTCTTCCAAGTGCTATATAATTTTTTAAATGAAGGAAACATTTGGACAATGAAATTAATTGTGGAATATTATGAGGGTAGACTGAGGGACCAGGGCTCCAGAATCCTCTCAGTAAATTAGAATTCAGTAACTCACAAATAATACTGTCCCATGAACGCCAGAGGAAGGCCAATCTAAGCAAATAAACCACTTACAAAGGCAGCACAGGCAGTTTCACACACACAGCCTCTGCTCTATTTCTACTGAAAATATTTCTCATTTCTAACACTATTATTTAATTTTTTATATAAAATAAACAGCCGCCATCATGTTCACAAGAAATCTGTCATCTTACTCTTGGAGCCAGGATTTATTTTTAAACTTGCTTCCTCTACCTACAAATTAGTAACAGAGGGAAAAGCCAGATAATCTATTAGTTTCTAAGTCCTAGGAATGATCCACATGGCAAAAGAAGAATTGTGGAGCAGAGTTAGGCCGGTACTTCATCATAGTGGCAAGAAAGCCAGTGGCCTACTTTCACACCGTCATTGCTTTTGGTGATTCCTGAGCTTAGAATGGTGATGAGGCATATAAATTTGCTTTGGTTTTTCATATACATAGCTGAGTATACTCTGGTTCACTCTGCCCTATCCTCTTTTGGGACATGGCTTCCATTTCTTTCAAACACATTCTTCAAAGTGCATATGCCTGAAAACATTTCATCAACTTCTCATTAGAGTCTGTGCTGTATTTTGTGTTTAGAATCATTACCATTTATCTTTAAAAATTATATATATATATATATATATATACATACTTGTTTTTCAAAACAGGATTTCTCTGTGAATTCTTGTCTGTCCTGATGTGTTGGACTTACTTTGTAGACCAGGCTAGCCTCGAACTCACAGCAATCCATTTGCCTTTCAAATATCCTACTCATTGGCTTGAATCCTAGTCATCTACAAACACACACACACACACACACACACACACACACACACACACACACACA
>OU015747.1:54242877-54254317 GCA_907169655.1 Acomys percivali
ACACACACACACACACACACACACACACACACACACACACACACACAAACACAGGTCAAGACTTGCCTCTCTCCTCTTCAGACTCAAACAGTCTTGTAGAAATTGAAAAGAACAAAGTTCAAGGCACAAAAATATCGGTCTTTCCATTAACTTCTTCCCCTGTGAACAAAGCAACCACTGTCTAGTTAATGAGATCCAGGTTAACCCATACTTTGTAGAAATGCTATCTAAACCCTGGGCAAGGTGAATACTTTAAAGTCCAATACACGTGTTCAACTCATTGAATTGTAAATGCTTTGCCAAAGGCTACCCTTTGCTTACATGCAAATACATGTTTTATTCCTTTTTGTCGGCATTTGGATCTAAATTGTCAGACAAAATTGATTCTCTTTGAAGTTTTTCATGCTATAATCTCAAAAATTGAGATTGTGCCTAAAGATTAAGACCCATCCACACATGAAGGCAGAGATGGAATCCTTCCCTCCATGGGAGAATCCTCAGCATAGCCTGCTGCAGTTAACACAGTAGCTCACTCACCTTTTATACTACAAGCGCTTGACAGCTGCCCCAGATAAACAATTTCTAACGCAGATTTTATAGTTCCAGGAAAGAGACTCTTCAGAAAGCAAAAACTTCTGTTGTTTCAGGGAATAATCTGTAAAGGCTAAACACCCAATTCCACTCCACTCCAGAGAGCAAACCCTTGACAACCAGTTAGGTAAGCCATCATTACAATAAGGAAAGGCTTGATGAGAAATGCACAGAGGAAAGGACTCACTGGCCCACACCCTGCAGGTATGCACCAGACACTCTCAGTTTTAACGTGCAACAACCCATAAGACTTGAAGACTCTGGTTGGGCTGGGCTGGAGCAGTCCTGCCATTTACCCAGAAGCTGCCTGTGATGCTGAACTGCACAGTGTAGACAAAACCTTCAAACACAGCTCCATCTATTTCTTTTTCTGCGCACTCTATCCCTCAATTCACATTTTAAAATACACAGATCCACTATCCCATGTTATTCCTGCCTCACAAATAACTTAGAAGAACTACAAACGTCTTTGCCAATGCACCATCTCTGGGAAGACCATTAGTGTGTGAGTGGGATATGGAGTAAGAGGAAGAGTCAGTTTTTTTCTGCTGTCTTGGTTTCTTCGAGACAAGGTTTCTTTGTGTTGCTCTGGCTGTCCTGGAACTGAATCTGTAGACCAGGCTGTACTTGAACTCATAGATGCACCTGTTTCTGCATCCCAAGTGCTGGGATTAAAGGCGTGCACCACCACTGCCCACAGAAGAGTCAGTTCCTAAGCAGGAAGTACGAAAAAGTTTTATTAAGAAATCTAGGGCTAATAATGCTAGAATCCTAGACAACCACTAAGCCTGATGTTTTCATGTACAGAACAAGGAGGCAGAACGTCCCACTGAGAGCCCGCAGTTCCCAGGTTCAGATGTGTTGGCCATGGAGTTGACCTAATTGTAAAAAATAACAAAATATGTTTGTTTTGGCCACTTTCTCAGAATTCCACTAGGCAGTGGTAGCACACACCATTTATCTCAGCACTTGGGAGGCAACAGCAGGTAGATCTCTGAGTTAGAGGCCAGCCTGGTCTACAGAATGATTTCCAGGATAGTCAGGGCTACACAGACAAACCCAGCCTCAAAAAATAGTTGTTGATGATGATGGTGGTGAAGATTCACAGATAGACAGGCTGACAGAGAGACAGATAGATAGATCAGACTGCCAGTCTCTAATCCATATATCTACACAAATAATATTACAACACTTGGGCTTAGAATTAATTAGTAAGATTTCTTTCTTCTTTGTCCATTTTTTTTTACCAGATATAAACTCTGTTTTTTTACTTTACTCATAGAAAAGGGTAATTCCCCAAAAGAGGATCGGGAAATGTGAATAAAATTTTGTCTTTATTACAATGAGAAATGGATCTTAGTAAGACACATTGACTCTCAGAAAACAAACTTAGGAGGATCCAGTGTGCAGAAGGGTTGTGTGGTCCACCAGCTCACAGGGGTATGCAAGAGCCAGGATGAACACGGACACGGCTGCTGCATTAGAAGGATTTAGAAGTGCTTTCATCGTTCCATCCATCTTCCTAAATAATTCATCAACTACTCAACTCAAATACACTTGGTTGTTATGCAGGCAATTTTCATCTATTTATTGATGGGAGTAAACACAAATATGCAGAGGAATAAAAGAAAGAAGAATAAATGGAAGAAGTTTCCTTAGCATCTCATGGAGCCACAGAAACAGATTTCCTCTGAAGAAAAGTTTTTTATCAGGATAATTTAATGATCTGATAAAAGAAAGGAATGAGATGGACTGGTTTCCAATATCTTCTTGTCTTATTTTGTGAGCAGGAGCATGGGGAACTGCCTGACAATACACAAATTACAAGCAGGGAAAAGAAGATCATTAGTTATGAGATGCCAACTGTATGCCATAGAAAGGCATGTGATCTGTCTATATCTCTGTATGTGTGAGGAGACAGGGGCAGAGGAGAGAGGAGAGGGATTCTCACGGCCATGCAGAATTAACACTGCAATCTCATCACATAAAATTATATTACAATCTGCTGTAGAACATGAGGCTACTAAATTAGAGTTAACTGAATTGTCCAAGGTCATACAGATAGTCTCTTGTGCATTCCAACAAATTTGTTGGACTCCGTAGCCCTACTCTTTTCACTCGAAGGCCATTTTCTGCAGAATAGAGAAAGTTACCTTTCAAAGCAATGCGAACATATAAAATTGGGGCTTGAAGGACTAGGAGGAATTGGATGGACAGGAAGGAGAAACAGGGTGGGAGGCTAGTTTAAGCAGAGGTCAGGAGGAAGTGTGATGAAGAATGTGGCCACAGTGTCTATGTAAATGCATGGGCCACAAAGCCAGATAGAAGTGCAGAGGTGCCCAAAGAGCTTCACTGCCAGCTGTAGAGAATTAATTCTGTAGGTAAAGTGACAATGAAGAACCATTGAAGAGTCTCAAGGACAGGGACGTTACAAAGTGAAGCAACAGTAAAGAGACCTTGCTGAAGAGCTAGTAGACTGTGCCAGAGAGAGCTAAAAGCAAGAAGGAATACAGAAGCTTGGGGGATGCTGTGGTGACTTTGGTGACTTGCGTGTCCCAAAGACAGAAATTGAGAGCAATCCCATCACTTCATATTCCTTGTGTGCACATGCATCTTCTTCTTAAAGCCTGCTCCTATTTTTTTCATTTATCTTTCTGTTTTTTACTGAAAGAATAACAAAAGTGGAAGGTGGAGCCCTAGTTCTCACCAGCAGACTCTAGACCCCCGGTGGTAATGGATCAGGTCCCCTGCGGGCCCCATGTTTTCAATAGGCTGTTTGCACACACGAACAGAGCTCATACATTTTGTTCATGCCCCTGAAACAATTGATGTACTCCAGCATATAGTGTATGTTTTTTATAATTACACTAGAAGAAAGCATTCTTTATGGAAATAAATGTGCTTTTTAAAAACACATTTCTGAAAAGCAGCAGGCACGGCATTAATAACAGTGAAATGATGAACCGAATGGAAGTCTGAGAAAAATTCTATATTTGTATTATATAGGCATTGTTTTCATTCCCAGCACCTTATTTTTCATGTACATAAAGAGAAAGCAAGCTACAGCAGGGTGAGACAAAGATCAATGCTGAATGTATTACTTGGCACTGGTCAGATGCAGTTTAATAAGAAAAAAATTGATCCATTAAGCTAAACCTAATTTTTGGCCGAAAATGGTTGAAATCTCTTCTTTATATTGCTAGCTTCATAAAGACCTTTAATATTTGGAAGAAACAACTCAAGGCTGAGTTTAATAAGATTAAATGTATTGCAAATATACTTAACAAGAATCTATCAAGTTGTTAATGATTGCTATTAATATCAAACAATCTTTGTATAGAATTTCATATTAGAGCAATTGTGAAATGCAGCTACAAGAAATGCAATATAAAACGGTTTTCAGGTAATTTGTAGCAACTACAATTGTAATCGCAGAACTCAAATCTCAACCTACAAGATACAGTCATTTATTTTATCAATCCAGTTTCTCATACTAGCACAATTCAATTGTAAGTGTTTGACGTTGGTCTTGGGATCTACACAGCAAAGTCCAGAAGGACCACATCTCGTTAGGCCACTGTACAAGTTCAGGGCAGGATGCTAGGAAGTACAGCGGTGCTAAGACAAGACATAGAATTATTTCTGAAAATGAATCTCAGTTTCAGAGAAACTGTCTAACCCCTCGTCATTGTCGGACTGTTAAGGGAAACACCTTTACTCTCAAAGTTTGTAGAACGGTGGCTCCTGAAAGCTGGAAGGGAATTCTGTGGCTGCCTGCTTCCAATAGCCTGTGTGCCTGTGCAAAGCCGGACCTGCCAACTGCCTCTGAGATCATCAGGCAAGAGTGCCAGTAGTTGGTAAGAGCCTGAGTTTTTAACTTATAAAGGTGAAAAACAGTGAAACTAAAGAAAACATACAGGCTCAAAAAAAAAAAAAGAGAAAGAAAGAAAAAGAAATAGAAACTCATTATGACTACCATAGATCAACCTAAAAACTACATTGGAAATGAATTCCTCTGCTTCGGTAATAAAGATGTTGGCCTGAATGCTGCAATTCTTTCTTTTATTTACATGGAGGCTCACGATCTATTATACTAAAATAATCCATCAGAACCCAGTCAATATTTAAAAATCATTCACAAAAATCGGAAGATTTTAAGGGCATAATTTTTATAAGTGACTACACTAAGAAAGTGTCTTCATAACAACTGCACCCCAAACTTAAGAAAAGGAAAAATTTTGTTCTGGTGATTACTTAAAAACAAAACAAAATAAAACAAACAAACAAACAAACAGTAACAACAAAATCCTTCAGCCAGATCACTGCGTAGTGAACTCCATCCTCCAGGGTATCAATTTAAATTGCCTATGAGTCAGGAAAACAATATATATTTCTTCCACCTTAATGGCTGTTCAGTGTTGTACGCAAAATGGACAGGAATCTCAGAACAGTTCCTAATGGACACTCACATTAGAGACTTGCTAGGCAGTAGGAAGGGAGAGAACTGAGAGATTATGGGGTGAGGGCATATACCTGCCCCCCATACTGTACATTCTGGCTGTCAGAAAGACAGTTAGGTGCATAGAAATGCCTTTCACGTCACAGGAGCTGATTAAGGGCACCTCGTAATTCCCAGATCCACCTTGAGATGTCAAGTCTGAACATCTGCATATGCCAGTGTTTTCCCAGCATGATATCCCCTTACCAGAGCAGCATGAGTGGCCAAATCCTAAAATGGTGCACTCACAGGCAGCATAACACACCCCCAGATGGTACCGTAACTCCTAAATATTTTAACCACAAAGAATGATATAAGAACTCCATCGATGATTAATTTGTATTTTAAGCATATAAATCATGCCTCGGTTGTCATGCTAATACTGATTTAGAAAAATATACACTTCAGCTTATATCGATCTGTTCTTCTAATTCTTCATCAGGAGGGTCTAATACAGCTGTTTTTGCAATTTGCTTTCCAAGTTATCCTTTTAGGAGATGAAGTAACCAAAAGATATTGAAAATCCAAAGTAAATTACATCGTACCAGTCAGAGTTCCCTGAAGGAATGGCTACACCCTTCTAATCCTCTCAGCTCACAGCTAATAGGCAGGGGACTTGGCTGTGTCTTAATCTTTGCTAAACTAGGACTCTCTTTTCAGTACACAACATTTGTCTTCGGGACATCTATCAAATATTCAGCATATCTCTAACAAAATTAAATTTTCTATTAAGTTACAATCTATATTATGAATCAGAGCCTTGAAATATATAGAGAAAACCCAATACTAAAGCTGACAGGAAAAGAATAATTTGGAAATCATTGTAAATTTTTTTTCAGTTCTAAATACACAGTTTAAAACTGTGGTTTGCTCATGCACTTTGCATTTATATGTAATTTATCAGTAGAAAGAGAATCCAAATGGCCACTAAAAAGAAAGAATAAATAAACAACAAAACACTCACCTAAGTGAAACTAGAACTTCATTATTGCCACAGAACAGGAACTTTTTTGTGTCCAACTGAATCCTATTCCCCGTGTGCACATACATGTAGACAGAGTACATATGGATGAATGTGTATTGCACATATAGAATAATAAAGGAGTCATCCAATGACCAAATTTGCCAAAATTGGGAAATTAAGTAAATGTGGTAGTAGTCTATACAGTGAAAGCAACGTGAGGGTGTAAAACACTTCCTAGGCATGTACCCTTCAATGCCATCTAGAGAAAAGAATTAGCTACCATGCAAAAGCAATGAACAGTGGACAGAAAAGGAAGAGCAACCCATAGTCACGGCTTCGGACTTTACTGGCCTGTAGTAAGAAAATTAATACAAGAAACATCAACACTAACAATGACACAACTGCACAGGAATGGATGTGAGGGAATCAGGGTGCCGAGTGAGCTGCAGAAAGCAGCAGAACTCTGGAAAACACAGTTGGGTTCTAAGTCGTCAGCTGTGTAATTTTTAAGTCAAGGACTGAATGGCAGCGTAGGGTGGACTTCAGTCTAAAAAAGAAAAAACAAATGGGAAATGGGAAAACAAATATGAAAATTAATAACCATCTCTTGAGAACATTAGTTTTTCCTTTCATTAGCATAAAGATAAAGTGGTTAAATATGTTTCCCCAGTTAAGCTGATAGACACCCTGGTTGCAAACTTCGCTGTATTTCCCACAAATGTTTTGTGAGTTATTGTCACTCAACATGTCTCTATGTGCCCTTAAAATGTATAACAAATGCACAAGACAAATCAATGGCCCTGTAGCACCTGCCATGCTTATTATATTTATTGTGTGTTTAGTATAAAACTGTTTTTGCTAATTCACACAACATCTACATCTAGAAATAGAATCCAGATGTTTTGATGTTTGCTTTACCTTCAAAGTTCATTTTCAACGCTGGATTCTGTGAAGTTTCCTAATGATATACATCAATATTTAGTTAATCAGGATAATGGAGGAATGGAAGTTATAGATCACCAAAATCATGATTAGGACAAAGCTAATAAAAATGTTTTTAATAGAGTCAATGTAAACTTACTTAGTTAAAATTATATTTAGCTGGCTAACCTAATTATGATGCTTTTAGACAATGGAACATAGACCCATTCTATACATATACACTTAATATGCATTTCTATAAAACTAAAATGTACATTCACACATATACATTAAAATATAGGTGCAAAATACTGTGCAAATATAGAATTTTAGTGTTCTAGATATGTTTTAACATATGAAATAAAACTAAATACAATGACTGGTTCTGAGATAGGTCCTTTCATCTGTACCACTTAATTTTTTTCTAGGACCATTTGTGATTCATAAAATGAAGATACTTCTGATGTTGGGGAAAAAAAAACCATCTGTCCAGTATCAGGCAGTTGTAATGTAAAGGACTGCGTTGAACTCATCAGTGCTTCCTGTGGAACTTGCCACTTCCTCCTGTCCAAAAACTTCCATGTCACACATGAGGGTCAATACGTAAGACTAGTCTTACCCACTTGCTGAATATGAATTCCACACAGTTGTTTAGATGAGTTTATCCAAGGAGAATGTGCATCGACATCATCTTCCAGTTTCAGAGCATCAAATGCTGTGCCTCGTCTACTCTCAGTAACCTTTGCTGGCTGGTAGGAACAACACTGCTTGTTAAATCCCCACAGAGGACCTCTTTACATCTTTGGGATTTTTTTATTTCTGTGGCATACTTGAAGAACATAACCGTATTAGTAAACTTGTGTGTTTGTTCTCAAATTAACAGGAAATCTTTGTATTTTAAATTATAAGACAGATTGTTCCACACTTTCTATTTCCTCTTCGCCTAATTGTACAGTTGCAAGATTTGCTTTCTGAATGTTAACTTTTTCATCAGATTGTCACTATGTTGACTGCAAAGCCACTCATTCTGAAAATAAGTGATGCAGACCCTCGCAGTAAGTGAGCAGAAAGTGCTATGCAGCGTTTATTAGTTGTTACATATTTCTTAAAAGTAAATAGCATCTAGTGTATAGTATTTGTTTTTAATAGACTTAAAATTATTTCATTTTACTTAAAACCTAATATATCTGCAAACTGATTTGACTTCAGTTAATTTTATTTATTTTTTTGGCTCAGCTATAAGAATAGACAGGACATTATATAATTAAATTGAGTCGTGTAATTGAGTAATACAGCAAAGTCACTTTAGTCTGTTTGGCCATTATGCCACCTCTTTGATCCTTTCTGCTTCCTCCACATTGAGAAACCAGTGGAGGAGGAGAAGTGGAGGTATTTTAAAGTTTTTGGTTCAAGTACAAATTTACTTCATATAGGACTTTGTTAATTATAATGCTCAAGATATTTGCAAAAGATATTTGTTGAGTGATGCTCTCTGGGGCTAAATATGGCTTAGCACTTAGAGCTGGCTGCTCTTTCAGAGGAATAGAATTCAGATCCCTGAGCCCATGAGCAACTAATAACTGCATGTCATTCTGCTCCAAGGAATTCAGTGCCTTCTCCTGGCCTCTGAAGGCACACACACAGATACACAGACACACACACACACACACACACACACACACACACACACACACACACAGACACAGAATTTTTAAAGAAATAAACCTTAATAATATTCTCTTCCTCAATCATCCAAAAATGAATTTGGGGGATTTCGATGATAACATGGAATTAAGCCACTGAAATGCAGAATGTAAACAAATCATAGCAGTGATTGCAGTAGGCCTATGGGAAAATATAGGGTTTTTCCAGCAACTTTTATCTGTGCTAACCCAGCACTTTTAGGAAGGATCCAATTAAAGTTGCCAAATGCTATTGCAATTTGTTTCTAAAATTAATTACAATCAAAATAAGTGTAAATGTATATTAATTATTATGTGTGTTCAATCAGCAACACCTCTAATTTAGTTATTTTAATACACAGCACACATAAACATACATTTCAATTACTGAAATGCACAGCTACCCTTGGGCATATAGGACTTCACAATCTATAAATCTTACACATATGTGCATATACCTACAGGGTTGCAAATACCTACGTAGTAGTCTATGATATTTATGACCTTATCTTGAATAGTCAACACCATGAGGCTTAAGTTGTAAAGAAAAAACTAGAGATAAAACTTCTTGAACTGTATTTTTGAGTGCAATAAACACTATAGAGAGGGGAGAAAGGGCACCTAGCTTCTGGGCACAATGCCTAAAGATCCTACAGAATAAAAAGTAAATGGAAATTAAAGGGAAAAAAAGAGATGGGGAAAATAAATTAAATTTTGCCAATGATTGATTCTTAATGCTTAGTTCTTTCATCCATAAACTCAAACCTTGCGATGCTGTCTACGTGTGGCACACTCTCCATAGAGTAGATGGCTAATGGAAAGGCAGAGTGTAAGGAGAGCAAAAGGCAAGAGAGGAAACAAATGCAAGGACCGGGGAAAGGTGACCCTACCCATTGTTCCCGTGACCTGGTGAGCTGACCTTGCTCACTGCTCATGCGAGCGGGTGGGTATCTGCCCTCCCCACGTTACCAAGGAAGTGTGCTCCAGCTTTCATCTTTATAGCCCCACGTTAGTACCCCACTCACTAACTGTTGAGGTGCTGTTATTCAGCAACCGCCATAAGAAGGCTGCATCTGTGTCTGATCTGAAGGAAACCCAAGACAAAACAAAACTGTAATTTAAAACAGAACAAATCTGCGATTTCTATAAAAACAAATACTATTTATGTATAATGACTTCAGAAGATTTCCATAGTCTATGCGACAGAACATAAAGGCTAAAAAATCTCAAACTACTAAACATACGTATATATCATCCTGCCTTCCTTCCCCTAGCTACATTGAAATTACAGAATTAGTATTGAAACAAGACATTATTTACCTGTCTAGGAATCAGAGGACACTGTTTTCTGAAAGGGAACACCACACACACACACACACACACACACACACACACACACACACACACACGCACTCACACACACACACACACACACAAACTGGGTCTCAGCAGGGGTGTGGTGGCGCATACCTTTAATCCCTGTATCAGGGAGGCAGAGGCAAGTGTATCTCTATGAGTTCAAGGCCAACCTGGTCTACAGATTGAGTTCCAGGACACCCAGGACTACACGAACAAACCCTGTCTCAAAAAACAAACAAACAAACAAAGCTGGATCTCAGGTGTAAAAGCAACAGAGAAATTATTTGCCATATTTTGTCTTTAAAACACAGCTCTTCTTGCCAAGGTCACTCCCAGCTGTGCTTCTGGGACTGTGAGAGTGCATCTGTCAGGCAACTTTTGCATTCAACAATCCTAAAACAAAACCTCTTTAAGGAAAATAGGCCCTGTAAAATGTAGGTGACAATGAGAAGTTGATGACCTTCCACTCCTGTGAAAGCATTACAATTTAGAATTCAAAAGAAGTAAATTGTGTTGTTTTCTTTACCATGGAGAGCAACGTTGGTCAGAGGTTTGTGAAAGCTTAGGGAAAGTTTGGGTTTTTTTTTTTCTGCATTATCTTTTTTAAAAGATTTATTTATTTACCTATTAGCTTATGCATATGAGTGCTCCATCTACATGTACACCTGCATGCCTGAGGAGGGCATCAAATCTTAGTATAGATGGTTGTGAGCTACCATGTAGTTGCTAGGAATTGAACTCAAGGTCCCTGAAGAGCAGACCGTGCTCTTAACTGCTGAGCCATCTCTCCAACAAAGATCTAGATAGTGCATGCTTTCTCTCAGACTCTGTCTCTCTGTCTCTGTGTGTGTCTGTGTGTGTGTCTCTGTCTTTGTTTCTGTGTCTGTGTCTCTCTCTGTCTGTGTCTCTCTGTCTCTGTCTCTCTGTCTGTCTGTCTCTCTCTCTCTCCCCCTTGGGTGTCCTGGACCTGCTTTGTAGACCAGGCTAGCCTCTGACTCACAGAGATCCACCTGCCTCTGGGATTACAGGGATGCCCCACCTTGTCCTGCAGTAGTGCATACCTTTAATCCCAGCACTAGGAAGACAGAGGCAGGCAGATTTCTGTGAGTTCAAGGCCAGCTTGGTCTACAGGGGGAGTTCCAGGATAGCTAGAGCTACACAGAAATACCTTGTCTCAAACACCCCCCCAAATACAAAAACTTAAAAAGGAAGAGTGTGGTTCTATTTCTCTAAGAAGCAAGAAGACTTGTAGAATTTAGAGTCCAGAATGTGAGCGCAGATTTGAGTCTAACGTGAGCCATTTGCTGATTAAGAGAACACAGACAAGTTATTTAACCTGCTGAAAGACAGCTAGTGAAATGGAATTCTTATCAAAGGAACACACACACACACACACACACACACACACACACACACACACACACA
>OU015747.1:54254327-54276522 GCA_907169655.1 Acomys percivali
ACACACACACACACACACACACACACACACACACACACACACACACAAAATCACCCAGCTTCTCTACCTGGGGAGAAAGGCTTGAGATTGAAGGTGAATGTCTTGTCCCACTGCCATAAATATTCTTAAAGGAAAAATATACGTAGATAATTTCAGAGAACAGACATCAAGTGTTTTTCATGCATAAGATAAAACCATATCTATATGTGTGAGAATATGCTAAATATACATTAACATTTCCATGACCCTATATAAGAAATGGCTGGCAGTATTTCTCTCTGCACAGCAAGAATTGGGGGGGGTTGTTGTTTGTTTGTTTTGTTTTGTTATGTTTTCCAGAGGTTGAGGGTGGGGAGCAGAAGGAGGAAATCTTTGTTTGTTTGTTTGTTTCTTTCTTTCTTTCTTTCTTTCTTTTTTGACCAAGCCTTGACTTTTATTACTTTAAAAAGCTGCATGTTTATTTTGCTTTCTGACTCTGTGCTTGTGCCTTCAACATTGTCACAATGATTTTCTTCTCCTCAGTAAGGAAAAGTCGGCTTGATCCTGTCGTGGCCACACTTGGCACACATAGAAGCAGCACAAGCTCTGCTGACCTGCACCTTCGTCTTAGACAATCCCATAAGGACTTTAGTCTCACAGCAAGAGTTTCTCACAGTCTGCCTGAGCACACACAGCTTGCAGATGTAGGTGCTCCCCTGACCTCTGACATACAGGTAGACAATGCTGTTGCCAGGGTGCAGTCTTGTTACAGGCCATATTATAGGAGAGCCTACAGTGGTATATCAAACACTGGACCATTCTGAGAGCCTCTAAGCACTGTCCCTGGAAGAGAAGGAGGACATTTTCAACTTTCATTTTATTCCCTTCTATACTGTCTAAATCTTTAACAATGTGCATAGATGATTATGGGATTCAAAAAACAATTTGGAACACAAACAAATTACATGGAACAGCATGAGGCAACGTAACTTTTTTAGTATATGAAAGCAATGAATTCGTGAACCTTTTCTCACAAAGACTAAATAATCTATGAAATTAACAGTAAAAAATATTGCCAAAATAATTCATTTTTAATAGGAGATTAAATGTTAATAAATGATTTTAAGTATGCGTTATGAGTGTATGATGCCATGGGCTAATGATAATTGTTTCAAAGAGTACAAATTTCTCCCAACATCTGATCTTTCCAACTTATCCAACCTGCCCTGTATAGCTACTGTCATTTTCATGATGAGGAAGGCTGCAAACATGTTAAGAAAGTAGAAAAATCTCTGTAATAAGGGAAAAGGACCATTTTGCACATCTGCAGTGCATACCACAATACATGGTACTTAATAGTAGTGTTGAATAACCAAATGAATGGGAAAAATGAATTAGTGACAGACACGCTACCCACTCAACACGTTCCTCTCACTCTCAGTGCTCTTGTTGAAGATACCCATCTTTTTGACCACAGCTCCATCCTGCTTAGATAAAGCGCCCTTGATCCATCAAACAAACATCACCTGCTAAATGCCCAGTGGCTCCCGGCCCTGAACTAAGCTGACTGGGCCAGCAATGGAGACTAGTACAAGTAAACCATTAGACGCTTCTGTGTGCCAAGCATTTCTGTCTATATGACACATGACTAGGGAAGTTAAAATTGAGCCAGTGAAAACGGAGGGAAAAGGGCCGAGTAGTACAACTAAAGGAAATCAGTTCTCTCACGAGGCTTTACCACACTTAGCTCCATTAGGCTGCCCCCCATCCTGCCATCACTCATTTGGAGCTTTCACCATGTTTAGCAGGTGGCGTTTCCATGCAAATAAACATTGAGTTTCCGATGACCAGAGCAACCAAGAGGATCTCTACTACATACGTTGGCTGTACCTGCTACAAATATGAATGAAGTAAATTGTCCTTAAAAGCCAGCCCCTGCGCTTGTACAGGCTATTACCCTCCTTACCACTCTGCAAGGTTTAACAGAGAACCCCCAATTTTCTTACCTGCAACCATCAGTTATTGGTCTCTCATAGAGTGGTTCCTTTGGAATATGCAAATTATCTGCCCCCCCCACGTCTTCATCAGAAAACAAAACTGTTTGCCAAATGATATTGCCAAATATCATTCCAATTTTTTATGCCTTTTCTCAACAAAAATATATCACAATGGTTTTACATGAGTGCTTTGTTTTGTTTTGTTTCTGCCACTGTGAACATGTTTGAGTCAAGCTTGTGCCCCCGCCACCAGAGTGAAATGGTTCCTATCAAGTTCTCAGATTTTTTCCTGATTGCCTAATCCATTGGTCAAATCAGTCCTCAGGAGGAGCCACCACTGGCAGCACTTCACCCACAGATCACACTGACCCACTATCCTTTCATCATTTCTTCTCCGTCTGCTTGACTGGCTCCTTCTCTTCCGTCTAACTTCTTAACGGTGGTGTGCTCCAGTCACTCACTCCTCCATAGATATGGCACTCACTCTTTGATAACCATCAGACTCAGCTTCAATTCCCACCTGCCAACTCTAGCTCTCCGCTCTCGAACTCAAGCATAGACTTTTCTCCACACTCTTAGTCCTGACTATACCTCCTGGAATTGCTGAATTGCTGTCAAACTCAACAACCCCATGCTGAACTGGTGTGTCTTCCTATGATAGTGATACTATCACACCAGTTGCTCAAGCCAAATCCCTGAAGTCATGGGACTACTTTCTGGATGCTGTCACACTCTAGGCCCTATCCAGAAAGGAGTCTCTTCTCCCTTCAAGAGCTCCGAAACATAACATTTCTCCATGCTACTTTCCTGAAGCAAGCCTACAACATGGATTCTAAGATTACAAATGCTTCTAACAAGTCCCTGTACCATTACTCAAAACACTGTACTTTTCAAGATGAAAACAGGCAGGACCTTTTTAAACATAAGGTCTGCGGGAGGGGCAAAAAAAAAAAAAAAACCATAAGGTCTGGTCAAGGCTCTTGTTTGCTCAAGAGTCTTGTTCAAGTTAAAAATCAATAACCCCACCCCCACCCCAAGATATCCTACAGTTCTTGCATGATTCAGCCTTCTGAAAACACTTAGAACCCTTAGTCCTTTCTTTCTCAGATTTTACCACATCCACTCAGAGCCCACATAGCCAGTATATTGGATGCCACTGACTTTGGGCCTTTGCTCGTCTACTTACGTTGACTGAGGATGTCTTTTTCCCATTGCCTTGGTTTCCTTCCTGAATTCTAGCCTGATCTCGACTCCTCCTTCACTTCCATGTACTGCAATGTACCCACCTCCTGCCTGGCTGATGTTTCTCACTATGTTCTTTTATCCACTTTCTTTTTGTCACCTCTTAACCTACTTAATGATTTACATGTTACGTTCACTGCCTGTCTGTCCAAAGGGCAAGAAACAGTGTCTGGTTTTCCAGTAACCGATATACCTAGGGTAGCCTGAAACACAGTAAATTCTCAATACTGTTTATTAAAAACAACTTAGATAGTGACCATTAAATGGCAAAAATTATATGTGATAAATTCTAAAATTAAAAACAAATTTGTGATTATAAATATTAGAGGCTGTGACATGGTCTCCCTAATGAAATGTGAGCTCTAACAGCTTGCTGGTTGAAATGTAAAATTTACTGAAGAAATGCTGCAATATTCCCACGGCTGTACCTAAGCATCTCTCATAGCTGGGACTCAAATCCTGGGCTCTTACGAGAGCTCATGGCTCCTGTAGGAGTCAGGCATTTGTCAGTGGTGACACAAATGGGCCTGCACAGTGTTTTGTACATATGGTGTTAACTTTTATGCTTTAATATATACATGCAATATGCTCTAGGAGCCATCACTTTTATTTTACTGACTTTTGTGTATTTTAAACCTCTGGCATAATATAGTATTGAATTAACAAAGTTCTTTTTTTTTTTCTTTTTTCTTTCTTTTTTTTTTTTTTTTTTTTTTTGTTGTTGCTTAATTTCTACAGAAGTAAGAAAAGGAAAAGAAAAGAAAAATTGCTTTGGTATTACATTTCTTCATGGCTTGAAGAACCAAAATTCTCTAAATTTGGGGAGTGCATGACAACTTGATATTAGAAAATGGATGTGAAGTCCCCAAACATCTCTACATCAACTTCAAGAAAGCCTGTAGCACACTTATCATTATGTCTAATTTGTCTAAAATATGTGACATAAAAGAATGTATGGAACTTGTAAGACTGTTGATGAAATATACTCATTCCAGTATGAATTAAAAACTTATTGTAGCCATAGATTGCAGTCATTTTAAACCGAATCTAATTTTTGCTATTCAGCTTAATCGTATAGTTATGACAACACAAGAAAACATCTGAAAAAAAGAATGCTTAATTGATTTTAAATGCCATTCATTCACTGCAAAGCCAAAGAAGAATGAATACAAATATAATGAGGCTAAAAATTGAGTTTGAAAATAAATACGATCACGAAAAAGAATAAAGTATAAGACCACTATGAAGCCATCTGAAGAGAGCTTCACAAGTTTGCAAGGGACTAAGATAAAATGTCATTCTATGAACCAGGATGACCAGTTGGGTAAACTTTGCTTTGCTTTTGCTTTTATTATTGTTCATTTTGAGACAATCATACTCTATAGCCGATGCTGACCTGAAATTCGTTATGTAAACTAGGTTGACTTTGAATTCTTGGCAATCTCCTGCATCAGCCTCTCAAGGATGGAGATTACAGACATAAACCACCTCACCAGCTGAAAAAAATAAAAACTTTAAAACACTACTTTGAATGGATTATATTCAAATGTACAGCATTATTATCATAATTGGACCTACACTAAAATAACCAATGATGCAGTTGGACTGTTAGTACAGGACTGGTTTTCTAAAAATATGCTTGCTTTTAAAATTCTCTCTTCTTACCAAGTTGTATGTCACTGTTGTTTTTTTAAACAGTAATTTAAAAATTCTTTGTCCCCTATATCTATATATATTTTAAGTAGTTAAGATTGTTTTACAACAAATCAAAGTGTAATATTTTAGGGGAGAAATGTGTATTAACTTTAACGTAATACAACTTAATTTTTATTCATTATTTGTTTAAACCTAATGCACTTAGAATAAGTCTTAGATTTTTGATCTGGCGAAGTCTCTACTTATGAGTGTAAACAAACTGCATTTCAAAAATGTTTTATAATTAATAATTTTCTCTAGCTCAGAGTGGCCTTGTCACCAACCCTCAGACCAGTTTAAATGAAATACATTATTTATTGGCTTAAAAGCCTGAGCAGTTACCTACAATAACAAATGCCTGAGTACAACTCTCCTGCTAAGCAGCACTCATAGGTGGCCCTGGCCACTGACAGGCTCATAAGCAGCCCACCTGCCTTCCCTGTAGGTAAAGGACAACGCGAAGAGGAAACAGCTTTTCTGAGATTCTCCCACTTAGGGCCACTTGATCACTTTCACCTCTGCTTTTGAAATGCCCTGGTAGCACATGGACACAATGATTAAAACATCATGGAAAACATAGAGTGTGAAGGTAGGACTGTCCCTAGCTAGCTAGCTTTACTTCCATTCTGGTGGGTAGGAAAAACAACAAACACACAACCTGCTCTGATAACACGTCAGAATCAGCACACGCAGAAGGTGAGCCTGGGAGTCTGCAGGTAATGTGGGTGATGGGGAAAGCCATCTGGGAGTCTGAGAACCAAACCCCTCCCCCCAACGGCCATGGGCATATGGACACTTGAACTCCAATGTTCTCCATTCTTGGCTCTCACTTCTCACCTGACATTTCATCTTAGTGATTTTTGGTTCACATCCTGCTAAAATCCATAGAAAATGTAGTTCCCGTTTGACTAGCCTAAAGGCAACAGGTTGAACCAGGTCATGGTAATTGCAGACCTGCTTGCCACAAAGCCTTCAGGGACTGGATGGAAATTCTGCAGAAAGTGCTAAGTATTCAAATTCACTCTTTCTGTGTCTGTCCGCTTGAAGTCCTCTAGTTTTGATGAGGATCTGTTTCTCTAAGGGACCCTTCTTTTTCTTTTAAATGCAGTCAGTATATGAATTATCCTAAGATGATACAGTGTGCCAGAGGGTAGGAATGGATTTGGATTTACAATAACCAGAGAATACTTTCTAAAAGTTTTTATACTGTTTTCTAGTCGGTATACATTTATGTACATATATACAAACATATATATATATATATATATATATATATATTCCTCATAAATGAAATGTAGAAAGGATAAAATAGGACATACTTCTAATACAGAAAAAGGAAAAATAAGAGAGGCTAGCATAAACAAAAATCACACTGAACTAAAATCAGACTTATTTAGCAATGATTCATTTCTTCAAAATTAACTGTGAATCTATCATTTACCAAGGCACAGATAAGGAATAAGGATCTACCTTTTTTATATAGTCGTGAGATAGACATTATGCCAGAAAGTCAATTAATAATGACAAAACCAAAGCTAGGAAAGTGACTCGTGTAGGAGGGCTGTTTTTGTTAGAGTGACAAAAATGCTGTGTCTGAAGTCGGCACCGAAGGGAAGTGCTAAAAATGAGTCAAGAACCTGTCTGGAAAATGATACTATAGGAAGGGTCAGCAGGTGAGAGGTCTGAAGAGCTAAAAGGAAGCCAGGCAGATGGATCGGGGGTTGGTGGGCACGTGAACAAAAGAACTGGAAATGGATAGGGGTCAAGTCACATGTGGGCCCTGTGACACAACAGTAAGTAAATGGATTTTATTATTATACACATAGTAAAACCATAGATTAAGGTGCTATTCTTTGGCTTGCTCTTCTAAAACTCACCAGTTGTCTGGGATGAGAATGACCTCGAAATTACAGACTTGGGAAGATAGCTGGGGCTAAACGGACAAGAGTGGCAGGGTGAGTGCCGTAATCAGAAAGAAGGGTCAAATCTGGCATCTCCTTGAGGATGTTGGATGTGTCTGAAAGACAGCAAGCAGGATGAGTCAATACAATGGTACCCTGGAAAATGTGGGGAGTGTAGTGGTATGAGAAATGTTTGCAAAGCAAGGTTAAGTGGAATTATTGTGTCATATGGTAATTTTGAGATGTCTTCTAGAAGATGACAAGCCACCGGAGCCAAAAAAGAGGCAGAGGCCCAGGATGCGCACGTGAGGTCACAGCTACAAATGCAGTGTGTGAGCCACGAGGACTCACCAATGTATCAATGGTGAGTGTAGAACAAGATATGGATACAAGCAAAACTTGGCCCTGAAACCACCAACAAGATGGCAGCAAAGAGGAGGCTAGAAGGACAAACATTCAGGGGAGACCAGATAGGTGGGTAACCGCAGGGGTGGTGTCCAGAAACCCCAACCAAAGGAACGTTTTAAGTGCACTGAATGTTGATGAGAAGTCTAAGACACATGTGGGAAATTTGAGCAGAGTGGCAGGTCGAAAAACTCGGCTAGAGCACGGTCCAGAAGGAGGAGGAGGCAAGCAGGCAGAGAAAACCAATGCCTTAGCAACAGTCTCTGGCCAAATTAGCAAACCATCACTCGGAATCCTGTCTCCTGTTGTTAAGTGGTTCTCTGCTGCTTAATTTTCAGCATGGCCTCCAGTCATTTCAAATTGAACTTCTGACTCACTGTTCAGCACTGCAGTAAAAGCTCCGCATTGCACAGTTTAAGTAAGAAATAAAAGAAAACAAACAAGAGAACCCTCCAACCTAGGGTTCTCCTACCAGCTACGGTGTTGCTGTTTGTGTTATATTGCACCAGTTAGTTACCTGGTAAGTGTTATTTGTTTATGTAGTCTTTTTTTCTCCCTCTGACTATGTCAAAAAAAAGAAGATGAAGAGTTGCAATGAGAGAGTTTTGAAGACTATATTGGCTTTAATGAATGTTTAGTTAAATAGAAATAGGCTATGAGGGCATGGGGCCTCTTGGATCATTCTGAAAAAGAACGAGCAAGGAGACAGATTTCATGTGATTGCTGCATTGATTTTACTTTTCTTCTTTTTCCTCTTCTTTTGGAGAGAACAGAAAACAAAAAATGAAGGGTTATGCAGACTCAGGTGAGATGTACTGTCTCACCAGGAAGAAGGGCATGACTGTCTTCCTCCTTCAGCCTTCCTCCTTTCTTCATTGTGCCTGTTAATGACCTTAGAGGAGTACTGTGGATAAGAACTTCCAGGCATTGTAGACATGTATGAAAAAATATGATCTACACATGAACAAACATCATAATGAAACCATCATGTGAGATTATATAAAAACTTTTAAAAATTATTTACAAGGCATAATAACTAAAAAGAAAAAGGTCTTAACACAAGGAGCAAACAGTTTCATGCGACTGTGTATATTAAACTCATTAAATTGTTCCTCTCTGAAGACATCTTCTGCATGTGAGTTTGAATGCTATACTCAACTATTTGAGTGGTGCTTATGATCTGATTCTCTCCCAAGAGTTTCAACCACATCAGAAAACAGAGGGAAAGACCTAGGCCTTATGAAGCTCCATTGCAAATTGCAGGGCATAGACAATAAAAAATATTACATAATACACAACAAGAATCTGGTAGTGTTGAAGCAGGGATGGTGTGGGGAATGTAAGGAGCAAAGGCAAGGAGACGTGGTAGGACCAGGTCTGATGGTCTAATGGTCAAGGCAGAGCTTCTTAGGAAGGCAAAACCCAAGCCAAGGTTTCAAGGAAGGAGGTAGCAGCCTGACCTACAAAGACTAGCAGAGTTAGCATTGTAAATACTCCAAAGGATAACTAAAGGACAGAAGAAATTGAGGGAGAAGAAGGATAGGAAATGGGACCCATGGGTCTTGTCCTGAAGGAGGAGAGAGTGCCAATAACAGGTCAGTCACCACAGTGTGAAGCTGCAGAATACTTCAAATTGACTTTCTGTTCAAAAGGAGCCTCCTGATACACTGGGGAGGGAGAGCCAGGGTGTGTGAGAGCTGGGCCACGATCACAGCTAATACCCCTGTGGTCTGAGCAACACTTTAGGTGCCATAGACCTGGTGCTAGTGGTGGAGCTCTTGTGAAAGGGTTAGAGCTTCTAAAATACACATTCAACCTAAGTCTGTTGAGCTTGTATCTTCCCACTGTGTCTAGACTCTACTGTCTTCAAGGCTCCTTTGAACATTTCCAATGAATGATACTTAATATTTTAATAAACAAATGAGGGCTCACTAGACAAAGAATCTGTATCTCTGGCACACACCCTGTATTTCAAGACATATTTATAAATGGACAATAGCACCACCCAGAGCATCAACTCTGAATAATAGGAGAAAAAAGAAGGAAAAGAAACAAGTAAGACATGCATTAATGTATAACTGCGGCAGAATTTTATAAAAAGAAAGATGCCCATTATATCTATGAGTTAGTTCTATTTAATTTCTGACAAGGTTTTAGAGGTAACCTGCATTTTCTCTGCTTTCTCCTTGAGGTGAAATAGTAACTAAAGGAGAGAGAAATCTAGAGTATACAGACAGGTTCACAGTAGGTTTTCTCATAGAAATATTCATCATTATAAAGGCCAGTGGAATGACATCCCATAATGCTAACCCTTGCTGTAGTTAGCACTGCGGGGAAGAAATCTATCTCTGTCTTCAAATTCCATTATAATCATAAAAAAGAAAACAACAAATGTATATACAATAAATAACTCCTCTGACATGTGCACACTTGGCATTACAACAGGAAAGTGATCCAGTCACCTGCTTTTAACTCCTAACCTTACAGAACCTCATCATATAGAGAAGTGAACTCCTTCAGGAAAAGTGCCCACAGTTATGTCTACTCATAATTATGCAACTAAAGAAATCTTTCTTTAAAAGAAGTTATCCAGGATTTAGAACAGAACATGAAGTTTGTCTACAGGCTCTGAGGAAAGGTGCTGCCTGTAGTGTACATAACATCCGTGATTTACAAAGAAAAGAGTTGCTAGGAAGGCAGTCCCCAGTACCATACTGTCTTTGGAACAATTATTAATTATTAATTATTATTAACAGCAATAAGTCTTTATGGTGTTAGTAGCTGACTCCAAAGTCTGGATTTTGGATCAATGCAATCCCTGGATGGCTGTGATTTGGCAGGGAAAATTCATTACAATGAGATGCCTCCTCCATCTATACACCGCCACTTTTTGGAGAAGACCGAGCTCCACTTGGCAAATCTGACTGTAAAATACCAGCCTGAGTTTGAAATAAAGGTTCTAAGACAGCAGTTCTGCTCTCTAACCTTTCCACAAATACATATTCAGCATTTAGTGTTTCCTGCCATAATGATAACCGCTCCCTTGAAAAGTTAAAATGTACTGAGAGAGACAACCTCGCAGCCAAGGAGTTTACACGGCCCGACTAAGCTTTACCCGATCCATGGCTAGAGGGGGCCTGGGGGAGGCGGAGAAGGCCAGCTGGAGGAGGCCAGGAAAGGCAAGCAAAGCTGACCCCTAAAGCAAAGAGAAGCGCAGACATGGTCTTACTCAGAGTCTTAGGATGACTTGCCCTGCAATGCACAAGGCAGGCAAGACCAGTATGAGGGCAGAAGGGCCACTCCAGATGGTATGAGGACTCAAGCATCATCTTGAGAATTGGAACCCAGAAAATACTAGAAGGATGGAAAGATGAGACAAACATGTTCAAGTCACATTTAGAAAATAGACAACGATGTGCTTGTAATTGATTAGACAGAACAAAGGGAGAGGAGGGACTGAGGAGTCTTCAAGGCCAAATGATTGAAGGCTGAACATTGGGGAAAGAAACACAGAAGTGGCAAGCAGAGTGGTAGGGTTTAGATTTTTTTAAAATTATTTTTAAACCTTATTTATCTATGTTTTAGGCAGACTTCTATCACTCTAAAGATACTCCATGAAGGTGTCTCATTTTAAAAAATAAATAAATAGCATTTAATTAGTGCAGTTTCAGAGGTTTAGTTCATTATCCCCTTGTGGGAAGCACGGCTGCAGACAGGCACTGCGTCATGATCTGCAAGCAGAGAAAGAGAGACTCTTGGCCTGGTCTGGGTGCCCAGAAGCCCAGAGCCCACCCTCAGTGACATACTTCCTCAACAAGGCCACACCTCCTAATCCTTCTCAAATAGTGCTACTCCCTTAAGGTTATATCTGAAGTGAGTGGTATAAGGCTACTGCAATCTGGAGGCATGCGACCCGTTCTGTTTCTCCAAAGACACACACGTACTGCAGAGATCCTGCCGAGTGCACACCCAAGTTCCCTCCATTCTCGGTAACCGAATGTAAAGGCCCAACAAGTCCAGCAGCCAGGACAGATTTGAGATACTTGTGCCTAGTGAGTAGCTGCAGGTTTCAGAGCTTCCACTGCACAATCCTCCGAAGCAGGACTTCTTTTTTGTTTTGTCTTTGTAACCCAGAATCTCATGGATCCCTTATGGTCCTCAAACTTTCAGCAAAGCTGAGAGTGACCATGAGCAAGCTTGCTACTTCCACCTCCCAATTGCTAGGATTACAAGCAAGCACACCACGCCTGCCCTTTCAGCTCTCTATTCTATTTCTTATTTTTAATTTTTTTAATTTAAAAATACCTATTATCTTCTAGTGAACATTAAGATATATGGTAGAAAAGAGAGCAAAACAGAAAGGATATTCTATTTGACTTTATTTACAAAGCACTTCCATTTGGCCTAGTATCAAATTGACTCACTCATTTAAATTTAGATAAATGTCAATACCCTATGAAATCTTATCATCAGAAACCTTCTTACTCTAAAGTGAAGGAGTGGAAAACTTACGGGAAACTGCATTTAAAAGCCACTGGGAGCCCTTGGCTTATGTAATCTTGTTGTAGACATTGCTGAGAAATCCCAGGCAATTATAAATTAACTATGAAAATTAGAATAAATTTCATGAAATTTGAATATATTTGTACAAAAACTCTCTAAAAAACAAACAAACACATGCTTCTTCCAAACCTCAGGATAGTTTCTAATATGGTTCGTAAGTGTTAGGGTCGAAGGTGTCTTCCGTGCTGTGTTTTGTTCCGTGGCCCACTACCATTCCACTGTCAGCATTGGGCAGGCTTACTTAGCCCAGCAGAAACCAAGAATAGAAGAAGCCTTCTTTAGTTGCAGTTGATTGTGTGCTTAACTCAAATAAATTCAGAAGCGGTGACACAAAATGTACCTTTAAACTCCTTAGCCCACAAGTACCCTTAAAAAGTTAAAAGAGCCAGCTGGGCGGCGGTGGAGCACACCTTCAGCACTAGCACCGGGAAGGCAGAGGCAGGAGGTCTCTGAGTGAGAGGCCAGCCTGGTCTACAGAGTGAGTTCTAGGCAGCCAAGGCCACACAGACACACCCTATCTCTAAAGACAGGGGGAGAGAGAATAAACATTAAAATAGCCACCATAATCCTCAGAAAAAGCAAGAGTCCACATGTTACTATTCTGTGTCATCTAGACACATGTGTTCAGTGACACCTTTCTGTGTGAATCTGGAAACCTGAAGAGCACCATTTTAATTTCTAGGTTTTCATAATTTTTTTTAACTTAAAATGCATCTATTCTTTCTGTTTTTAAAATATATTTTATTAAATTATTCATATTACATCTCAATTGTTATCCCATCCCTTGTATCCTCCCATTCCTCCCTCCCTCCCATTTTCCCCTTACTCCCTTCCCCTATGACTGTGACTGAGGGGGACCTCTTCCCCTTGTATATGCTCATAGGGTATCAAGTCTCTTCTTGGTAGCCTGCTACCTCACAATGTTTTGGACTCTCGGTGCCTCTGCATGGATACATGTGCGTGAATGCAGGTGCCTGTGGCAGTCAGAGGCCACAGATCCCCTGGGGTTGGAGTCACAGGTGTGTGTGATCCACCTGAAATGGGTTGAGGAGCTGAATTGAAGTCAGCTACAAGAACTGCAAGCACGCGTGACTGTTCAGTCACGTCTCCTGGTCCCCATTTTTAGCTTCCTAGCTTTCTGTAATTTTGTGGCGCTTCTAAAAAATGCAAAAAGTCGCATATGATGTTTCATTTATGCCACCAAGAAATGGCAAAACACTTGGCCTGTGAGATCTTAAACCACAGTCTTACAAATACACTTTAAATCAGCAACTATCAAGAATCAAGTACTGGCACTGACTTTTAATTGGCTCAAAACCCTCCCCTTCTGAGAGAGCTATAGTGTGAAGCTTATATTTTATTTCATTTCTATCACTCCATTCCGTAGGTTCTTTATGATGTTTTTAAAATCCATAATATAATTCTATGAAAGTTAACATAATAGACTGTAGCAGCTGTTATGGTCTATTGTGTAAATAAGTAATTACAGAATTTACAGACTATCATGTAAATATGTAATTATGGACTTTTTAAAATGTGCATTATTTACTCGATAGTCTATCGTTTACATATGTAATTATGGACTTTAAAACATGTATTATTTACTCAGTCTGTAACAGTTCCTTGGGACAGAGTCGTTCTGGCCTATCGGGTAAACATGTAATTACAGAAATTTTTTAAATATGTATTATTTATCTGATAGTGCTGCTACAGATCATCACATCCGTACGTAATCACAGATTTTAAAAAATGGGTATCATTATTTTGTATAATGCTTCCACAAGTCAACTAAAGAGCCCTTGAATTCATGGATCAGCTATCCAAAGCTATGGAGAGATTCTTCTGTATAGAATTTGCAAATCGTTGTGGTTTTGGTATGTCCTAAGCACATTTTAACTTTGCTCAGAAAGTTAAAGAACTGACCTTGAAAAGGACAAATTGTTTTGAGGGAAAAGTGTAATTTTAAGTCCCCAGGTTCAGGATCCATGTTCTAATTTTCAGTTTTAACTCTATTACCATACGCAGAGTAAAAAAGCCAAAAAACCTCTTAACATTTTTGATATGTCTAAGAGACAGCATGCATTTCGCCTTCATTAATACCTGCTCTGAACATCTTCCTATGCAGCTGTGTGTTAGTAAAGGCTTTGAAGTTGGCTGAAGAGGGGACAGGACTTAAACCATTTGCTAATTGCTGTGATGTAAACATTCCCAAGATAGCTGGTTTAAAGCAAAGTAGGGTTACCTAACTTATAATGCCACTTACCTGGTTAACTGTCAAGAGGGTTGGAGCCCATTGCAGCATGCCTCTTATGCTGCCCCTTGGTTCAGTTACTGATTTGTAGAACCTGAACCCCACCAGATATACACCCTGAGAAGGTCAAAAACAAGGCCTTATTGCAAAGGGCAAATCAACTAATTAGTTGTAAAATTAAGTCTCCCAAGTAAGAGTTAATCAAAGATCCTAGTGCGGCCTTTTGTCTGGTTCTGACAATTCTAGAGAGTCCTCTAGATGTAGTATGTGTAAATACCATGTTATGAATGGTGTTCGGGAAGGGAACAATTTGGCACATTGCTCAAGAATCTGACCCAGAACTATTGAGGGACACCTACCAAAACCAGTCTGCAGGCTGCCACAGAGGGAGGCTCACGTGAAAGACTGGCTTGAGAGCTTGAAAAATTTATCAAATGATGCTATCTTTTTTGTGGCAATAAATAAGTGAGATTAAAAGTTAAGTATATGTTTCAAGAAGCCATCCGTAGCCCCACAGCTGTGCATAAACAGATTCCATCACTGTTTCTAATGTGTGTATTTTGTCATTTTAACTGAATTGTAAGTTGTAAACACAGACTGGCAAGTCTAGACCCTATATAGTATTCTGTGATAAATGCTGGGGCAAAGGGGGGCAGTGAACATCAGAGGATACTATCAAAACTATCAAAAAGTTTCACTTTTTGAAGTTAAAAAGAAAGAAAGGAAACCCTTCATCATTGTTCTGAAAGGACCCTTCTGCAGTATCTGTTTAGCAAAAGTTTTTAAGCCTGGGACTGAGTAGCTAGGTTAATTATGTATACTATTTCAAAAAACTCCTAATTCAAAATTTGTAGAATGAAACACAAAACACAAAGGACTGGTGTCCATATATATGATTAACTCTCTTAAATGACATGCTAAACATATAGATTGCCACAGAAACAGCTACCAGGTGAGCTGGGCTCTTCCTACATGGTATAAAGCATTTGCCCTGAGATAAATATCACATACCACATTTAGGATATGTGAGGCCATGGGTTCAATCTCCTATACCAAACCAAAACCGAAACCAAACAAGAGGTAATAAATGTTTAGGCAATTTCGATCCAAAGGCAACAAGATATTATAATCATTTGTCTAACGAGGCTACAACGATTTTTGTTTCATCCCATCACTAAGCATCCGCCAAAGAAGGCAGACCCTGTATAACACTGGCTTTTAGATTTTAATTATGTGAAGTTTTTATTAGGACCTGACACCAGAGGTTGCATATCTTCAGGGAGAGATTGTGTTCTCCAATGTTTAAATGCCCACGTTGAGCAACACAAAATATACGTTACAACAGGGTATCACATAGCCGACTCCAGGCTAGTCCATGCCAGTAAGAGGGCAGGTGCCGCCTGCCAGAAGCTGCAATTTAATATCCTGCTATAAAAGCAATGGGAGCCTCCTGCTCATCTGAAACCTAGAACTTGCTATAAAAATGGGGAACAATTCAAAACTGGCACATTACCGCCAGTGCTGGCTTATGTGCCAGGACTCTGGTTTTTTGTGTTTGTTTTTTTGTTTTGTTGTTTACTAAGCCAGAATCACAAAGTGCAAGCAGTCATGAAAGAACTCAGCTCTTCTTAGGTGTAGGATGGAATTGTGGGTAGTTGGGGATTTATTATGTAGGGCATTCATTTTCTTTGTTTTGAGGAAATGCATGTAATATATGGCCCAGTTGTTATTTTGGGAGCTTACCTCTTCTGACTTTATGAAATGGCTTAAGTACATGATTTTCGATAAAATAAGACGTTAACAGCTACGGGCGTAGGGGGCAAAAGAGAGAAAGAACAGCCAGACTATAATAACACTTGTTTCATCCAGGTGCATCTCACTTTAAGCAACAAATGCATTCCTGGAGTGAAGTGAAAATAAAATACTATAAACTGAACACATTCTAAATTAACCAAGGATTACAGTTACTTAAAGGAAGTTCATGTTTTGGTAATGTGGATTAATCAATTTGCCATTTATAAGTTTATGAAATGTGAGTTTTGAGATGTCTAATTTTAAAGTAGCATATGTATGTTTCTAGATATGTAGATTATTAATAAGTATTATAATATAGTGAAGATCAAAATGCATTAAAGACATTTGGGCTTATCCTACTCCTCGTGGCTTTTTTAAAAATTTTGGGGTCTTATGGGAACATATGAAACATAAGCTTGCGAGTGGATGTGTTAGAAAATGAAACACAAGGGTTTCTTTGATTGTAGGCAGTTGTCTGGGAAGGAGTACCATGTCAGAAACCTCCATGTCCACTTGGCTGCAACAATTAATATGGAGACAATAGGTCTCAAGCCCTCTAGGAAAGGCATGCTTTGCCCATGTGTTAAATCCGCGTTCCCTGTGAACTCAGCGAAAAGACTGCCCTGTGCACTGCCAGGTGCACTGCACTGGCACCTGTCTTGAGGTGTGTGCTGCATTCTACAGATGAAAATGTAAAGAAGATGTGTGCTGTTTACTTTACATAGAGCTTCTGAAGATAGAGAGACTTAATATTATGTAGGGAGATGCTGGCAGCCTAGAGTTGAGCGTACTGGCTGGATGCGCAGTCCGTGTATTTGGAAAACTGTTCTGTACTTGGGGACACCTCTGAAGCTATAAAGTACCAAGAAGAAAGACTTTTTCTATAGCATTTTAAATTAGGCAGCAGCTATATACAGCACAGACATTTTTGGTTTGCTATCTTTAAAAATGTTATTTATTATTCTCACTAATTTGAATGCACAAGTAAGATGTGCTCTGTGCAGAATAAAGACCCTCTCTGCACAGAAATGTTCAGGAGCTGTAAGATGTATGCTCACTCCCTTTTAATAAAAGGCAGACTATTTGAAGACAGCAAATAAATGCTTAGTACCTATAAGTAACAAAAAGTTCCGAGTGGGATGGACGGAGGCACGCAGGGATCAGCAGCAGGTCACTTGCACTTAGGAACATTTCAGTCTGCACCTGATCCAGCTTTGGGGACTCCCACCACATGCCAGAGGCATTAATAAACAGGATGTCCTCAGCAGCGAACCGATGGCAGCCTGCGTGCTTGAGGCTCAGGGCCACCCAGAGACACCCAGGTACCCAAGTCCTTCCTTCTCCCCTCTCCACAGCATAGACCGCAGGTTAGAAAGGACCTGGGTCCAAGCAAACACATGGAGAGGCTCATCCTACTCAGTAGTGCCTCAGCAACTTTAATCTGAACTCTGTCCATGTCTAGAGCCCAGGTCTCAGTGGTTTCATGGTCTGCAATGTCCAGGTGCAGCAGGCCAGAGACCGTATTTGGTTTGAGCACCAGAGAGTTCTATGGGCGGAAGAAGATCTTAGAATTCAGTCAGACTGCTTCACTGTAAACTGACGTGATTTTGTAGACAGCAGAGTAAAAAGTCTAGTCCTGGGTGAGTCCTCACTCGAGAGAAAGGAGATGGCATCCGTAGAGCCGTATGAGTTGCTGGATGGGAACCTCTGTGTCCCATTAGCTCTCTGAAGATGAGTCTGACTCATCAGATTCATTCAGAGCTGCTGACTAACCCATTCATGAAACGATCAATAACTACAGAATAATAAACGTGAAATACATAGAATTGTTAAATTTACCAAGAACTCATTTTTCAAATATCCATAACTTTGATAGAATTCAATGTCCATAATAATTACAAGTTTTGAAGATGAACTAATTTTCTGACAGGGTCTCATATATTGAGAGATGACCATGGGCTCGCTAAAGCATCAATGGGAAAGCTGAGCTTCTAATCCACCTGCCTTTGGTTCTCAAGAGCTGGAATGACAGTTATGCACTGACATGACTGTGAGGACAGAGCCCAGCCAAGCACTCTCCCAGCTGAGCTAGCATCCGAGCTCTCAGAGGTCCCTTTATTTTTCCCTGACTGATTTTCCCTTTGTCTTCACAGCAACAACTCATAGGAACTTCACTCTGCTTTGACTGCGATGAGTGTATAACAAATTGGCTTTCCTAAGAACAAAGCCTGCTATGAAATCCTTGCTGGCACTCTGACTTCTCTATGACCACTAATCGTTGTATGACCTATGACTTCGCAAACTAGACATGAGTCCAAAGAAGGCAGAGAGAGAGAGAGAGAGAGAGAGAGAGAGAGAGAGAGAGAGAGAGAGAGAGAGAGAGAGAGAGGCCACAAACTTTCTGCATCTTTTAAAGGATTTTTTCCCCTAATGGACTAAGTTACACAGGACAGTTCAATGTCCCTTAACAACCTATTGAAACTTTAAATTCACATTTTTCTAGTTCCCTTTAGCTCGGTGCTTCTCAGTCTTCCTGATGTTGAGACCCTTCAATACAGTTCTCCATCCTGTGTGGACCCCACCCACAAAATTATTTTCACTGCTGCTTCATAACTGTAATTTTGCTATTTTTGTGAGTCTTAACATAAATAGCTGTGTTCTCCAGTGGTCTTAGATCCAAAGGGGTCACGTTTTCCTTTACTCTGCAGCCTGCTTGTCAGCCCACGTCATTTAGCTGATTCCGCATGCGTTTCAACATTCTGCTGTCTCTGACATAAGAAAACGCTGCGGGAAACCCATTTGGTTCATCCACTTAACACAAAGAGCAACACGCAAACTGGAAATGTTCCTGGACCGCAGGAACTTACCCTCCTCTCTTTACGGTCTAAGAAGTCTTCGTTTGTATGACAAGCATCACCCCTGCACATCACAACACATAACCTAAAACACCCCCCACCCCTGCCAGAACTCAGAGAAAACAGCACAGCACAGGGAACTGAGGCGGACCCCAACAGGTGGCTGGGGGGCCACAGGCAAAGTGAAGAGTAGGGAAGGTAAACACTTGGAAGTGTCCCCCAAAATTGTCTACTGTTTATACAAGATTTTCAGGGGAAACATGACACATGGTGGAGGTGGCAAGGTGGCCGTTCCATGAATTAACTGATATGAAATGCATTTCGATAATCAAGTTATAAAGAACCAGGAAAGCTCGGACCTGGACTTTCCTGCCTGCTTCTTGTTCACTCACTGCTGACACATGAGAACTGTCTGCTGGTGGCAAAACTAGCAGCGCTTTCTCCCATAGTTTTCCCAGTCAGTACTGCACCACTCAGGACTGTAGACAAAGCATCAGGACTGGGTCCAGAGGGATGGGCTCCCTGGCAGAGTGCTTGTTCACGAAGTCTAACAACCTGCGTTGACCCCAAGGATCCACATGGCAGAAGGAGGAACCTATTTCCACAGGTGGTTGCCTGACTTCCATCAGCACCACCACGGCACACACACCACCACTACCATCACCCACCGCCACACACAAGTAAACAAATAACCATAATGTAGTTTTTTAAAAATCCAAAACAGTAGGATTCAAATCAAAGGCCCCAAAGCTATGGTGTGACATTTTTGAGCATTGGAGAAGTGCCCTTCAAGTGAGTTGAGATACATATTCTGAACAGGATCTCTCTGCCGAGTTCAATGCGACTCCTGCTCTGCAATGTCCCAGTAGAAGAGTAAAATGCAGTGGTTTTGACTTGCTGGGCAAGAAGGCACTTTTCCTTGATACCAAGAACCCTAATTTGAGCCAGACTCAAACGTTTATATTTATATCGTGTGGATGTGTCTGACTACAGTTAATTTGAACATGCCACTTGATTTCCTGCACAGAGTGTCTAAAGCTCTGAGGCAGATCCAGAAAGCTTTTCTTCCTGACACACAAACATGCACACATCGCGCTCATTGACTGGTCCTTTCACATCAGCACCAAACTGAAAGCAAAGTCCAAACCACCATCCCCCACAGTGTGTGTCATACAATACAGATTGCGTATGGTGGGTTGGACAATGATATTTTATTCAGGCCTGAAAGGAAAGGAGCTACACACATCCCATACCTACATATGCATGCAATTTAAAACAAAACGCACACACACACACACACAAAAAAAAAAAAACCTGCAAGGCTGTTTAAGAGTAATGTGAAAATCTTGAAAATTTAAATACTATATAAAGGAAATTTTCTAGTTGTTTGGATTTACTCCAAATTTACACAACCATTAAAAATCCAAAGCCACTTCCAGGTTATCTAGAGCTACATATTGAATTGGGAGTATATTTCCAGGGTGGGAGAAAAAAAAAGGTAATTATTTGGAAGCAACTTCCTGTTTAAACAGCCTGCCCACAGAAATCTAATGTGAGTCACATACATAGTCGTTAATATTTCCAGAAGCTACATTCAAAGAGTAAAAGGTGAATCTAATTTTAACACATATTTCGTTTAACTCCCAATGTAGCAAAAAGTATTGTTTCATTAAATCAATTAGTGTAAAAAATTGATTTTTATATGTCTTTGAAATCCGGTGCCCTGTTCCACTGAGCACAATTCAGTTTGACCAGCCACATTTCAAGAGCTCAGCAGCCACATGTAGCTAATAGTTACCATTTTGGACCTGTCATCTCATTTGAAAGAGGACGTGCCTGTGAAGGTTAGTAGGATTGGTTGGCTCTCTCTGGTCTAGGCTGTGGTCCTCGGTGTTAGCTTGGGGCCAGGAGTGTGATGATAATGCGATGGGTCAAATAAACACAATGATGGGACCACCATATTCTGTGATGCATAAGGCACTTAGCAATAGCCAACGCCTCAAAGTTGTGTCTAGACTGTCCTCTTACTTGAAAGATAATTTCCTTTACCTCTGACTCTTAGAGGATGAGAAGTTCTTCAAGTCTCTTCCACCTCAGGACAATAGCATCCTTCTTCAGATCCCCACACTCACGCGTAGCTTTCCTTCTGTTTTGACACACAAAGTGAGGTGTCTATGCTCAGAGCCTTTGCTTCCGATGATCTCTCTTGACCATGTCCTAATGACTTGACCACTCAGCTCTCCCCTCTGAAATCTTCCATCCACTTTCCTTTTACTTGGTTTTAAAATCCCAGGACCATGCCCAAGTCCGACTCAATGGCCTTTCTCTAGATTCCCCCAGCAAACACCATGGGCTCTTATGCCACAGCTTTCTTTCTCATCATGGCTTTTAACTGCTCAGCATTGTCACATCTCTTTATTGTTTCTTTTCCCTTAACCAGATAGTGAGAGCCTAGAAAGTGTCTCCATTGCGTTTTCAGTCCCAGCATGTAGTATCAAATACGGCTTCAATTAAGGTTCACCGAGTTCAATGTAGAACATTTACAGAACATATAATCACATCCACGAACCTAAAGAATACTTAGAAGAGGTATGTGACATATCACATCTTAGTCACAATGCATTCCAAATGCAACAGCTACATACCTTGTCCCCGACTACCGTGCTAAATGTGGATATTCAGAAAATGCTCTCAAACATGGCAGTTAAAGCAAGGGTAAAAATTTCTTCAAAAGAGTGTGACTTCAAGTCATCTGTGGAAGTTGCTTAAACAGACGCTGATTCAGAAGGTCAGGGGTGCAGCCCAAGGCTCGGCATTTTAAATAAACTCTCAGTGGCACTACTGGTCCAAGGACCACACTTTAAATAGAAAGGACTATGGTCGGGCAGTCAGGAGACCTGACGTTCAGCTGTAACTCGTGTTGTATAGATGGGAGCCATTTCTCTTAATACTGCCAGATCTGCTTGCTCAGCTCTTAAATTGCCTGTGAGAGGAGAGCAAATGATACATACCTACATGATCTCTAAGCTCTAAGATCCACCCTGCCCATATTCTGTCAGCCTACAGAGGGGCAGTAGGAAGCACAGCAGCGCCTGCTCACTGGACTCTCACAACAAAGCCCATGCAATCATTTTGCAATGTCTGCAGGTAAGGTCCAGGCATCCTTCTAAATGTCCAGGGCTGAACACTGTACACTACCAACAGCACGTGTTGATGATTAACTCAACTGACTGATGTCAGCGAGGTCGTGATATTAAGCAAATGTTGATACCACCAGATAAACATACACTTATTCTGATAGCAGTACTGAAATTCTGCTGCTGGCTTGAACAGATAGTTCAAAACTACTGTGAAGTACTACTTCCAACACACACACACACACACACACACACACACACACACACAGACACACACAGAGACACACACACACATTCACACGTACACACATACGTACACACGTGCACATACACACACACACACACACACACACACACACACACACACACACACACA
>OU015747.1:54287248-54320291 GCA_907169655.1 Acomys percivali
GGGGGCGGCGCGGGGGCGCGGGCGGCGGGAGCGAGCGCGGAGGCCGCGTGGCGCCGCGTCACTTACCGGCCAGGGCGCGGGGCGGTCGCCGAGTCCTCGGGGCGCGCAGCCCGGTGTGCTTGCTCCGCCATGATTGCTTTGTTTCGCTAATTGAACCCGCGCTCGTCCTGCGCTCGCGCTCCCCGCTGCCCGGTCCCCGCGCTCTCGTCTATTTGTCTGTCTTTCCCCTCGGTCCTTCCATCCCGCCGGAGTCTTAGCTGCCGCTTGCTGCGGAAAGCGAGGCAGCGGGTGCATGGTGCAGGGATTGCGGTGGTGGGTTTTGTAAATACAGGTGAGGCGATCCCCAATCTCCGCTGAGGTGCACTTGCTAAAGGAGGAGGAAGAGGATGTGTCTTGCCCTCCCCCCACGCGAGAGGGTAGCCTCCGTGGAAAGTGCCAGAAAATGCCCTCGTGGTCACCCCTTCCTTCCCGCCAAATTCACAACCACCCAAGTTTTCTGGCATATATGGACTCTGGCAGAAACAATAGGTTCAAATTTTACTTCGAAAACCTCAAATACAAGGGATGTCTGGCTGTGGAAGGGCTGCTGAAGATCCACCACCACACCGAGAGCACGGGTCGGTCACTTGGGGTGACCTGCCGGAGCCACTTCAGTTCCATCAGGAAAAACAGATCCAAACGAGACCATGGAGAGTTCCACAGGAGCTTGAGGTCTCAGTTTGCAATTCTGCAATCCATAAAAGTACTAGCGCCTGTGACACTGTAGCCCAAGAATAGGTTAAACTTAATACTTTAAGGAAATCTGTAGGTCCTGGGAGAAAGACTTAAGCTCCAACATATCTCTAGTTAAAAGTGCATAGGGTACCAGTTTTGACCGTGGTTAATATGGGCATTTATTTGGTTTAAATAGATAATGAGATCCAGTGAATCGGAAACAAAATTATTTCCGGGGTTGTGGCCTCATCGAAAATGCTAGTCTCCCAGTTTCACTTCTATTCAAAACTGCAACGTTGAAACCAAAATGTTTTAGTGTTTGAATTCTTCATTAAGGACAGTTGAAAGTTACCTACATCTTGCAGTAAAACCTGCCTCGTGTTATGGATGCATTAGTCTCATTACAAGAAGTGATTGCCTTGGCCATGTTTCTTTTTTGTGTAGAGAGGACTCTCAGAATAATGTCACCGTCATAAGCTTGGATCAGACATTTACAGGTAGCATGATGTATTGATTATGTGTGTAAAGGAGCCACCTTATCCAGTAAAGACCAATGAATACGAACCGTTTATTCTATTGGCTGGTTGCTCTCCTTGTCCAAACCCTATGACCAGTTTGTAGGTGCTTAAGCATTCAGACTATACAATGGATGAAATAACACTGTCAGGAACTGAGAAGGATCCAAAGCACTCGTGCCTTCCATACATTCTCCCAGAAAGGCTGGTCAGAAGTGGGACTCACTTTTCCCCCTAATTGTAGTGGTCTTTGCTACATCTCACCACATTTTTGGATGTTTCTGCCAAATTCTACCTTAAATCTGACTTTATGACACATAGCTTCATGTCCATTTCCTCTCCCTCAAGCAAGTTGCTTCTCTTCGTGTCAGACGTCAAATGCTAGAACTTCGACGGAACATCGGCGTAACGCACTAAGAACAGAAGAATTTGTGTTTTGTTGGGGCAACCTTCTTTACCTTGTATTAAGGTGTGTTGAATACTGTATTGGCAGAGAGCTACGTGCTGGCAATTGGTATTCTTGGTATTCTCATTTCTATAGCCTGTCACTGGCTTTATATTTGTAAACACTTGGCTTTCCACACCTACTCAGAAGGAGGAAGGTCAGACAGCCCTCTGTGCCTGAAGGCAATCTAAGAGATGTGTCAGGTGCTGTCTCCATGTTGGTTGGTTGAAAAAAAGGAGCTGATGGCCAGTATCTAGGGCAGGAAGTGCAGAGGCAGAACTTCCATGCAGCGAGAATGAAGAAGGATGCAGGGTGATGCATCGGAGGGGGGAATTGAATAGGACACAGAAGGGAACAGACATTTACCGAACGGGAACAGGGAGGTAAACAGCTAGCTATGTGGCAGATGTAGTGCTAGCATCATCGGGTTAAGTTTAGGCACTAGCTAGGAGACTGCCCAGCAAAAGGCCTTAGCTTTAAGCTGTATTAGAAGTCTCAGCATCGTTATTTAGATTGCTGGCAGGATCTGAGAAAGCTTTGAAATAATATTTTATAAAAGTTAGTGTTAAGGCGCTATAATTTTAAAAATCAGATAAAAAAATATTGTATTGATTTATCTAGTGACCGTGAAAGTGTGTGGAGAACTGTTGGTTCATTGTACTAGGAACTTTACTTATTACAGTATTTTTTAAATTTTTATTTATTTATTTATTTATTTATTTATTTATTTATTGCATTGGCAACATGTTTCCTGCCTAATCTAAGGTTGTATTCCCGCTGACGCTGAAGCAAGGTTTGTTTTGGAAGCTGAAAAAATAAGCACAGCTGCCCTTAACCTGCTCATTCCAAACTCTCAAGTCTCCTCTACCACACAATGTCCCACTACAGAGCTGCCTGTGTGCCTTCCCGTCCCCTAGTGAGTAGTAGTGTTTACATCTAGTAAAATGTTAGTTGCACACACACATTCACTGGACACATGTTGAAAACCTTTGGAATAGTTACAAAGCTAGACTCCCCTGTTAGAGACTTAGACTGTCACGTTGACGGCTCTCAGTTTATCACATCTCTTTTATAGTCCTCCCTAGTGCTCTGCTTGTGTGAATTGTTCAAACCTCTAGGAAACGTGATGCAAACAGAAGTTTGATAAGAACCTGCATGTGAGGCTCTGTCCTTTTGGACTCCAGCTGCTATGTGTTAAGCAAGTGCAAACAAACTCTCTGCTAGAGAGAGGGGCACAGAGGAAGAGAACTGATGCATTGCAGCCCAGCCACAAGCTGCATGCAGAGGCAGGAGTGTTTCCAGGCGTCACTACAGATGAAGTACAGAATAATTTGTCCGCTGAGCTCATGGAATCATGACAACAAGTTTTAGACCAGTCTGTGATGCAGTAATTGTTGATACAGTTTTCTCCCATTTCAAGACTTAGAGACAGGGTGAAAATGTGAGAGTAGAGGAAGGAGAAAGGAAAACATTGCACCAGCTCTGGAAACTCCAGAGAACAAGAGTGTCATAGGTTCTGCCCTGGAGCACGATGCAATTTACTCCAAAAAGGTAACAGCAATACTAGTGACTCTATAGACTTAGGTCATCACTTTAGAGTTCAGAATTGTGGGCTGTTGGGACACCTATAAATGGGACATCTCTATCACATTCCATCACATTCCATGTCCCAATCCAAAAACAAAGAGTGGAAAAATTTTTAACAGGCAGAGGTGTAAGAGGACTGGTGGAAAATAGCGTCCTCTGGACATGACAGAATCACTGCACTCTGACTTCTCAGTCTAGAGAAAAGAGGAGAGCGCCATTCTTCACCTTGACATGAGACATTGCCAGTTGGTAGCTACTGGGGAAGAGGGTCATTTTTCTTTAACTGGGTGTCGGTAGTAGGTTAGCCATGCCTTAGTGGATGGTGCAACGCCCATGAGTTGGATTCTGTGGGTTATTTTTTTTAAAATGGTGTGTCACATTTTTATGTATTTGAAAGTTTCTTTAATAAAAAATTATTTTTTTAGGAAGGACATGAATTTGGATCTCAGAGTAGTTAACAAGACTAGGAGGTGGGGAATATGCTCAAAATACATTGTGTGCATGTATGAAGTTCTCAAAGAAATAGTAATTGTTTTTCAAACCAGAATCATGGGCTAGGGAAGAAATCGAGCCAACAAATTACTTGTTGCAAAAGCATGGGGCCTGAGTTCAGTTTGTCTACATCCACAGAGAGAAAACACTGAGAGTACATCCTGCATAAAGCATGTACTAAGGACAGTAACAAAGCATGGGTGGAGAGTCATTGACTTGGCGTAGGTTCTACTGACAGAGGAAACAGCCATGGTGTAAAGGCACATGGAAAAATCCACACTCTCCTTCAATTTTGTTGTGAATCTAAAATTTTTTTAAAATACTTTTTCAATTAATTATTATTTTTAATACTTTCTTTTCAGTTTGTGTTCGTTGGTGTTATGCCTGCATGTAAGTCAGTGTGAGGATGTCAGAGGCTCTGGAACTGGAGTTATAGACAGACAGGTGTGAGCTGCCCTGTGGGTGCTGAGAATTAAACCTGGGTCCTCTGGAAGAGCTGCCGGTGTCTGCAGCCACTGACCCATCTCTCCAGCCCCTTACCTAAAACTCTTTTTAAAAGCCATCTTTGTTTGTTACAAAAAGTTTAATGCCTCTATATTGTCAATAGTTGATATGTGGTATTTCAGTTTTAACTCTCTTGGTGTAAAACATATCAGAACTGAACGTGTCTATCTACATGAGGTCAAGGGACATAGTGAAAAGAAACACACTGCACAGAACTTTGCCTGGAAGATGAGGGAGGAGGGTCCTTGTGCAGTTAAGTGGCACACAGGAGTCAGGGAGGGAGTGCCAGATGTGGCCAGCACTGTATAATTGACATGAGGCATACCTAAAGGTTAGTGAAATGTTATGTTGATGTGGTTGGGAAGCCTGCTTTGGCGTCCTCAATTCCATTATGTTTAATTTGTAAACACGTGCTTTTAGGTGGCAGGATGAAATGTGTGGGCAGAGACAGGGTTATTTGATTTCATCATATAAACACAAAATGTTCAGAAAAATATGTTTAAATTTAGAAGTGCTGAGAACACAGACAAGATAATTCAGTTTCAAGGGATTAGGCTCTTTGGTACCTAATTCACACCCTAACCCCCCATTAACCATGCTGATAAATTGTAAATAACTTTCATGTTATAGTTTCATGTCCATATAGCCCCTAATTTCAGATTGCTCATTTCTTCTGGTTCTGCTTCATCTGAACAGTTTCCTAGTGCAGATTTGTAGTTCATCTTACAAATGTATCCTAACTTTTCTAGGTAGGACTCTTAGTTCATGCCCTGGAGACTGGGCTTTCTAAGGAGCACTGTGGCACAAGTAGGTGGGGATACTCTTTGTGACAGGGAGATTTTCAGCATTCCAGCAGCCATCCTTCTAGCCCTGCCTATGACTAAGTAGTTTAAGTTTGACCTCTCTCAAAGAGAATTCTATTAAGACATTTCTCCAAAAAAAATGTAGGCATGTGGTCAATGTTTCCTTCCAAAATATGCCCAGCGGTGGCAGACTGAATCCCTCTTCCATTCTGCCTCCCACTTGTATATTAGGTTCTCTGGAAGCAAATTCGGTCCCAGAAAAAAAAAAGAGAAGTTCTGGCTGAAAAAAAGATGAATTTTTGAATCCCAGAAGATTAGAACTTGGAAACGCCATGCTTTCTGTAGTTTCTGGAATGCATGTGAATGCCAGTAAGCAGCCGAGTTATGAAGTGATCAGATTCTCCTAAGTCAACTTCATTAGCCTTTGTTTACTGGAAAACTGCACCCACGGCATCCATGGCAAAGCCACAGCAAAGCCTTGCAGGTCCTGACAGCACTGCTCTTGCACTTGGCTCAGGTAGTCAGGGACCATGAGTCCCCCACTTCCAGCCAGGCACATCTTGGAATAGGTACAGGATCATCTACAGGCACAGCTGTTGCTGTACTGGAGGGTCCCAGAACCCAGGCACAGCTCTTGAAGCAGCCAAATGACTATGTTCCCGACCACTACTACCTCGCTCACTTTTTGTATCTTGAAATATTAAAAATAAGCCCAAAGTGTCTTTAAATTTTAAAATTTAATTATACCCTTTGGAATCCATGCTTTGGAAAGCATTTTTCCCCTTAAATAAACCAATAGTTGGAACACATTCATACACACACACAATATATATGTATATTAAAGTGTGCTTAGAAAACACCGCTTACTGTAGTATTTGGTCTAGCAGAGGAAACGGAGAAATCCACAGTTTACGCTTCCATGTGCTTTTGAAAAGATTTTCAAAACATAGCTAGCAAGCATTTGTCTGTTCACCGATGCATGCCCTTGTTTGTGAAGCAAATCTTATCTCTAGTAGTGACCTATGGGGCTAGAGAGATGAAAATGACTTCCCGGGTAGATCCTTATATTGTATGCCTGGTAAAGAAGCCCTGTGTTGCTCTATGCAGAATAATAAATGCCATCCTTAGGAGGCAGTGATTACAACAATGGCTGTTCCCTTGCCAAAAGAAAAAAGAAAAAAGAAAAAGGTAACAAAGGTATTTGAAATTGTATTTTTATCATGATAGGGAGATTTCAAATAATTTAGCTAATTTTACTTAATAACTACTGAGAATTAACGTTGTTATTTAATGCAATCAGTAACTGAATGGAACGTAAATCCAAGAGCTAAGCACCAGGGAAGATGTGTAGCAGATAACGTTGCACGATTTGTAATTCTGGAGCATAGAAATGGGAAAACCCAAAGGAAATTAAATGCTAGTTTTTCCTCTAATAAGTGATTAGGTGTTCTTATTTCCTAAAATTATCCAACAAAGAAGATCTTTTATAACATATATTTTGGGTAATTTCTGAAACTCTACAAGGAAGATTATGTGTGTTTTCTACATAAACACCTCCTGTCCCTATCTCTATTATTGTTTCTTTTCCTCAAAACACAGAAACAAACTGTTACTTTATCTTGTTTTCATAGACTATTTGAAAATATAAATTGTATTTTAAAGGTTTGTACGCCATGAATGCCTTATCAACTTGCCCCCATTTAATAAAGGCACTTATCATTACATACAGGTGCACTTGAAAAATAAATAAACACAATAAAAGTTCACTTAATATAGTATATAGCCTTCCTTCACTAAACAGTGCGAAGTCAGACTCCTGTGTAATTCAGCAGTTGTTAGTAACACTGCTCTGTGCGCCCGGTTGAAAATAGCTACCCTGAACCATGAAGTGCAGCACAAAGAAATTATCCTACAGCTTTGTTCATTTCCCAGGGTTCTGTCCAGATTGAACCAACTGGCGCAGAAGCATGAACTGGAGAACGGAGCAGTGTGAGAGAGCTCAGGTGTTGAGCTATTTTCAAAGATTTTCTCCCCGTCTCCTGCTTTCCCCTTTGGGTCACTTGAAAACACAAACAAGAGCAACTGGCATCCTAAAATAAAGTGAGAACTTTGGGAAGACAGTCTGCCAAAGAGGATAATAGTGAGACTTTAACCTGCAGTCAGTTCTAAATTACTTTCATCTAAAGTTAGACATTAATACTTTGCGAGGTCTGCGCAGCTGATAGCTGTTGACCGTGTATGGCCTCCATGGGTCCTGATGGGAGAAATGTACCTACAGACAGACAGGAACTCTTTCTGTAGGACTGATACTGTTGAGTCTCAGGGTTCGGATTCCGCCCAGTTTTTCTTTGATGCCAAGAGTGAGAAAGAAGAAGAAGAAGAAACCCCAGTCCCGTCCAGAGGGACCCACGTGTCCTCTTTAGGCATCCACCATTGAAAAATAAAAAAGGAAGGGCTGGAGAGATGGCTCAGCGGTTAAGAGCACAGTCTGCTCTTCCAGGGGCCCTAAGTTCAATTCCCAGCAATCACATGGTGGCTCACAACCATCTATAATGTGATCTGATGGTCTCTTCTGGCCTGCAGATGTACATGCAGGCAGAGCACTATATACATAATAAATAAATAAATAAATAAATAAATAAATAAATAAATAAATAAATTTTTAAAAAAGGAAAAAATAAGAAAGCATCAGCTTCTGAGAGGCTTCCTGTGTGTGTCGAAAGGGAGGATGCAAGCTTTGATCTGGAGCCATTGTTTGCTTTCCTGCGCCCGTGTACCATTTGCATAACTTGCCCTACCCATTTTGGAGTTGCTTAATTTAGCTAAGCGCTGTTTGGAGGATGTGAAGCCCATAAAATATCAGCAGCCACTTAGGTAACATACATCATCCCCTGAAGCTGTTTTAACAAGCTTCAATCATGATTTCTCACCACAGGGCCAGCCCTGAAGTTGACTTACATAATAACAATGTTAAATAAATGTATAGGCGTACATATTAAAGACTCCAAGGTTTGCATATGGATGTTCCATCTCCTGAAAGTCTTAAAAAATATATAAATACATTCAAATATATTAACATACTACATTATTTAATTTATATATAATTGTTTATAAATCCATGTACATGTAAATATATTTGTAGAGTAAATAAATAGCTTATATAAAATAAATAATGAATAAATATAAATACATAAAATAGATTTAAACTGTATGTTATATTTAATACATAATATATTATTCATGTGTATGCTACTCTCCTAATAAATTATGCATTATTCAAAACATACAGTGAATTTTTAAAGATAAGATAAAGATTAAATAAACAATTTTTATTGTTTTAAGTTACATGTATTATCTATATTATCTGTAGGCCTGGCTAGCAATCAATCAAGATACAGACACTTATTATATTTTGAAATAGTCTTAGTTAACCTGGGGCAGGGCAGATATCAGTCCTCTAAACTCTCTCCCATAGTGGGGCAGGCATGGGATCCCTGTCCCAATCCCATGCTATCTGTTTCCAATAACTTCTATCAATCTACTTCCCATCCATAATCCCAAATACTTGCTCATGTTCTTCATCTGGGGCAGATTCTATTCCACATGTTTCTCCTCCAGCTAACCCATGGTGGCCTTCCTCTCTTCTCCTCAGGTCTCTCTCCTTTCTCTTTGTGGCGGTCTCTCTTTTCTTCTTCCCAGGATTCCCCTCTCTCCTAGCCCCAGCTATCTCCTCTGCCCTGCCCAGGTGGGATGGCTTTTTATTAAGCAAAAGGTGGGTCACACAGACAGTAAGCAATAATTAGCACCAAAATATATCAGACCATCCCCCAACAAATTTTATTAAAATTTTAGCTTGATTCTATTCATCAATGATAAATTAATACCTTTTTTCTCTCTCAGATATTTTGAGATTAAATACACTGGCTCTATATTCTAAATATGTCAGTCAAGGCTAAGACAGAAACAGAAGGCTGTTAGAACTTTTTTTATTAACAAAAAGAACTTAGTACTAACGAATTGTACACAAGGAGCAGAGGAGCCAAAGGCCCTAACAGTGAGGGAGGTAGTGGAAGCCATGACCGCTGCAGACACCTAGCACACCTGCGCTAGAGGCAGAAAAGAGGGACCTGGAAGGAGCAGAGAGGAGGCACAACCTTCTGAAGGTCGGCTACGACAGGAGGGTGTGGGAGAGATAGCACAGCTTCTGCTGCCTGGTCCTACCAGCAGGCCAAGACTAGCCTTGTGCTGAGGTGTAGGCGCCACAGGCTGCAGGGCGACCTCTGCCATAGCTCAGAGCAGAGCAGCCACCAGGTGAGAACAGAAATGAAGCCAACTGCCCAGAACCTTCCTGTACTTGCTAAATACCCTATCTGATTTCTACTGCATCTCCATTCTCCCAGCAAGATTACTCTTCTTTCTTTTGCTTACACAGCTATCAAGAACCTTGTCCATTACCCTACAAAAACCCTACAGACCTATATGCAATGTGCTGTGCTCTGGGTCATAGAAACTATCTTTGCCTTTTGGAAATAACTCTATCCCCTCAGCCTTTGTGAGGTTGTCTGGGCGTTCTGTGTGCTTTGGCATGAAATGCTTTGTTTCTGCTCAGATGCTAATCACAAGTTCCATCACTGAACTACATTCCTCACCCTTCACTTGAATGATATATTATTAAATACTGATTGAACATCTATACTTGAGTAGTGCTGAGCAAGGTTTGGGGACCTACCATACCCTATACCTTGCCTCTCTGCCACTGACTAGCTGTGTGAGTGCCTTAAACTCCTCATCTGTCTCCTGGGGTGATGATAATATGGGCCTAATAGGTATATCCATATATATATATATATATATATATATATATATATATATATGTATGTACATATATATGTATGTACATATGTACATATATGTGTGTATATGTGTGTGTGTTTAATATATGAGATGTATGCTATATACTGTATATTATATAATGTATATAGTTTATATTATGACTTAAAAAATAAAGTGTTTAAGAAAACTCCAGATAGTGACACAAGAGCTAAGAAAAAAACCGTTCTAACTCACAGATGTTTGGCATAATGAGAGAACATTGACCTTTGATAAAGAGGGCCTGTACACTGATACCAATCTAATGACTTATGAATGACTGTTCAAGATTGATCACAACATTATTACACTGCATCCTGTATTTTGAATTATATGGGAAAAATGTAACTATGAAAAAACATCCCCGTTTCAAAATGTATAAAATCCTAGCTCGCTTGTCTGCAAAATACACTCAGACTCAAACTTCCCCTGTGCTGGTCTGTTTGTCACTTCACCTGTCTTCTCCCCACCAATGCTTCTAGAACTCCCAACCCCAAGGTCCTATTCCCTCCCGATTGAGACTGTCTGCGGCAGTATATCATAGCAATCCTGGCAACAGAACTTTCTTTATGTATATTTGCTAAGGAATGTGAATACCAAGTCACTCCTTTTTTTATGTGCTTTGCCAGCTCTTCATTTGTATTTCTATTTAGGAATCCTTAACTTGAACTGCAGTCTGTAACTCTGTCATTTATGAGTGGATAGGAGTTCTTTGTAGTCTCAGTGCAAAGAACATAACAGATGACCAGTAATGTCTCTGTTTAGTAATCACTTGCCATTATATCTCTCCTGTGTCACAAGGCATGAAACCAAATGAGGCAGACCACAGACTGCTGAGCACTTAGATTTGAGTTTTGTGCATGGTGATAGATATGGATCTATTTGTAGTTTTTAATATGTAGACATCCAATTATACCAGGACCATTTATTGAAGATGCTTTCTTTTTTCTCTTGTATGGTTTTGGCTTTTTTGTCAAAAATCAAGTGTATGTAGGTGTGTGGCCCTATTTCTGGGTCTTCAATTCTATTCCATTTATCAACCTGTTTTTATTACTGTTGCTCTGAAGTACAGCTTGAAATCAGGGATGAAGATATCTCCAGAACTTTTATTGTATAGGGTTGTTTTAATTGCTCTCAGATTTTTGTTTTCCCGTATAATGTTTAGAATTGTTTTTTCAAGGTCTGTAAAATATTTGGTTGGTATTTTAATGGGGATTGCAATGAATCTGTAGATTGCTTTTGGTATGGTGGTCATTTTCACTATGTTAATCCTACTGATCCATGAGCATGGGACATCTTTCCATCTTCTGATAGCTTCTTCAATTTCTTTCAAGAGATGTGATGTTCTTGTCATACAGGTCTTGCTTGGTTAAAATTACACCAAGATACTTTTTATTATTTGTGGCTATTGTGAAAGGTGTTGCTTCACTAATTCCTTCTCAGTCTATTTGTTGTTTGTATACAGGAGGGCTACTGATTTTTATTTTTAGTTAATTTTGCATCTAGCCATATTGCTGAAGGAGTTTATCAACTGTACGAGTTCTCAGGTAGAATCTTAGAGGTCACTTGTGAATATTATCATATCGTCAGCAAAAAGCGATACTTTGACTTCTTTCTTTCTAATTTGTGTCTCCTTGATCTCCTTTTGTTGTCTTATTGCTCTGGCTAGGATTTAAAGTAGTATATTGAAGAGATATGGAGAAAGTGGGCAGCCTTATCTTGCCTCTGATTTCAGTAGAATTGCTTTAAGTTTCTCTCCATTTAATTTAATGTTGACAATAGGCTTGTTGTATATTGCCTTTATTATGTTTAAGTATTTGCCTTGTATCCCTGATCTTTCCAAGACTTTTATCATGAAGAGATGTTGTGTTTTGTCGAATGCTTTCCCGCATCTAACTAGATGACCATGTGTTTTTTTCTTTCATTTGTTTATATGGTGGATTATGTTGATGGATATTCATATATTGAAATACCAACAAACCAAATAATCCAATTAAAAATGAGGTTTGAAGCTAAACAAAGAATTCTCAAAACAGGAATATCAAATAGCCAAAAATGCTCAATGTCCTTAGTCATCAGAGAAATGCAAATCCAAACAACTCTGAGACTTCATCTTATACCCATAAGAATGGCTAAGGACAAAAATACAAGTGACAGCATATGCTGGTGAGGATGTGGAGAAAGGGAAACACTCCTCCACTTTCAGTGGCAGTGCAAACTTTTACAACCATTTTGGAAATCAATCTGGGGCTTTCTCAGCAACTTAGAATAACTCTATCTCAAGACCCAGCTATATTGCTCCTGCATATAAACCCAAAAGATACTCCACCATACAACAAGACCATTTGCTCAACTATGTTCATAGCAGCTTTATTCATAATGGCCAGAACTTAGAAACAACCTAAATGTCCCTCAACCAACTAATGGATAAAGAAACTGTGGTACATTTACACAATGGAATATTACTCAGCTGTTCAAAACAAGAAAATAATGAAATTTGCTAATGGAGCTAGAGAAAATTATTCTGAGAGAGATAACTCGGACCCAGAAAGACACACATGGTATGTACTCACTTATAAGCAGATATTAGCCATATACTACAGGATAACCATACTACAATGCACAGGCCCTAAGAAGATAAGTAACAAGGAGGACCCAAGGGAAGATGCTTAAATCTCACTCCGAGGTGGAAATAGAATAGACAGCAGATGTAGTTAAAGTAAGAGAGGGAGCATGGAGAGAAATGAGGGTGAATATCAGAGCTAGGGAGAGCAGAGGCAGGAGGACAGATGGCTTGCAGAGAGAAGAAAAACCTTGGGCAGAGCTTCTCTGTGACACCTTGAGACCTACTATGACAGGGTAGTCTCCTGAGAGGATATGAGGGTGACTCTAGATGAGACTCCTAGTAGCAGGGGAAATGGAGATGGAAGAGGCCACCCTCTACCTAGATAGGACTTCTAGTGGGAGGAGGGGAAAACCAACCTACCCACAGAAACGTTAGCCCAAAACTTACCCTGCCCACAAGATGTGCAGGGACAAAAATAAAGAAAAGATTGAGGAAATGTCTAGTCAATGCCTGGCCCAACCTGAGACCCACCCCATGGGAAACAGCCAACCCCTGACACCATAAACCATACTCTGCTATGCTTGCACATGGGAGCCTAGCATAGCTGCCCTCTGAGACGTCTCCCTTAGCAGCTGATGGAAACCGATGCAGAGACCCAGAGCCAAACATTGGGTGGGGTGCAGGTAGTCTCGGGGAAGAGTGGGGGTAAGGATAGGAAGAGTCAGAGGGGACATGGGCTCCACCAGAAGACTAACAGAGCCGACTAACCAGGCCTACAGAAACAGGACTTTCTTCTCATTGAGGACAGTTCACAACTGAGTGGCTCTGTGTGGGCACACGTGCGCATGGATTCTGGAGATTGGCCCTGATTCCACATGCTTGCACAACAAGAATTTTGCACATTAAGCTCTCATGGCAACTCTTCTAGATACTTTTTTTTAATTATTCACTTTCTATCCCAGTCATAGCCACCTGCCTCCTCTCCTCCCATTCCCACCCTCCCTCCCTGTTTTCCCTATCCCCCTCACCTACTCCTCAAAGAAGGGGAGTGCCTCTACCCACTAAACCCAGCATATCAAGTCCCATCAGGACTGAATGCATCCTCTTCTTCTGTGGCCCACCAGGGGAAAGTGATTGAAAAGCAGGCAACAGCATCCATATCACTGTCAGTCCACATTCCCCTTACTAGGGGACATATAAGGGGACCAAGGTGCCCATCAGTTACATCTGTGCAGGAGGCCTCGGTCCGGATCATGCATGGTCCTTGGTTGGTGTTTTCTGTTACTTTTTAAAAACAAAATTCCTAGTCCTCTGTTTCTTGTTCCCTTCTTGGGATTTCTTTTCAATGTCTAAGAAGCCAAACTGTTGTGGCTGTGTTATCAGTGTCTCTGTGAACTCGTCAGCAAGATGAAAATATGTTCAGAGCAATTCAGGCAACATCTAGAATCCCTTTGGAATACCAATTACTGCAAGCTCACCTGTTTTAAAAGAGTTTTGAACACTAAGAAAGTGTTTTCCCACTTTCTTATGCTTCCTTATTATTTTAGATTTTGCTTATTTGTTTGACCCTAAGTTCAGAAATTTTAGTCCTAGGGCTTGAGAGATGGCCAGCGGTTAAGAGCCCACCCAAGGTCACATCTATTCCCAGCACCTAGACAGTTACAAATGCAATTCTAAGGGATGCCATGCCCTCTTGCAGCCTCTGTACAGGACACAGCAACATGCACGTATGCAGTGCACCCCCATGCATCAACTAACATAAATTTAAAGCAATGAAAGTTTTGCAGCTGCTTTGATTTACAAAAGCATGACAACTGAGGGTTTTACTCACTTGGAGCACTAGCATTTAGAATTTAATTATCCTAGGAATCACTGGCCATGGACCACTAGCACAAGAGAAGAATTTTGTGGAACTCAAGCTTTCTTTTCTGAAAGGGTGAAAAGCCCAATTCAGTTTGCTAGTGAGACTCCACTGTTGCTCCCAGTCAGTCCTGTGTCTTGGTACTGTATGTCCGGGTGTGGTGCTCTTTATGCTAAACAGCATCTTCTATTTCAGAAATGATGGCACATGACTTCTTGTGCTGGTTAATTGAAATATTATAGTCTCGGCCTTTCTATTGGAAATCCTGAGTGCATGAATGCACTTAGCCTGTGTAGAGCTGTTCAGGAGAGGGACCAAGACCCTGTCAACAGGCCAGTCCACTTTATCACACAGCTTTGACAGAAATATATAAAAGGCTGAATCCTCAACTCTCTAGTCCAAGTTTCAGGTAATGCCAGGCTCACTTGATGTCTTGGCTTCAAACCTTGAGATTCTCCAAGCCACAATAATTTCTAAGCTCATAAATATATACAGTATTTTTTTTTGCTTTAAGCCTCTAAATTTTAGAAAAATTTGCTACAGTGCTTCTATTTTAACCACAACTGTTTGCTCTGTGTCAAAAATCCATATTTTTTAAAAAAAATCATTCCAGTCAGAGAATAAATTTTCTCTCTCAACTTATTCTGCTCTGCTTGAGACAATATACTACCCCTCCTGCTCATGTGCTTTCGACTCAGAAGATTGTTACTGCTCTGATCTCCAGGATCATTAACAAAAGGATGTGATATATTATCTTCCCCAATCTAATCTCTACTAACTGCTTAATAACTAAGAATCCTGGGCTCAAGCTGTAAATGGACAAGTGTTAGCCCGGGACAGCAGCAATAGTTTCTCTGCACTTCACTTTCTTGTCTAGAGAAGGCAGTGCTCTAAGTCCGTGGCCACTGGTACATCGTTGGTCTTTTCTGTGAGCAAGTTCACCATGACTCTCCGCTCCTTGGATTTTGCAATTTGCACTTCAAGTTGCAGGACTTCCTTACTGGTAATCATTTAGGTTCTCAATGAGTTTATTAAGGGAGCTAACTCAATGTACACACACACACACACATACACACACACACACACACACACACACACACACACACACACATATTTGCTATCCATGAAGTCACTGATCTAGGTGTCAGCATTCTAGTACCTTAAATCCCTCAAATTATTAATACTTTAATAATGATAGGTTGCTTTTAAGGACTGCATAAACCTCATAAAGCATGTGTGCTAGATTTATTACCCGGACTATCCACCACCTCTCCCTTAATGTGACCTTTGCATAGGTAAGCCCCTCTGCTCCAAACTCTCAATGTTATTTCTCTAGAACGTTAACTCCAGTTTCAGTTAAACAATGAGCCACAGTATTTATTGAAGTTGTCTGCCCTCTAGGTGGGACCGTCTTCTATCCGTCATTCTCTCCTGGTGTTTAGATTATAGAAGAAACTCAGCAAGTAATGCCAGAGTGGATGGATTTAGTCTCCATTTTGTAAAATACGTGAATGAACAACTTGAGTCAGGTAGCTTGAGAGTAAGTCACTCGTTACCTCTGCAAGAATCAATTAAGTTAGTTCCTGTGATGCTTGGTGCCTAAGCGTGGACTGCTGAGGCCCTGTGGCTCCTGAGGTCTGTGGTTCTTGTTCTTAGTCACAGCAGCGACAGAGCTAACAGCAGAGGCAGATGTGAATGGATGTGTTGAAAAGAGTATAATAAACGGTTGGATGCAGTACGTAGTCTCTACAACTTAAGGTTTTCTTTTAAATGCCAGTCGCTTTAGTTAAAGAAGCTTTCTATGTTTGTGACTTATTTTTATTTTTCAGAACAATTTTTAAATTTAAATTTACTTTGATCATATTCTTCCCTCCCCCAGCCTTCCAGATTTTCTCCCCCACCGTACCACCCAACTTGAAGTTCTTTCTCAAAAAACAAAAATGCAACATAATAAGAAACCCCATCAAAACCAAGAAAACAAAATAAAACACACCAAACCAGAAGAATAAAAAGCAAAACAAAATAAAAGCATTGTGATCATATAAAAGCACACACCAAAAAAAATCTTTAAAAATATGGCAATAAAGAATTTTGTAGCTTGAAGAGACCTTTGAAGTAAATAAGTTTGATAAGGATCATGGAAAAATGAGTTGAATACTTCCAAGAATGGAAGCATTATTTTAACATTAAATATAATAGATATTATATTATGGTATCTTGAAAATTAACTACATTAAATTTAAATTTCATTTTGCAAATATTAGAAAATGTGCAGAATGAGATTTGTCTTAATACCATACAATTCATTGTTTTCCTTTCCCAATTGCACAGTCCTAATGAGTAAATTTATCTAAAGGGATAACATGTCTGCACGAAGATAAAATGATCGTTTATTCTTTTCTCCTTCAAAAGTCAGATCCTTTGTTTAGAACATTGTATTTACTCACTTATATTTTGTGGTATTTCTCAAGTGTGAATTTTTCTGTTAAGTATAACTCTATTAAAATCTATTTGCCTGTGGCTATGTCATCTTTAAATTTTTCTTAATTTGCATGCACTTCATAGCTCAATAAAAAATCTAAAATGTCTGACATAAAGTCTATACATAACAATACTTTTGATTGACAGGAAGGTTTATTATGCATTGATGTGACATCATATTTATGTATAACAATGACTTTTTGACTGACAACTAAACAATGATAGAATTCCAGGTATCTTCTATACACTATTTTTTTAATAAGGCAAACTAAAATATCCAGATAATTGGCTGAATTTTTTAGTTTTCATGCCAATTGCTTAGCATGAGGTATGGAAAAATATGATGAGGTACTGTCTCGTTCTTTACTTATTTTTGGTGCCAAAAGATAATATTTTGTCTCAATAAAACACCAAATTTTTCACCTCCTTTTTTCTTTTGGTAACTTTATGTGGTAAAACTTTGCAACTTCGACATTCAGTTATTTTAAAAATAGACACAGCTTACCACTGGTCTTCAGAACATACTTAAGATCCTGGTGGCAAAAAAAATCATAATGTCATTTTTCATTCTGGTCTTATGATATAGTTCATTCAAAAGTCGCATCCACGTACACCAGTGCACTCCCATGTCCACCTCTTAACAGATACTTTCAGGGTATTTGTCACATTGTTGGTATTCACTCAGCAATCATGAGCCAAGGTCTGAGCACAAGAAGTTCTTAGGGAGAGCCACCAAGTAACTCATCATTACGAGCTAAATAATTCAGAGGACTAAGAATCCAGAAAAAGGTAATAGCAGTGTGGTCCCTGCTGAGACTGCAGGTTTATCTTGAAAGATGCTTTACCAGGCAGATGAGCTCAAGCGAACAGCTTCATAGCATTACTACTGTAAGACAGTACATGGCAGGTTGGGCAGAGGTACTGAGATCCATACTGAGCCCAGAAACTGGATGTTAAGGCCAGCACCAAGGAGGTCATGGCTGGCTAGCTGACTGAGGATGCTCACGGCAGAAAGAAAGCTTTTGTGGATTTGAGATATGTGTTATGCCACCATCATCGAAACAAGCAAAAACCCTGCTCTTTACAAAGGCAGTATATAATTTGATGCACTAAAAATAAATAGAAGAGTAGTGTTATAATAATATACTAGTTATTCATTTATTCAAATAAATATGCAACTTTTAAGAAGAGAAAATATCTAGCTCTCAAAGCCTCCTCATGGGCTGTCCATCCCCTCTGTAGAGACGAGAGACCCTGATGGTGTTGGGGTCCTACCTCTGGGCAAGGGCACTGGCCTAGGGGAGAATGGCTAGTAATGAAACCAGTGTTATTAACTTTTACTCCCTACATGATACATAGTTCAAAACCAGGAACATTTTTTCCTGTTATCAGTCCAGTCCATGAAAAAAGACACATAATGATAACAAAGTGAGACATTTCTTCTGACCTCAGCCTTGAAGAACACCCAGGAATGTCCCAACACTATGCATCCAAGGGAGAAAAAGATGGCATAAAGCAATACAAGACTCTTTTTAAAAGCATGGTGGGGTGCACACCTTTAATCCCAGCACTTGGGAGGCAGAAGCAGGCAGAACGCTGTGAGTTCAAGCCAGCCTGGTCTACAAAGTGAATCCAGAACAGCCAAGGCTACACAGAGAAACCCTGTCTCAAAAAAAAAACCCCACCAAAACCAAAGCAAACAAACAAACATGGTGTGTGTGTGTGTGCATGTGTGTATGTGTGTGTGTGTGTGTGTGTGTTCACATAACTATGCAAGCTTCAAAAGGAGAAAAGCAACTAATATTCGCCTTCAAAACTGTAAGGGTGCAGTAATATCACACACACTGGGAGTAGCCAACAGCTCTCTAGTTTAGAACAAGACCCACCCAACAAGATGGAAATCATGTCTGGCCCTGGTAAACCTATCCGACTAAATAGGAAGTCCTCCATCTTGGAGGAGAACTGACAACTGCCAATTTACTAACCCATCATAACCCCCAACTCCAGTGGGCCTCATATTCACAGAGTAGTGTAGTTCTTCCTCATCAAGGGCATTTCTCTTTGTAACAAATAAAGCCTATAATTTAAGAGTTTTAGGTAGGCGCTGGAGAGATGGATCCAAGCTTAAGAGCCCTGGCTGTTTTCCAAAGGATCCAGGTTCAATTCCCAGCATCCACATGACAACTCACAACTGTCTATAAGCCAGTTCCAGGGCTTATACCCTCACCCTCTGACACCCTCACACAGACATACATGCAAGCAAAACACCAATCCATACAAAAAAAAATAAAATGTTGCAAAAGTAAATAAATAAATACATAATTCGGGGGGAGCTTTGAGACAGGGTTTCTCTCTGTAGCCTTGGCTGTCCTGAGCTCACTTTGTAGACCAGGCTGGCCTCCAACTCACAGAAATTTCCCCTGCCTCTGCCTCTCTGGGTGCTGGGATTAAAGGCATGCACCACCATGCCCAACAAAATATATAAATTCTTCAAAAGAAAAAATAATTTAAATATTTTAGGTTGACAACAAAACCGAAGGAGGGTGTGGGTTTCCCATGTGCCTTTACACCTCGGCTGTTTCCTCTGTAAGCAGAACATGTGCACACAAGCCCTCATATAACTATGCATACAGAGATCCACCAACGCCCATATGTAGAAATTAAATTTTTCAACAAAGAAGCCGGGCACAGTGGCACAGGTCTGTAATTCCACCACTCAGGGAGGCAGAGGCAAGTGAATCTCTGAGAATGTTTTAAAAATATTTATTTATTTATTTATTTATTTATTATTTTATTTATTATATAGTGCTCTGCCTGCATGTACAACTGCAGTTCAGAAGTGGGCATCAGGTCACATTATAGATGGTTGTGAGCCACCATGTGGTTGCTGGGAATTGAACTCAGGACCTCTGGAAGAGCAAACAGTGCTCTTAACAACTGAGCCATCTCTCCAGCCCAAATCTCTGAGAATTTGCGGCCAGTCTGGTTTACAAAGGAAGTCCAGGACATCCAAGGCTATACAGAGAAGCCCTGTCTCAAAAAACAAAAAAACAAAAACAAATTCAACAACGAAAATTAGAATCACATATAACTTAAAGATTTTTACTTTTGCTTTGTTTTATTTTATTTTATGTGCATGCATGCTCACCTAGAAGGGAATGTGCTCACAGAGGTCAAGAGAAAACATCAGATTGCCTGGAACAGGAGTTACAGGTCACCATCATACAAGGTGTTAAAAGCCAGAGCTACATTCTCTGCAAGGACACAAAGTGCTCTTGACTACTGAGCATCTTTCTAGCTCCAAAAATAACATATAATTTAAACTTGAAGATATTTCTGTAGAAATTTTAAATAGATAAAAATTATCCTGACTTGAAAGAAATGGAGAAAATGGCTCAAATAATGGGAAAAGTTTATAGCTCCGTAGAGGCTAACAATCTAATGGTAGTGATTTTAATAATTTAAGTGAATACATAATTGCTAAGCAACAAGGACACTCCACCACTTACCAAACTAAACCAAAAAAAAAAAAAAAAAAAAAAAAAAACTCAGTAGTAATCTACATAGAGAAACGTTTCCTCTTCTATTGTGGTAAATTAATTTTGTTGCTGAAATGTCATTATGTTGTCATATTTCCACTCTTGTCACTTATTCAAACATATCCATTTTTCCTTCATAACGTCTCATTGCTAGGATAATTGAACTTTTCAGTTTTTATCTCAAGCTTATATTACTTAAAAACCTCTGTGTGCATTATTACAGGGAAAAGGGCACAGACGGAGCGAGGTCTTATTTAACGTGTGTGGTTTCTGATTGCATTGAAGCTCACAATTGATTATAGCTTCCTAACCTCTCTTTTCCTACTCATTACTCCCTCCATTTTACCAGCATATACAGCTATTAGAATACCTTTATTTAGGAGGCACAAAAGGAAAACACCAAGGAGGATGTGAGAGATAATGTATTTTTGTTTTGATGTTTCAATTTAATTGTGGTTCGAAAATGCTGAACTGTCTGAGGTATACTAAATATTCATTAGGCACTTTGGGTTTTTACTAAGTTCTAAATGAAAATGACCCAGCGAGATCAAATTGAAATTTCATAGGGTACTTTTCAAGTATGGTTCTAAAACATACATTAAACAAAACGCATTCATTTGAATGCAAGCCTGTGTCTTTCTTTAGAATCTGCACACACCCTTGGGTCTATTACGCTTTCAGTTCAATGCCTCCAGAATGTGTGTGGTGTGGATCAAATAAGTAGTTCAACAGCTTTCATAAGCAAACAGTGTTATGGTGTGGTATAGCTACAAACCTCCAGTGCTGTTCCTTTATGCTTCCCCACTTACAAAGGTTAATGCAAATTTCACTGGAATTCAGGCAATATATTCTGCATTATTTTCTACATATACAAACCTGTGCAGAAAGAGCCCATCAGAATCTATCCATGTGAAGCCAACAGCCCTTTATGGACTTGTAGAAGCATAGCAAACTGCGCTCGCATTTCCCTGTCAGCCCAGGAATCAGAGAATGCGTAGCGGGAAGGACTTCAGATACGATATAGTCTAATCTACCCATTAAAAGAAAAGGTGAAAATTGGCTCACATTCAAAATAATCCCTGTCATTTCCAAATGCGTTTCATCTGTGGTAATATTCCTTGTCAGGCTGCCTGATTGTTATTAATGTAAGCACCATATCTGTCTTACATGTATAGATCTCATGATCTGTCATATTCTTTTAAACTCAGACTCTCTGCATATGTAAAACACATCAGCTAGACAGAACACATACATAAATCCTACCATTTACTCCCTATGGACATCTCTGCCCTAGAAGTTTTCACCTCTATAGATGATAGAGTTATTTTGCTTTCCTTGTTCTTGTTATTTAGTATGTATCTCTTTTAAAACAAAGAATCTAGTTTCTCTTTTTACCTGTTTTGACTTACCAGAGGGTTTTTAATAGATGCTTTACCTTAGACCAGCTCTGGAGAGAGTGCCCCCAAGTGACATCTCCAGTGCCAGGAAGAAATTCCATCTTGTTGAGTCACGGGCTAAAGGATTTCCGTGGAATATCCCTCCTCCACAACAACACACACTGTTGCCAGGGCTGTGGCTCGCTCTGCACAACCCGATGGCAAGGCCCCATTGCTTGAGACTACACTTACTTATACGACTGAACACAGACAAGTAACGCCCATGCCTAAGTAGAACTTCACTCCCACTTTGCACCATTCGTAGGGCCGGAAGGTCCTCTGCATGATATCAGAGGAGAAAGCTAAGTATCCAAACTGCTCATCAACAATAATGAACCATATGAATGAATGTTAATAGACGCTGGCTGAGAGATATATGGGAACTCTGAACTATATTTACAGTGTTTTAGAACTATTTTTTGTGTAATACTTTGGATCATGTTGTTTTCTTCCCTCAGCTCTTCACGCTCCTCTCCATCTTCCAACCCACCCAACTTTATGTTCTTTCTCTCTTTCAAAACACACACACACACATACACACAAAACACACACACAAAACATGCACACGCACACACACGAAAAAAATCAAATCAGACAAACAAAAACCTGATAAGACAAGAAAACAAAAGCCAAGAAAAAAACAAAATTTCCACAAAAAAAAAAAAAAAAAAAAAAAAAACACCTCATGGGGATCGTTTCGTCTTGGCCCCTCTGCCTAGGTGTGAGGCTGCGAGGCTTGCCCTGGAGTGTGCTTGATGTACCCAATGACTCTCCATGGTTAAAAAAAAAAAAAAAAAAAAAATGGCTCAGAGGTTAAGAGCACTGGCTCCTTTTCCAAAGGTCTTGAGTTCAATTCCCAGAAACCACATGGTTCCTCACAACCATCTATAGTGACATCTAGCACCCTCTTCTGGCACGTAGACATACATGCAGGTAGAACACTGCATACATAATCAATAAAAAATTTTTTAAAGAAAGAAAGAGAAAGAAAAGGTTGATTTTCCTTTTGTCAGCAGTTAACAGTTACAAACAGCTCCTTGGTTAGGGTGGAGCTCACAGGTCCACGTCTCATGGCGGGATTCCCTGCCACAGTAGGGGATTCCCTCCACAGTACGGGATTCCCTGCCGCAGTACGGGATTCCCTCCACAGTACGGGATTCCCTGCCACAGTGCAGGATTCCCTGCCACAGTACGGGATTCCCTCCACAGTACGGGATTCCCTCCACAGTACGGGATTCCCTGCGACAGTACTTGCACAGGTTTAAGCTGGCGAATCCTACCACTGATCCTGCTGTGTCTGGAAAATACTGCTGCAGCCATCCGTCACCTCTGACTCTTTCAATCTTTTCATCTCCTCTTCTTCATGGATTCCTGAGCCTTGAGGGGAGAAGTTTGAGAAAGATACCCTGTTTTAGACTGTGTGCTCCAAATTATCTCACTTTCTGTAACTATCTAGCTGCGGGTCTCTGGTGAGGCTTAGGCAGTGAACTGATCTCTGGACATACCAGTATGTCATTTTATTGCTACATCGCTTTACTATAATGAGAGTAGTAAGTTTTTCCCTAGGCCCGGGACCTGCCTGGCCTCCGGTTCTTGTCCACTGCAGCAGTGTCAGGTGTGGCTTCGATCTCATGGAATAGACCTAATATATAAATCCATAAAAGTGGTTAATTACTCCCAAAACATCTATACCACTTTTTCAGCAGTATATCTCACAGGCTAGTCATTTTGGAAGTTGCAGGGTTGTACTGGGTGATACTGATGGTAACCATTCTCCTTGTCTTATCAGACTTTCATTTGTTTGATTTTATTTTTTTTTCTTTTTTCTGTGTGTGTGTGTGTGTGTGTGTGTGTGTGTGTGTGTGTGTTTGTGTGTTGAAAGAGAGAAAGAACATAAAGTTGGGTGGGTAGGAAGGCCATGAGAAATGTGAAGAGCTGAGGAAGGAAAACAACATGATACAAAATATACAAAAATAGTTTTAAAACACTGTAAATATAGTTCAGAGCTCCCATATATCTCTCAGCCAGTGTCTACTAACATTTATTCATATGGGTCATTATTGTTGATGGGCAATTTGGATACATGGTTGTTAATTAAACTGCAAGCTGCTCACCCCCCTCCCCCGAGTCTTTACCCATTTCTATTTCCTGTCTCGGGGGTCCCATCCAGGGTGACATATTAAGTTTACTTTGGTCGTCTCCTCAAATTGCTCTTGGCTGTCACAACTCCTCAGATTTCCCTTCTGCTGTTTGACCTGCGCATGCTGAATAACTGAGTCAAATGTACTGTAGAATGCTCTTCAGTTGGGATTTATCTATTTCACTCATAATTTGACTTAGGTCATGTATTTTGGAAGGAAGATATAGAAGTTAAGTGACTTTCTGACCACTTCAGACCAAGGCGCACTCTGTCGATATGACTGTTGCTCGATAGATATCCTTAGTCACATGACATAAGTAACGTCTGTCAAGTTTTTCTCTTAGAACATTGCTCTTCCCGGGCTCCCCTTTCACACTGGAATCTTGAGAGAACCCCAAAGCATGCGGTCCACAGTGAAGCGAAGAGAATCTGCCCACATTACTCAGATACTAATTCAAGCATTTGTTGGCATTTCTAAGTTTTATGGATGTTTTTGCTCTGAATTATGAACCAATTCTATTTTATTTTGTTGCTCTAATTGTTCAAGGCTTCTTTAAAAAAAAAAACATCAGTTAATGTGTTTGATTTGCAAATCAAACCTGAAAAACAGTATTGAATCTCATATGTCATGAACATAGAATATCTCAGAATGTATTTGTACCTTCTTTAACACACCGGTCATGTAGCCTTTTGAACATAGAGACTTGATGTAATTTGTCAGATTTATACTCAACTATTTTTCTTCTCCTCCTTTCCCTCTTCTCTTTCTTTTTTATTTAAAATTCCATTTTTATTTTTATTTTTATTTTTTGCAGATTAGAGAGCATTCAATTTTGCCTATTCCCTCTGTGTCTCGTGCTTGTTGGCTCGTACTTCATTTAATGCTACATCATTGGATGTTGGGATATTTTTGTCACTGACCTGTTGCTATTATAGAGTTAAGTAGTTAATTTTTTTATGTTCACACCAACCTTTTACACTTAGAATAAACACCACTGGAAGATGACATTTAATTCTTGCACTTATTACTTAAAATAGCAAATATTTGTTGACATTTTTACATCCATGTTCAGAAAAAATACCGATATTCAATTTTCTTCCTGGAAAGAAAAGTGTTCGGCACTAGGTTAGTTCTGGCTCTACACAATGAGTTTTAGAACATTCTCTTTCGAATGACTTTATTAATTCAAGGGATTTAGGTTTGTATTCTTTAACATTTTTAATACACTTTTCTTAAGAATTTAATATTTTTAAATCAATAATTATGTTTTTCTTTCCAGAGAGAAAATGACCATATTTCTTATGTTATAAAAATTTGTACAAATATTCTGCATCTGTAGTTTTTCTAAGATATATCTTCTATATGTGAATAAATATGAAGACACTGCTGCACGATTTGTAATTAAAATAAAAAAATAATGGTTTAAAAAAAAAACATTCTCTTTCTGCTCTGCACGAGTTTTTGGCGAGCTTGTAAGCTACCAGCCTTAAATGGTTGAGTCACATCACTGGAGCCATGAAACCATCTTGACAGGATGAGTTTCTTCCTGTCTTTTCTCTTCTTCTTCTTTCTTCCTTCTTTATTTCTAATAAGTTATGAATCATTCAGTCACTTTTTTAAAAAATAGAAAGCTGTCAGATAATCTTGGCAGTTTGTGTCTTACATTGAGCAAACGCAGTTCATTTAAGTTATCAGGTCTGTGCACAGGACAGCCTGTACTTCCCTTTCACTGTCATCATAGAACCATTCAGTCAGCAGAGATGACTGTTGGGACTGGAGGGGGGCAGGCAGAGGGGAGGGTTGGTATTTATAGTTTACGTCATGTCCCTCTTTGCTCAGTCTGAATTGGGAAGTTTCCATATTAATCTTTTCAAAGAACTAGCCTTTTGTTTCATTACTATTTTCTATTATTTTATTTCTTGAATCTCATTGATTTCTGCTCTAATTTTTCCCCTTTCACATGCTATCTGCATATTCTTCCCTAAGGTAGCCTATTATTGACCTTTAAAAAACTAACATTAACATTTTGTATTTTACTTGTATCACTTGGTGAATTTATATAAATATAGTTATTTCTATCATCTTATTTTGTCCTTCCTATATGTCTTGATAATTCCTTTCTACACTATTTTGGACATTATTTTTTTGGATTTTTTCCCTCATTTTGCTTCTTCCTTTCCAATTTGAATTTCCATTTTGTGTTTCTTAATTTAGGAAGTTAAAATTACACAAGTGTGAATCACATGTGTAAAATGGAATAGTCTGAAATTAATCAATATTTCTGTCTTTCTCTTAAATAATTCAACAACTTAACACTTAACCTTCCTCATATTAAAACTATTGTTTGGAGGATTTGTCACTCTGTTTTCTTTTTATTATACACTTGACATCTCACCTTTTGTAGTTGATGGTGATAAATATTTACTCACATTATTTATCATTTTCCCTTTTTTTCTTTCTCTGAAGTTAATTTGTTGGTTAGGGGGGTCTGTGAGCATGAACATGCATGTTTTAAACTTTTATTAATCATCTTGTTCTGCTGGCAAAAATCTACCAGATTTTATGTTCTAGAAAATGTTTTCATTTTCTTTCTTTCTTGAAGGACATTCTGCTGTCTTGGAGTGTTGGCTGGCGGCTGTCTCGTTCCATTTCATTTAAAACATCCCAGTACCTTCCGACTTCCGTTTTCTCTTCTGAGGAGTCTTCTCTCAGTCTAACTCAGGGGCCAGCAAGCCTGCCACACGTGGAGCAGTTCTTGTTTCAGAAATGAAGTCCTATTGGAACTCAGGCAACCTAAATAACGTACGGATTTTCTACAGGTGCAGTCTTAGAGTTGAGTATCTCATTGCTCTCTGAACATAGCCTTTAACTCTCTGACTTGTCCCAGAAAAGTTCACTGATTCCTGATCTACCGCACCTAAGGAAACAACCACCTTTTAAGATGCCACCTCTGTGATTCTGATCTGCCCAATGTCACTGTGACTTTCCTAAGTGTCCTTTGGCTTGACACATGCACCTTTGCGGCTTATTGAAGATATAATTGTTGTGTGTAACTGGTTATGGATTTCTTAGCTACATTAAACATGTCTGATAATCTGTAGTTGTTAATTGACATATCTGCATCATCACAGTGTATGCCTTTCTTTATCTAATGTGGAATAGTAGCTGCCAGAATTCCTTGAAACCTACGAAGTCACATTCTCCAAAGAGTATCTGTGTTTGCTTCTTTCAAGTCTTTGGAAGCCTGGCTGGTCTAGGACCATTTGAAACAACAGAATTATGCACCACATGATGATACATGATGTAGCCAATGCAAACTGACCTGTAGAGCCCTAAGGAGCAGCATTTCTTCAGCAACTTCAAAAGCAAAAGCAATAGTTTCCTCTATTCAACAATGACGTTTTCAAAATGTGGGTTTCCGCGTGGTCTGGGTGGTGTGGGATGGGGTGCGGTGTGCAGTGGGTGATGTGGAATGGGGTGCGGGGTGCAGTGGGTGGTGTGGAATGGGGCATTGGGCACAGGTGGTATGGGGTGCAGTGGGTGGTGTGGAATGGGGCATTGGGCGCAGGCAATATGGGGTGTAGTGGGTGGTGTAGCATGCGATGTGGGGTGCAGACAAGGAGAATCCTGCTTTGTTTCCAGCTCCCCTTCGCTCTCCACACAGGAGTACTTCTAGGACTTGATGTTGCTTACTTTTTGAAGTCATCTCCTTTTAAAATGATATTAAAAAGCCCCAGCATCCTCAGCTGCGGCAGCATGAAGGTGTGCTAGGATACTACTCAGCATTACTGAAGAGACAGGAACTGAACTCCTTATTTCCCCTGAACCCACTGAGGTCACAAGAAAGCAAGCAGTGAGACAGAGGTCACAGTGCGAAGACGCTACAGAATAAAAACTCGCCACCTTCTTTCACTTGAACAATAATTCTAACAAAAAAAAAATCCTTTAAATTAAAACATCAGAAATTTTATTTTTAAAAAATTAGAATTTCAAATATAAGACACGAGATAAATGTGACTACATATCAATATTTAGTAGCATGGATTTCTTATTAAATAGAATGCCAAATAAGGTATATTTTAAGCACAGAAGACTGTCATTTGATTAAAGATTTTAATCAGATTCAAGGTCATTTCCACCCAAAATCAGTGTGCCTCAGACAAATGTCTTTTTTTTTTTTACTTGAAATGTTCTCAGCTGCCCTACTTCCTAAGCACCAGAGACGCCCAAGCTACGATCCTGCTCCTGAGACACAAAACCTGAGTGTTAGCTTTGCTTTCAAATCTTTCTTCTTCCACGTATACTCATTTGTCAGTTAAGGCTCTTCCTCTGCCTGTCAATCCTCTGTTAGGGCCAGCTACCTCCTGATTAGAATACTGTCGGCTTTACACTGGTTTCCTAGTTCCTGGTATCTGTTTGTTTTCAGTCCTTCATAAAGCGCACATATAAACTGCATACACACTATCTGCAGTTGCTCTGTACATCTTCTGTGGCATCTCTTTATGCAAAAACTTAGAGGAAGTTTTCATAATAGTGTTTTTCTGAAATAAGAATGTTCTAAACTTGGGAGGTGGAGGAAACCGGAGTTTCAGCTTTATGTGTGATCCTTTCTAATTTTCAGTTAGTACGAGATATAGGCATGTGCCACCACTTAGAGGAGACAAATCAAATGTCCAAGTTCTGTGCGTAGTGCAGACTCAATCCCTCCATCACGCAGAGCTTTGCTGTACCTGTCCACTATCCTTCCCACTGAGGTCGTTCTTAGTTCCCTTTTTAATATTTAAATTGAATCTCAAAGACAGACCAGTTAAAAAACTTTGTTACCAAGTCAAGTCATTCCTTAGCTTCTTATATTGTCTCCATTCTTTTGGAAACAAAGTAGCTCTGTGTAACCCATGCTGGCCTGTAATTCTTTTTCTTTTTCTTTTTCTTTTTCTTTTTCTTTTTCTTTTTCTTTTTCTTTTTAAGTTTTAACTTTGTTTATTTAATTGTTCGTTTTATATCTCAATTATAGTCCTCATGGCCTGTAATTCTTTATGTAACTCGTGCCGATGATAAATTCCCAATCCTCCTGCCTCAGATGTCTATGTGGCTTCCTGCCTCCCTTTTCTTTGTATCAGCTATTCTCTAACATAACACAGAAACAAAGTCAAGCAAGGTACAGCCTCAGCTCTTTGGCAAGCTCCAGGTATTATGCCTGCTTTCTTACCGGTCTCCCTTCCTGTCAGAAGCAGTCCCCTGTGTTCTTCCTTCCTGTGTCCTGCTCTTCGCACGGGGCCAACACGTGGCACATTGTGCCCTTTATTCGGCCTCATCGCAGTCTTGGGGTTGATAGTCCTTGTCTCCCAAATCTGAGCACTGGCTGTGCTGGCAATGACCTCCATCTGACTTTATCTGCTTTCAAACAGCTCGAGCAAGGCCCAGTCCAGAACGATGCTCAATGGAGAGCAAAAGTAGAAAACACCTATGTCAGGGTGATGGAGTCACTACATAGAAAATTCATATAGACACTATATATACATATACATTATACCTAAACATGTCTCTGTCTGTCTCTGCTTCTCTTCTCTCCCTTCCTCTCCCTTCGTAAAGCTGAGTTTCTTGAGATAAGGAAGTAATCTGTTTGATACAAGAAGGCTCAATGGAGTCCCTTGAGCCCTGGAGACAGGGACCTCCACTGGCTGTGGACAACGTGATATGACTGAGGGATGGATGAGAGGGGCTGTGAGGTGGGGAAAAGGGAGTTCGTATCTATTTACAGGCCAAGCTGTATGACTTGCTTTCTCATCTCAATGCCCTTAAGCTTAATCTCATTTGCAAAGTTCCTTTTGTGGTGTAAGGGAACATAGACACAAGCGCTGACAATTAAGGCACTGACGCTCTGAGGATCCATGTTGTACAGATGACCTTTCCCTTGGGTTATGCTGATTCAAGTTAGAGTTCTTAACCTTAACCATGGAAGCAAAGCTATCCACAGTCAGTGGAAACTGCCCTTTGGGTACTGAATTGTGAGCTTTTCTTCAATATGTTATGTTGTATGTGAGTATGTGTGTATGTGTGTGTATGTGTGTGTATGTATGTGTGTATGTATTTATGTATGTATACATGTGTGTATATACATATGTGTGTATGCATGCTTGTATGCATGTGTGTGTTTATGTATGCATAGGTATATGTATGTGTGTATGTATATATGTATATGTGTATGTATTTATGTATGTATAAATATGTGTACATACATATGTGTATATGCATACTTGTATGCATGTGTTTATGTATGCATGTGTGTATGTGTGTGTATATATATGTATGTATGCATGCATGTATGTTTGTAAGTGTATGTGTGTATATTTATGTATGTGTGTGCATGTATGTATGTATGTGTGGTATGTTGCTCTCCATTGATACCAGGCTGCCACCCCAAGCAAGCTGAAAAGTCATGAAGGAAAGTCCCATGACAGTCTGTAGGTTGGCTGTATCACTTGCATTCTTAACTTAGGGCATTTCCCTAAGAGATGAGTTTGTAGATACCTAGAGCAATTACATTCGAGAAGTGTTTGTATCCTGTTTAGCAGGGATGTTACCTAATTACTGGTGCTCGGATTTCTCCAAGTGTGCTGAACAAACCGTATTGAAATGTGACTAAGTAAAGATGGGTAAGAAGTTTGAACACTAATCTTCACAGAAATCTGCATATCTGTTCTGCAGATCCCTCTGAATGTGAGATAAGAAAATGATTTTATGGGGTAAATTCTGTGCCAGAGTAGGAAAATTGGGAGCGGTGCTAAACAATGTCATTTCCTTGTGATGCTCTTCTTTCCAATTGAGCCTAAAGGCTAACATACCACACTCAGAGCTCTAATTTTTAAAGCCTCACTCCTTCTCGGCTCCTCATTCCCTCTTGGCTCCTCTACCTGAAACAGGAACAGTATAAGAACTTGCAGAGGCAGAGCACCACCAAGGCCAGAGAGCCAGGCACAGCCTTCAGAGAAGCAAACCATTAGAAAAGTGGTCATACTGGGAACATAACTTATTATAATTTATAGGTTATATATCATGCAACATATTAAAATTCAGCATAGATACACATTTTTAAAGGTGTTTGCTACAGAGCCTTGACATTGTACAGCTGTGGAGGCTGGTGCCTTTTGTGACCGGTACATGTGGGGACAAAGGGAGCTTTTCCCTCTGCCCTCAGAAGTTTTGCTGAAATAAACTGACAATAGGCAGATGAACAGAAGTGGGTATAACAAATACATTTGATCATAGTTTTTAGAAACATCAGAGCCTTCGTGCTGAAGACCCAAAGACCTAGAGTGAACTATTCACTATTATGCTGGGATTTTATAAATCAGGGACAACCAGGTGGAAAAGGAATTTGACAAAAGGGGCCTGAGAGAATGGACGTGACTGACTGAGGAGAGACAGCGAGGCTGTCTGTTCAGATTCAGCTTGACCCTCAGCTGTAGAGCTTCTTTCTCGCGGCAATGGGGCAGGACCCCGCTGGAAACAAGGTCGCCATTTTTTCTATGGCCAGCTGTTACCAAGAAAGCCATCAAAAGTTAGAGTCATATTTTTAGGTTCATGGGATGGCTTTGGAGAAAAGGTATTCCTGTGTGTCTGATCTCCCATGGGGAAGAGGAAATTCTGGTTTGTGTAGGTTGTCTTGGGAGAGAATGTGGCATGGGCATGGGGGCCAGGAAAGGTCAGAAAGTAACTTTGCTTCTGAGGCCTTCATTGTATGCTGAGCCTCAACTTCCTGGTGCTTGAAGTCTGCAGGGAAGTCAGAGTCAAGAAAGAAAGCTATAAACCCAGGGAGAGAAAGAACTAGCTGGAACTTGCAAGCTGGAGCTGGTTGTAACCTATCTTCTGACACCGACGATATGTTGTCCACAAGGGAACTGTCCTTCATACCTGGCCCCAGGTTAGAAGACAAAAACCAATGGATAGCTGGAGGGCAGGTGAGGAGCTGTGTGTCTGGCTGGCTACTGCTCTTCGGCAGCATGCCTGAGCTCTCCAAACGCTGGCTACTGCTTAGCTTCTGCACCCACATCTTGATGGGAACCTTTCCCATGGCCTATTCTATCTGGGAAAGTTCAAACCACACTCAGCCATGTTGATGCACTACAAAACTGCTGCCGTGTACAACCTGTCACCTTAGCGTATCTAGAACTGAACTGACTCATCAGATGAAAACAATAATGAATTTATGACTAGCATGATAATTCCACATATGATGAAAATGCCAAGCCTTTTCTGGAAGGTAATAAGTTCCTGTGTTTGTCTGTAGATAAAGTTCACTCGTTGTCTAGTTCACAGATTGGAAAAACTGTGCCGTAGAAAGGAAATTCACATCTTAATCTATCTTTGTGTTGCCTGTGGCCCAGGAGATTTTTTTCTAAATATTGTATAGTAATATAAAATGTATATACATAATTTTGATAACAGATTAACAAATCCAATTCTTGGTATTTAAACCCTTCCTTTGTTTTGCTGTGATGCCAATATTGATAATTAAATCACTACTATTCACATATTCTGTGCTTGGTAAGAAAGGGATGAAGGAGAAGTAAACAAACAAAAAAGGTCAGTCTGTATACAAACATATTCACATCAAAATGTACAGAGGGAATGATTTGGGATGTTGAACATATATGAGGCCTGTCTGCACACTGGGATGATTAATTTTGTTTGTCAGCCCCACAGGATCCAGAATCACCCAGAAAAACTAAGCTTTGGGTGTGACTGTGAGGGTTATGCAGATTAGGCTAATTTGAATATGATGATCCACCCTAGATGTGGACAACCCAGGCTGTGGTCCTACACTCAAAAGAAAGGAGAAATGGTGGAGCTGAGCCCTAGCACCCATGGCTCCAGCTTCTGAGCGCTGAGTACAAAGTGACCAGCTGCTGGACATTACAGCTGGTGTAACTTCCCGACAGTGACCAACAGTACCCTCAAACTATGGGCCAAATCCTCACATTGCCTTTCTCCAGTATTCTGTCACAATGATGAGAAAACTAAGCAGCTGCATGCGCGCCCACACACACACACACACACACACACACACACACACACACACACACACAC
>OU015747.1:54320301-54335361 GCA_907169655.1 Acomys percivali
CACACACACACACACACACACACACACACACACACACACACACACACCATACCAAATACAAAGCAAAACATACGGAAAAAAAAGTAACAGACTTCTCTCATTTCTACAACTGGTTATTTGATCATAGTGCTTATTGTAATGACTTTTTTTAATGACTCTGGAATTTTGGCTTCTTAAAAAGAAAAAACAGAAATAATGTAACATAAGAATGTGCTTTCATTTTTATCTCAGGTGTAGGGATGTGGGGCTGCTTTGGACTGTCTGCAGAAACTGGCCATGATTTGCCTCATTAACTAGCAGGAGTTTTGCCAGCTGCAGATAGATTTTTTGTTTTTTTGGTTTTTTTTTGGCGATTATGTGATGTTTGGAATTCTGGGAATTTTTCAGTGTGTGTGTAAATGTTAGGGCCGCTCTAGGTGGGTTGTTGGTTGGTCAGAGGGATTGGTTATGGTTTGTTAATAGTCATGCTAAAAAAAATAAATACATAAAAAGGAACCCACAAAGTAGCCAAATTCCAGCTGCAATGTATAATGCACCTCCATTAATTATTCACACCACACATTAATAAAAAAAAAAAAAAAAGCTCATCCCTTCCTGTTGGTGAAACCAGGCTTTACTCTTGAAGAGTCTGAGCCACGAACAGTCCTGTGTGAATGGAGTTGTTTTACCTTTCCATTTACTTTAGCTACAGGGGCAGAAATTATTACATAAGATCTCTTGAGTTCCAAACCTAAGTCCTCTTTATTTCCTCAGGTCTGTAGTTACCAAATTCCCAGTAGTGGCCAGTACCAATTACCTCAGTTTGTCACTTCTTCTTGATCTATAAGCACATAAGTTAAATGGGGCCATTGCAATGTCCCACTTAATGGTATCATTGTTGTGCTGCCAGAGGCCAGCTATCCCCTATTTGACAGGCGACCTCACCTCCATGTAAAATCCAGACTATAGACATGGGAAGCGAGGCTGTAGCCAGAAGATCTCTGGACTAACAAGGAAAGAAGCCACTCTCATTTTACCCCTTGCTTTCCAGACCTATGAACTTTGGCTGTCACCAACATGGGCCATATATTAGACACTTTATCACATCCTGAAGGACACTGCTTCAGCCTCATGTGGTGTTTCTACTCAGCTGGTAGCATAACTGAGTCTTCAAAAATCTCTTTCATCCTTCAACCGACCAGTTGTTTCAGAATGACCAAAATATGGTAATAAAAGTGAGGCTTGCCTGCCCCCCCCAACCCCACTTTGGCATCTGTTTTCAGCAGAACAGGCATTATGACGTAGCTGTAACCAAATCAACCAACATGAATTAAAGTCCACGCTGCTGCATCTACACCACACTTTTATTCTTGTTCTTCATGAACATACCAAGCATTCATAGGAATGACTGGAGAAGGAGGTAGATTGGCATACACATTTTATGGTCATTGCCTCCATCTAACGATTAAAAATTCTCTTCCTCCTCTGGAGTCTCCCTTTGCTGAACACCAAATGAAATTAGTGTCTTCATATTCTGCCTATGAAGAGGTCCGTGGACACTGTGCCACAGTTTCACTTTCTCCACCAACACTTAATCCCTGCTGCTCAGCCTGATCCTTAGTTGGGTGATAGCTATTGCTCTGGATATCTATTTTTCCAAGTAATAAGAACAATGGGAAATGCTGCTCAGAGAGCCACCACACAGAGATTGCCCTTTGCTATGCTTTCTCAGAGTGAAGTTTAGGTTTCGACTTGTTTAGAATCATGTGAGACCCTTGGAGAATCTGTTCTAGACCAAGCTCAAATATATCCTTCCTCATTTATCTAGCCATGGAAACTCCATGTACGGCAGTAAGAAGTTATGTGAGAGAGACCACAACACAGGCTTAATCTAACCTTGGAAGGGACCACCATCACTTTCATCATATTCCATTGATGATATTGACTTATTCTAGAATAATATGGGAGAAGAGTATACAAGGTATGGATCTTAGGAAGCGGGGATAATCAAGTGTGACCTTAGAGATGGTTACCAAACAGAGGGAAAGCAGAGTTGGCTCAGACTTGTTCATCAGAGTGCTGAGTGTCCTAAACTGTAGTAAAATAATTGGAAAGAAGACATTTGTAGACACAACTTAACTTTAAACCATGTGGAATGATGATTTGGGTGACCGTACTCTGGCTCTTCCTGATCCACACTGGCTGTGATAGTTAAGCTTTGATCATATCCTCACTCACTGTGATAGTCCAAGGCTTTCCTCCTTGCATCTTTTTACAGGGAATGCTGGCCCCTGACAACTTGCTTTTCAAGAAGCAGCCTCTGCTCAACTATGTTCACAGCAGCTTTCTTTGAAGTAGTCAGAATCTGGAAACAACCTAGATGTCCCTCAACCAAAGAATAGATAGAGAAATTGTGGCACATTTACACAACGGGACACTACTCAGCTATTAAAAACAGGGAAACATTGAAACTTGCAGGCAAATGGATGAACTAGAAAACATCATCCTGAGTGACGTAACCCACACCCAGAAAGGCACGCCCATGGTATGTACCCAGAAAGGCACGCCCATGGTATGTACTCACTCATAAGCAGATATTAGCCCAAAATAGATCTCCTCTGAGAGACTCCACTCAGTGGGGGATCAGGACAGAAACTGGGACTCTGGGCTGAGTGCTGAGAGTTACAGAAAAGAGTCGGGATAAGGGGGGGGGGCTGCACAAACTGATGCACCAACCAAGGACAATCCATGTAGAGAACCAAGACATCCTGTTCAGATGTAACCAATTGACTGCAGATTCTCCACCTGGGGGTGAGAGGGACTGCTGCTGAACCTCTGACATGCACTCTGGTGCCCACGATTTGGTCACTGCACCTTGGGAAGACAGCCTAGTAGATGCTCAGAGAAAGGAGATGCAGGCTATCCTGATGAGACCTAATAGACTGTGACTAGACAGTTGGGGTAAGAGGGGGCTCCCCCATCAGAAGTCTAGGGGAAGGGATAGACAGAAGAGGGATGGAGGGTGGGAATGGGAAGATAAGATTGAGGGGATAACAATAAGGATGTAATGTAAATAATTATAATAAATAAAATATACATTTAAAATTACAAAAATTAAAATAAATAAATAAATAAATAAATAAATGAAGGAAGGAAGAAAAAGCAACCTTTAACTTAGCTGGAGTTGAAATATCCTGACATGGTCAGTATACTGTTAACACTTTCCCAAGCTCACAGGTCTGCAAAGGAAATCTATTTTCAGTGCTGAGGATTAAAGCCAGGACCTTGCTTGTAATGGGCTGGTGCTTATCACTGAGTTATAGTGCCAGAATCCTATTTAGCCTGATACATGTCCTCACTAAATTGTCCAGGCTGGTCTTCAGCTTAGTCTGTAACCAGAACCACCTTGAATTTATGATCCTCCTGCCTCAGCCTCCTAAGTAGCTAGAGTTATAGGCTGTGCCACCGACTCCAGTTATAACCCAACCTTAAAATAATTTAATGGTAAATAGTCCTGGGTTGAAATAAAATTATTTTGTAGTGGAATCCCTCAATTTCTTACAATGGTTGAAAATACTCTATCATGGAGTCCAACTTGGAAACTAACACACATGGTCATGGATTAGGTCTCTCTTTCTTTGCCCCACACAACGCTGATGGCTCCTTCTGATTCCATACAGTGCCTTAGGCAAGTCACCTGAGAGACTGAATGAAATGGTGGTAGCAAAGTGAAAAGGACAGTTGGTATGGATCCTTTAGATGGTAGTTATGGGGGATGTTAGCAGGTTGGGATGAAGAAAATGATAAACTGGTTTTAATTTGTAGAGAGGGAAGACTAGTCACGCGGGTGACAGAAGCAAGAAAGCGTAATGGCAGCCACGCAAACAAACATCTGACAAATGTGGGTTTTGCCTAGGTTGAATAAAAGCAGGTCACCCATGTGAGAACTTACCACAGGACTGAGGCTGATATGAGGGACTGAAATATTACAGAATTTTTACGCAGTTTATTTTGTGAGTGTTTAGTGGCTATCTACGACAGCACACCTATACGCTTGCTTCATGATATTGTTTTAGAAGTAGGGCATGAGAGGTCTATATTGAAGTTATTTTAAAATTTATTTTAGATGATGTAGAAAATTATACATAATAATTGGGTGCCATCTGTCTATAGTGGGTCATGGTCTAAATCATTTAAATGACCATGTACCATATCCACTTATGATCTATCCTTGTTTGTGGTGAAAACTTTTAAAGCCCTTCCAGTACACTAGTACCTAAAACCACTGCTATGCAGTAGAACACTGAGACTTCTTGCATTATGTAAACACAGCTCCTTCCCCACTCGTCTGCCTTCCACCATCCCTACCCTTCTTACTCTTGGCAACTGTGGTAACCACATATTCCACCATCAAATTCTATGATATCAACTAGAAACAGCATTGCACACCCTTTACATTGTGAGAGTGTGAACACACTTAGATCACACTTTATGGGTCACGACAGACGGACTATAATATGGCCCAAGAAGCTTAATTTAAAACACTATATAAATGGGAGACACACTTATAGTATCTTGTAGGTTTTAACCCTACCTGGGGTCTTCACACTGTGAAGTCCTTCACATACCTTTCAGTTGACACTCAATATTCCATACTCCATGCTCCTGCACTCAGAAATGCATTCTGCAGCGTGACTGTACTGCATCTCTCTAAGTTTGTTTAACATACCATATTAATTTACATAAAATCCGTGTGTCCGTTTCCATGATGTGTGATGTTAACCAGCTCTGGACTCTTCAAAATTCAAACTTCTGACTTCCTCTTACCTTTTATTTGGAAGACATGCAGGTACAATAAATATCCACCACACACACACACACACACACACACACACATGTGCACACACACACACAAATTTAGTTTGAGCACAGGAATCCATTAAGGATGAGATCTATAAATGTCTATGTAGACAGAGGTTCAAGATTTTAAAAATTATTTTTAAACATAACCAATCCTTCGAAATGTATTGGTAGCCGCACTTTCCTTAAGACTCTCACACTTCCATGAAGAGCTGTGGGAATTTTCTACACTGTATACTTGTTTCAGGAAATAAGACAACTGCTAGCTCCTTGGGATGGACACGGTACATGAGTCTTTATTTACCAGTTGATGTCTTAACAGGTGGTATCCGATGGAAAGTTTTTGTTAAACATTCTCTCCTTGTTTGCCTCTATTAACTAATGTTGTGGAATAAGATTTTTCCACTGCTTATTTCTTATCTTCCCTGCTTTTTAAAGTTACTACAGTAATTTACACCCAGATGAGCAGAAATGAGTTAAGCTATTTTGGAATAGAGCATTTTTATGGTTGGAAGAATTATCCCAGTTTTATAAAAAGTTTAGATTATAGCCTATCATATCTATAATGAGAATTTGCATTTTAAGTCCACAAAGGCAACATTTAAATTTTATATGATGAAATACATCATCCTTGTTACAACGCTTGTCTTATTTCCTGAAGGAAACTCTGAAATGAACTTTCATAGCACAAAATTTCAAAGTCTTAAAAAAATTGTTATAGATATAAGTGTGATGAGTACAGAAAATAAGTAATAAGTGATATATTCAAAACAAAACAAAACACCACATCTCCACTGTGGTATTTAAACTGTCTATCTTGGCCTTGACTTGGAGGGCTTATTTTCAGTTGTTTCTTATTTCTTTGAGAAAATAGAAGAAATTCACATGCCCAAATCATCCAAATGGCAAGGTCACCTACATCTAAATTCTCATTGGTATCTTGCTCTTCCTTCTACAATAAAAGGTGAATGGTAGGTAGGCTGGGGGGAGGGGGGCTTCTTACACCTTATGATGCCCTCACATCTACTTAACTACACCTGTAGCTGTCCCTCTAGTTTATCATCCCCTCCCTCTCAATGACTCTGCAAAGTCAGCCTTTCAAATTGTCTTTCATTCCAGGTACCTTCCTCTTCTTCCACTTCGATTTCAGAGGGACTTCACTCTGTAAGACAATTCGTGCTCATTATATATGATTATTCTCCTTTTATTCCCTTATGAGCTTACTGTAGTCAAGTTTTGCTCCATATATGATCAGCACACTGGCCTATCCACTGGGGATTTCCCATGATCATTTTATTTTATCTATCTGGTACCCACTGTATTTCAAATGCTTAGTTCTTTAACACTCAGAAGGATCCCCCTCAATACTTTTCCCACCTCATGGGCCTATACTTCTTGTGACACCTCTATTTTTTTCAGACTCCCAACTTTGGTGTTACTCATGGCAAATATACTGCCTCCACTCTTTGAGGTCTCAAACAGCCTTGTGACCTTTGACATAATCTCTTACTTCTTCCTCCATGTGCATTTGAAGTTTCCTCCAGAACCTGCATTTGTGTATCCACCTGTCTCCTCGTTTCCATTTGTATGACTCACAAGCATACTGAAGTCAGTCAAAGTCCTAAATTTTGATAATTATCTCAGGATGTCTACTACCTGATCTTTGCCTCAAGAACATAACATAATTTTCCATTAGCTTATTGCAAGAGAGATAGAATTATCTTTGAAAATACACCTTATGTGTTCACGATTTCTGAAAACTACACGTTAAAATACATTCAGACCTGAATCATCTGGGGCTGGCTTCCTACTGATACTACCACCATATTGTCTTTATTCCTTTTTGTTTAGATTCCTCATCTTTGTAATCCTTGCCAATGTCTAATATTATTGGTTGAGTAGAACTCCATTTAAAAGTTACGGCAAATTCCTAAAGTGCAGTGTCGCATAATTTAACATTATTGGTACATAATTGAAGGGCAAGTAGCTAAGAGGAGGTCCTACTGAAGGAAGATGACTTTTAATCCAAGATTATTGGTACCGACATAAGAATGCAGCTCTGTGAACTAGTGGAAACCCACAGGAAGAATGCTATGAGACTATGGAAGACAAGGGAAACTGAATACTGATAACTTAGGAAGAAAGAGTATTCTGCTACTGTGGAGTCCCGCAGAAGTTCCTACTCACTCCATTAGGGTAACGAACCAAGGAAGGTCATGATTCCTTACAAGCCCAACTGGGTGAAGTGCTGAGTTGATTTTAGTGACACAGTAGAGTTTGGTGGTGCAGCTACCTACAGGTTATAGGAGGGTCTCCAATGATGCAACTTTTGTGATAAGGTGGACTCTTTTGGTGATGACGACACCAGGACCACCCATGCTTCTGTAAGTAACCACTCAGCCATGATACTGTCAATAACCCCATAAACGTGTTGACTCATTGCCATGTAATGGCCTGGTGACATACCAGATTAACACCTGAACAGGGATGGATAAAACCAAAGAGGACTAGTCACACGGTCCCTGCTATGGATGATAAGACATGAATGCGCTATCTCAACTGGAGTGTCTGTTGAGAGAAGTTTCAGAGTGGTAGTCTTCTTACACGTGGTATGGTATGACATGCCTCTTTAATGAAAGGTGTCTAGCATGTGACTGTAAACACATGCCCAGAAAGGCTGACAGAGTAGAGACTATGTCACAGTCCCGGAACATAGCACATATGGAATGGGATCATAAGCAAGCGTGGTGTTACATTGATTCTCAATTTGACATTAGAATCTAGAATCATCAAAGAAACAAGCCACGGAGAATACCTGCAAAAGATTTTCTAGATTAGCTGGGTGGAGTGGAAAGAATCGCCCTTCATGTGGATGTCACTGTTATACTAGCTAGCATACTAACAGGACACAAAGGACAGAGCAAGCTCAGCACAATCCATCTTTGTTTTCTCCTTCTTGACTGCTGATGCATGTCCCAAAGCTCCTGGTGGCTCGTTTGCTCACAATGATGGACCTCCTCTCTCAAACTGAATAAACGTTTTCTTCCTTAAGCAGTGAACAGTTACTGACAGGAAATAGATTCTTTGGGGGTTAGCAAGCTATACAATAGTGTGGTATTCATAGTCGTCATCTGTCCTGAGGTGGGGTTTTGGTGATGCAGAAGGCTGAGTCTCCCATTATTCTGTAAGGATCTCCTCACCTATGCTTCTGTAGGACGCATCTCATTTCACTAGCTCGCAACGTAGGACATGCATGCAACTGTTTCTTTGTTCTGTCACTGCCCTTTCTATATAGAGTGAATAGAAATAAAGTCCCCAAGAAAAGCTGTTCAATAACAAGGAAAGGTTCCTGTCCTATAGTGACTTCGTGGTCCAGTTGCTCTCAATTTCAGGCTTCTGACATTGCAAGTTTTCATGGAAACTCATTGCTTAATTCTAAGACTTTAATGTTCATTTTATTAAAGAATGTATAAAACTTTCATTATCTTTTAAAATAAACCTTACTTTAATATAAAAAGAGTTATTTTAAGCTTGTTAAGGAAGGGTATATTGTTTTTAATAAGACAAAGTTTGGGAGGTCGGAGAAATGGCTCAGCAGTTAAGAGTGCTGGCTCCACATTTAGATGACCCAACTTTGATTTCCACCACCTACGTGGTAGCTCACAGTCATCTGCAAATCCAATTCTAGGAGATCTTTTGGGGCCTCTTTGCACACTGCGTGCATGTGGTATGCACAGGCATATCTGCAGGCAAAGCATCATATACAAAATAAATATACTAAAAAAGAACATTAGTCTAGCTTAATAGTAATGATAGTAATTGTGTGTAAAAATAACTTTATTTGCCTGATTTAATTGTCATCTTGGAGGATTTCTGTCTCCATGTGTTAGCATAAGCCTAGTCCTGTAAGCATCTAGCCTCTGTAAAATTTAATCTAGCCCCTGAGACTTACTACTGAATAAGCTCATCCCTCTAGGTCTTTCTGAACCATGTCTGACTGGTTCAGCTCAGCTGTCTGGCTCAAAACTGATTCAAACTGGACACTCTCAACTTCTGACTGAATTGCTCTGCTTGGCTTCATACTTACTTTGACGATCTGTTCTAATCTTCTGGCTTCTTGTCATTCTTTTGCCTTTATCTGTATTTAACTTGTTCTCTCTATAACCCATCTCTGCAAAACTCTCCCTGCAAAACTGCCTCCTCTCAGTCTCCCTTTACTGCTCTCCTAAGTTGCCTCTTTCTTCTCTGTCTTCCTGTCCTGCTCTCTAAAGTCACTTCTCTTTCCTCTCTGTTCTCTAATTTGTCACTTTGTCTGCCTCTGAATTAGACATCACTTTCCTATATCGGTAATTAATTCTACAAATAACTTTATCTTCATTGCTTGGGATTCATAGGCTCTGTTTCTTAACAGCTAAACTTTATTATACAACCCAACTAGCTTACACAATAGGGAAAAAAGGTTAAAGAGAAAAAAGAGTGAACCTTCCGGTATCCGTTCCAAGGGACGGGTCCTTAGGTGTCTCTGGCCTGCATGCTGGTCCAGCCTGTTCGCTGATCCACGTACACTCAAGCCTGGTCTGAACCTGCTGCTGCTCTCTCCTCTCTGCCTGTCTGTGTCCCATGCACAGGATCGATTAGAAAAACAATAGTCCACATGGAGTCCCCAGGCCTGCTTCCTGAATTCCAGGCCCAGGATGGCTCCACTCAGTCTATCTCAAGGTATCCATGGGGTGTCCAAAGGTAAAGCCCTCCAAGACTGCTTTCACCTGTGACAAAGCTTACAGTCTTTCCTACAGGGATTAAAAGTGTGTAATAATGTCATGTCTGCATTCCAGCCAGATCACAAAGACCTAGGAGGTCTTTGGATGTCATCAGAACAGCCATGTTGCTGGATTAAAATCCCTATACAGTTATGTTAGTTTGAAATTATTTCATGCATATGGCAAGATAAATCAAGTAATTACAAGTATTGTTCTTGCATAGGACCAAAGTTCAGTTTACAGTGCCCACATCAAGTATTTCACAATCATCTACAACTCCAGATCCACAGGGATGTGAAATGGCTGGCCTTAGCACACATCTGTACTCACAAACACATAGGTAAACACACTTGTATAATAGAGTGAATGAAAATCAGTGGAGGTGCATCCCTGGGACAGGGGAGGGCCCTGAGAGTCTAAGGGGGTGATCCTAGCTGACAACCCTAACAGTAGGGACAGGGGCATGGAGCCTGAATGTGCTACCTGCTGTAGCCAAGTAGGATTTCCAGTTGAGGCAGGGTGGCATCCACCCACCCATAAAACCTTTGACCCAAAATTTATCTTGCCTACAAGAAGTATACATATAAAGATGAAGCAGAGATTGAGAAAATGGCAAACCAGTGACTGACCCAAAGTGAGACACATTGCATGGGAGAGAGCCAACCCATGACAGTACTAATGATACTCTACCATGCTTGCAGACAGAAACCTAGAATAACTGTCTGCTGAGAGGCTTCATCCAGCTGCTGACCAAAACAGATGCAGATATCTACAACCAAAGAATAGACTGAACCTGAGAGATTCTGTGGAAAAGTGGGAGGAAGGGTCAAGGACACCACAGAAGACCTACAGAGTCAATTAACCTGGGCACATGGGAGCTTGTAGAGACTGAACCACCAACCAAAGAGCTTGTATGGGCTGGACCTCGACCCCCTACACATACATATGCAGCATATGTGCAGTATGGTCATCCTGTGGTTCCCCTATCAAAGGGAATAGGGGATGTCTCTGATTCTGTTGTTTGCTTTTGGATCCTTTTCCCATAGTTGTGCTGCCTTGTCTGGCCTCAGTGGGAGGAGAGGTGTCATGGTGGATTGGTATCCTATAGAAGCTTCCCCTTTGCCGAGAAGAAGGAGAGAATAAAGTGGGGGAGGGGACATGAGGACAGGACTAGGAGGAGACAGGGGGCTGTGATCAGGCTATAAAGTGATTAAATAAATAATACTAAGTAAACAGCAAAGACAAAAGCTAAAAAGTTATTTGTGTTTTCATATTAATTGCAAAGAATGTCAACTCATGTAATTATTTCCCCCTAAATCAGCTCTTGTCTGCATTCCATCCTCTGGTGCTCCATATTCAGGCCCATAACTCCAGCAGAAGACTTCTGCTTTATTGGAAGCCACACCAGCATTACAGAACCCAGAAGACTTCTACTTTACAGGAGACCAGGAACACCAAAATCAGAGAAGGTACCCAGAACCACAGAGGCAATATTGGCATCCCAAACCCCTGAGGGCACACAGGGCAGAGACACCCTACTGGACCTGAAGACTCTCTGGTCACCAGAAACTCAGGCCACTCAGGACAGAAGACTGGATAGGAAACAGAAACCAAAAGGAACAAACACCCTCCCTCCCAAAATCCTTTTAACAAAGATAAACTCAGAAATTAGCACCTAAGCCTGTAATAACCCCAAACCCAGTTGACTAGAGGCCAGAATAAGAATACAATCAACAACAGCCAAAGCAATAGATACTACCAGAGCCCAGCTACTCCACTGCAGTAAGCTTTGGGTATCCTAACAAAGCTGAAGTACAAGAAAATGACCTTAAATCCAACCTTATGAAGATGATAGAGGCCTTTGAAGAGGAAATTAATGAATCCCTTGAAGAAATCGAGAAAAAATTCAAGCAAAAATGTGAAGGAAACTAATAAAACTGCTCAAGACCTGAAGATGAAAACAGAAGCAATAAACATATCACAAACTGAGGGAATCCTTGGGACAGAAATTCTAAGCAAGTGAATAGGAACTATAGAGATAAACACCACCAACAAAATACAAACATGGAAGAGAGAATCTCAGGCATAAAAGATATGATAGAAATAAATTTAAATCTAAAATATTCCTAACACAGAACATTCAGGAAATATGGGACATTATGAAAAGGCCAAACCTAAAAATAATAGGAATAGAGGAATACTATTTTCAACAAAATCATAGAAGAAAATTTCCCCAACCTAAAGAAAGAGATGCCTATAAACATACAAGAGACTTACAGAACACCAAATAGATTGAATCAGAAAAGAAAGTCTCCTGGTCTCAAAATAATTAAACCACTAAATGTGCAGAGCAAGGAAAGAATATTAAAAGCTAAAAGGGAGAAAAAGCCAGGTAACATAAAGACATACCTATTAGAATTACACCTGATTTCTCACAGGAGACCCTAAGAGCCAGAAAGTTCTGGATACCAGATGTCTTGCAGATTCTAAGAGATGACAGATGCCAGCCCAGACTACTATACCTAGGAAAACTTTCAATCGCTATAGATGGAGAAAAAAAAATATTCCATGACAAAAGCAAATTTAAACAATATCTATCCCCCAAATTAGCCTAAAGAATATACTAAGAGGAAAACTCCAAACTAAAGGGGTTAACTATACCCAAGAAAACACAGGAATAAATAATCTCACACCAGAAGAACCAAGAGAAGTGCAAGTGTGAGTGGTGCTACCACCATCACCACCATCAACATTAAAATAACAGGAATTAAAAATCATTAATAATTAATATATTTCAACACCAAGTCCCCAATAAAAAGACACATGCTAACAGAATGGATCTGAAAACAGGGCCTGTTAGTCTATTGCACACAAGAAACACACCTCAACATCAAAGATAGACATTACCTCAGAGTAAAGAACTAGAAGAAGATTTTTCCAAGCAAATAGACCCAAGAAGCAAGCCAGTGTAGCCATTGTATTATCTAACAAAAAAAAAAAAAAAAAAAAAAAAAGACTTTCAACAAAAATCAATCAAAAGATATGGGGAAGGATGCTTCATATTCATCAAAGGGAAAATCCACCAACATCATGTCTCAATTCTGAACATGCCTCAAATACAAGGACACCCACATTTGTAAAAGAAACATTAGAGTTTAAATCACACATTGAACCACACCCATTAGTAGTGGGAGATTTCAAGTCTCTGCTCTCACGAATGGACCGGTCATCCATGCAGAAACTAAACAGAGTAATAATGGAGCTACTAGACACTAAGACTCAAATGGAACTAACAGATATCTATAGAACATTTCACCCAAACACAAAAATAACATGCTTTCTTATCAGTATCTCATGGAAACTTCTCAAAAATTGACCATATTCTTGGCCACAAAGCAAGTCTCAATGGATTTTTTAAATTGAAATAATCTTCTGTATCCTATCAGACAGCCATGGAGTAAAGCTGGACTTCAACAACAACAGAAACAAACAAACGAAAATAAAAATAAATAAATAAAAACCCTTACAATATCATGAAAAGTAAACAACTGTCTACTGAATGACTACCAGGTCAAAGAAGAAATAAAGAAACAATTATAGACGTTTTAGAACTCAATAAAAATGAATGCACAACATACCCAAACTTATGGGACACAATGGAAGTTGGGCTAAGAGGAAAGTTCATAGCAGTGAATGCTTTCATAAAGAAACTGGAGAGATTGCATACTAGTGACTTAAGCACAACTGAAACCTCTAGAACAACAAGAACAACAACAAAAACAAACACATTCAGAAGAAGTAGATGGCAAGAAATAACCAAACCCAGGAGTGAAATCAATAAAATAGAAACAAATAGAATAATACAAGGAATCAATGAAATAAAGAGTTGTGGGTTTTGTTTCTTGTTTTGTTTTTTGAGACTATCAACAGACCCTATCCAAACTAATTAAAAGACAGAGGATATACAAATTAACAAAATCAGAAATGAAAAACATATGACATAACAGTAGAAATCTAGGAAACTCAAATAATCATTAGGTATTATTTCAAAAAGTTGTACTTCACAAAGTTGGAAAAGTATAAAAGAAATGGACAATTTTCTCTATAAATACCACTTTCCAAAGTTAAATCAAGATGAGATAAACAAATTAAATATTCCTAAAACACCTAAGGAAATAGAAACAGTCTCCCAACAAAAAATAGTTCAGGGACAGATGGTTTTAGTACAGAATTCTAGTAGACTTTCAAAGAATACTTAATATCAATACTCTTTAAACTATTCCACAGAATAGACGCAGAGTGAACATTGTCAAATTCATTCTACAAAGCTACAGTCACCTTGATACCTAAAACACACAAAGATTCAACCAAGAAAGGAAATTTCAGACCAATCTCCCTTATGAACATTGTTGCAAAACTGCTTAATAAAATATATGTGAACCAAATCCAAAACACATAAAAAAAAACATCATCCACTTTGATCAAGTAGGCTTCATGCCAGAGAATGGTTCAACATATGAAAGTATATCAATGTAATACATCAAATAATCAAACTGAAATAAAGAAATTCAAATGGTCATCTTATTAATGTGGAAAAAGCGTTTGACAAAATTCAACATACTTTCATGATAAAAAGTCTTGGAAATATTAGGGATACAAGGCACATACCTAAACATAATAAAGGCAACATACAGCCAGCCTATTGCCAATATCAAATTAAATAGAGAGAAATTTAAAGTAATTCTACTGAAATCAGGGAGAAGATAAGGCTATTGGCTCTCTCCATGTCTCCTCAACATAGTACTTGAAGTCCTAGGCAGAGAAATAAGACAATGAAAGGAGAGTTTGCCCACATCTATACATGTCCATCATGTGATTGCCTGGTGTCCGTTGAGTCATGAAGGAAGCATCAGATCCCTTGGAAGTAAAGTTACAGAGAGCTTTGTGCTGCCGGCAGAAGTGCTAGGAATTGAAGCTGGTTCCTCTCCATGAGCAGCAAGTTCTCTTTACTACTGAACCATATCTCTAGTCACCCTTATTTTGGTCCTAAAGGAGATGAGTTAATTGATTTCTTCAGGGTAAGTCACTATTTGTTTATGACCAATGTCCTTGTAGAAGAAAAATAACAATGTCCTTACTCCAACAGTACACACCCAGAAGAAAAGCTAAGCATAGACATGGTGGGAAGGTGGCTGTCTGCAGGCCAGAAAGAGAGATGCCCATCAGAAACCAAATCTGCTGGAACCTTGATCTTGGCCTTCTTGCTTCAAGATGAAAAAGGGAGTGCACATTGTATGATTCACCAACTCTCCTGTTTATGTGTCTAGCTTCAAGTTAAATCAGTTAATTTTCTAGTAGTTTGATTTCTGTGTAGGCTTACCTAACTTATATAATAAACACACCCAAATAGTCTGCTTCCATCTCAGATTGTATATATTTGACCTTTTATAATGGACAGGTG
>OU015747.1:54336750-54362960 GCA_907169655.1 Acomys percivali
TCCTGTCCTGTCCCTGCTTGACAGCTCCTCACTTACATCAGGCCACTCACTCGCCATGGTATTCAACAGACATCTTGTAACATTTTCTTTGCTTTAAAAAAATCTTTCTATAAAAAAAATTTAACGTGGGGCTGGAGAGATGCCTCCTAAGTTTAGTGTGCTAGCTCTTTCAGAGGACCACTGTTCCATCGCCAATACCAACATGGCAGTTCACATCTAAACTCTAGTTCCAAGGAATTTGTCACCCTCTTCTGGTCTCTGGGAGCACTGCACACATGTGTTATATAGACAATACACCCATACACATTAATATTTTTATTTTGTTTTATTTTGTTGTGTTTTTGAATATCCCTTTGTGCATATGCCATGTGTGTGTAAGTGCCTATGAAGGCCAGAAGAGGCTGTGAGATACTTTGAAACTGGAGTTACAATTTCTGAGCTGCTGATCATGGGTGCCAAGGACTAAACTGAGGTCTCCTGGAAGATCAGCAATGCTCTTAAAAATCCATCTCTCCAGCCCCTTAAGCACATTTGAAGCATATATTTTACTACTTTGTTTTTATTACCAAACTCCTCCTCCTCCATCTCCTCCTCCTCCTTCTTCTTCAATATTTATTTATTTATTTATTTATTTATTTATTTATTTATTTATTGTGTGTACAACATCCTGCCTGCATGTGTGCCAGACTGCCAGAAGAGGGCAGTAGATCTCATTATAGATGGTTGTGAGCCACCTTGTGGTTGCTGGGAATTGAACTCAGGACCTCTGGAAGAGCAGTCAGTGCTCTTAACCTCTGAACCATCTCTCCAGCCCTGCTCTGTGTCTTCTGGTTTGATCTTGGCAGCCAAAATTGAGGTAATAATTTTTATGTGTTTTATGGTCTTATTCACCTGTAGATAGAATTTAAATGTCAGCTGTGTACATATTTATTCGCTTGACGTTCATATGCCTTCATTAGATTTACACTTAAATGTAGAAGTTCATACTTTTAAACATTATATAGTAGAAAAATTCAAATATATACAGCTTCTTCACCTCTCACCAACCTTCCATGAAGGAATCACTGTCGTTTTGTTTTCCTACACATTCTCTGTCACTCACGATTATTTTCTCTTCTGAGGTAAAGTTTATATATTCTAAAGTGCACAACTATAAAATTTTGATAAATGAATTTCAAAATGTAGCCCATAAATTACAGAATCTGTTCATTACTGGGACATTTTTATTCATTTAAAATACACAATTGTAGGTTGATGAGATGGCTCAGTGGTTAAGGGTACTTGTTGCCAAGCCTGACACCCTGTGTTTGATCCCCGTCTCTGGAGACAACATGGAGGAAGGAGAGAGCCAAATCCTACAAGTGTTTTTGTTCTCCAGGCATGCCTGCTGGGGCATACTTCCCCCTACTAAATTCACATAATAAACATATATTTTAAGAACACAGTTTTAAATGGGTTTTGATATGTCTGCACAGTTTTATAATCCTCACCACTGTCACCTTCAGAATATTCCTCTCAAGAATCCCTGTATTGTTAGCAGTTTTGTCTCCCCGCCACCCCTCTCCCTCTGTCTTTTGGTTTTTTTAGACAGGGTTTCTCTGTGTAGCCTTGACTGTCCTGGACTCTATTTGTAGACCAAGCTGGCCTCGAACTCACAGCAATCCACCTGCCTCTGTCTCTCGAGTGCTAGGGTTAAAGGCGTGCGCCATCACACATGGCAGCAGTTACATCTCGTACCCCTCTCCAATTCCTCCCAGAACTCTGTGCAAATACAAACACATTTCCTATCTTTATAGATTTGATAACTCCATACATTTCTTATGAGTGGAATCAGATGGTATGTTGACTTTGTGACTGTCATCATATGTTTAGCATAATGTCTTCAAGTCTCATCCACGTTAAAGTGTGTGTGGATGTGTCAGTTTGTATGAAATATGAATTCCTTCCATAGATGTATCACATTTACTACTTATCAGTAGCTTTTGAATTGTGATTCCACTTTATTGATGGCCAACAAATAACGCTGCTTATTGGTTTTCAAGTATAAGTACTAAGGAGATATGTGGTTTTATTACTACTGAACACACACCAATATATATATATATATATATATATATATATATACATATATGTATATATATATATACATATATGTATATATATATATATGAGTAAAATTACTGGACCATTTGATTAGACTATTCAACACTCTGTAGAACTGACAAATTGTTTCCAAGTGGCTGAATAGTTTTACATTCCTTAAAGCTGTACAAGGATTCCAAATTCTCCACATTTTTGGCAACATTTTCCTTTTCATCACAACCATTCTACATGGTGTTTCTACTAAGTTTTGATTTGCATTCCCAGTCCCCATAGTTAATAATGTTCACAGTTTTTCAAATTTATTATTCCCTTGCATGTCTTCTTTGGGTAAATAACAATTCAAGTCGTTAGACTATATTTGTAAAATATTACTTTATTTTTAGTTATGTATATGTATGTCTGTATGTAGAATATACTCTTGAGTACAGGTGCCCACAGATGTCAGAGGAGGGTGTCAGATTTCTGGGAGCTGGAGTTACCATCTCTTGAGAACGGCCCAGTGTGAGTACTGAGAACTGAACTGAAGGCTATTACTGTTAAACTATGGTTATTTTTCATAATTACATTGTAAGACTACTTTACAGAGTCTAGATACAAATCCTGTATTGGAAATGTGATTTTAAAATATTTCTCAATTTGTAGGTTATTTTTTTTAGCATTCTTGATCATATTATTTGTGGTTCAAAAGCCTTTACTTTGGAATTAATCCAACTTATCTATTCTTCTGTTATTTATTATTTGTTTTATATCTTAGAAACTATTGCCAACCAATGCCATACAGACTTACTCATTTGCAATGTATTCTATTATCTTAGTTATTCCATTTAGAATAAAATTTTATTTTAATTTTTGTGCATGATATAGGGAATTGGTAGACTTTCCTTTTTATGCATATGGACATCCAGTTGTCCCACTGTCATTTGTTGAAAGACACTCTTAACCAAGTGTTCATGGGTCTATTGTCAAATAAAACTTATCCATGTATTTTTTAGGTTTCTTCCTGGACACAATTCCGTACTGTTTGCCTGCACAGCCAGTCTTATGTCCATGTCACAATTAACACATTACCCAACTTTTATGTGTGTATATTCTGTGGACTCCTTGAAGGAGGCAGGATCTGAACTGATGAAAATGATGAAATTTCCTGTGAGAATTCGTGACTTGTGTTGGTATTATCAGGGGACAGAGAACAGAGACATTGGGGGGGGGCTAGGTCTTGGAGTAGAATCATATGTAAGAGGCGAGAGATTGGGTTGGGAGGTAACAGAAAACTCCCATGCATGTCTCCTTCATCAACCTGGTATCCAGAATATTTAGCAAGGAAGGTGCAATGAGGAAGGCAGCTGACTTTGCAGTGTGCTTCCAGCACTCATTTTAAGGTCATGTTCATCAGAAGTTTTGAAGCAGTCAACTGCGGATGCCATCTGAAGCCTTGGTAATGAACGAATTTCTGTCCCTTAAAGTAACAAATCTCAGATCGTGCCTGAAAAATCTTGCCTCAACCCTGAGCTGGTTCATGCTCATCATCCAGATCTGGGACTCAAATATTCTCTTCTCTAAGGCGCTGTCTCAAATCCCTGCCTCTCACACTCATCACACTCCAGACTCCACCTGAGTTTTCCTTGGCCATTGTGTTCTGATTGTGTTTTCCTAATGCTGTTTATCATCATCGGACATTGTTTATCATTGTATTCTGGTTTACTTTCTGTTTGCTTCAGCTAAAATGTAAGCAATAAAAAAAAAAAGTGGACTCTCAATTTAGTTCACTGATGTGTCCATGAAGCAGGTGCAATGTATTATGGTCTAAAATGTGCCCTCCTCTCCTATTTAGATAATGAAGAACTAACTACCAATTTGCTACCTTTGAAAACTGAGGTTAGAATACTGGAGCCCTCATGGCAGGATTAATACTTTACAAAAAAAAAAAAAAAAAAAAAAAAAAAAAAAAAAAAAAAAAAAAAAAACAGAGTGCAAAGGCCACCTAGAATGTACCTACCTGCCAATATCGAGAGATGGTTTCCTGTGGGACACAATTGAATGGCACTTTGATCTCACATTCTCTAACCTCCAAAAGGTTTCAATATTCAGATAGTATCTAAAACTAAAGTAATCGATTATATGAATGTGTGACACAGAAAATTAAAGTGGCCATGAAATGTTTTGAAGACGTCTGAGAAGGAATATCTAGAGAATAAGGGAAAACAATCTCTAGGCTATTGTTTTTTTTTAAAGGGTAGACTAAACTACTATTGAGAGTGAAAATAACTTATTGTCAGCCCTGACATTAATTCTTTACACATTTACTGAGAAATCATTAAACAGAGAGTCAGAAATCTGATGTGTGAGAAGATACATAAAGTCTAGCCTCAGGATGCGGTGCTTTCCGATTTCAGTCACAGCAGTAGGGGTGAGCTCAAAAATATGTCGCTCTTAGGAAAAGAATAACAAGGAAAAGGACATTCATTCAGTCAGTCAGTCATTTATTTATACAACAATTTGGGGGCGTTTCTCCATCACAACACAGCTCAATGACTTAGAACAGTCTTGACTTATTAGGGTGGACAACACATTGCTTCAGAGTTTCAGATGTGCAAGTGGCTAACCCTTGGAATCCCATGAGAATGACTCTGGAAGCCCTGCAGATTTCAAACTCTGAGACCCTCAAGTCCTTTATGTAAAGTTGTGTAGCATATTCTAGCATATCTGTAACATGTATGGTCCCTGATACACTATATATTCTATGTAAGCAGACAGGAAAATGAGTCTAAATGCAGAGAAAACAGTCCATGCATTGGGTTTAGTTGTGGATGGGTAACCCATGGATACACAGGACCAACTGACCTACCAATTGTCTGGAGCTTGTCTATATAGAAAATAATATATGTTCTTGATGGCAAGGAAAGAAAATGATTTGTTGATATTGGGGAACCCATTATGTGGAGCATTTCATAAGAAAAAAGATGACTAAATTCATCAAATATTTTAGGGGTACCCAGTGTATGTTTTGCTTTAAGCTCAATCTTACAGTAAAGCAAAAGAAGTCATAGAAGCTGTTATGACAAACATGTAGTTGGAGAATAATTGTGTTTCTGTTAATGGAAATTGACCTGAAATACAATATGATTAACATGGATTAATTTAATCTCAAAACAGCTTCCTTAAAACAAATTAAGATGTTATCTAATAATGTATTCTAAATCTTTCAACTCTTTCATGCTTTTTAGCATGTGGTGAAGATAGTGATTTTTGGTCCAATGTGTAGGAAGAGCGCATACAGTCGAAACTTACTGTACTTTTACAAAGGTTAGAAAAGAAAATTTATGTCTTAGAAAGTCTATAACAGAATGTCTGAGGCTGGGAATGTTTTAATATTTGCATTGAAAAATGACACCACTTTCCTCAAAAGACCAACCCTGGTTACACAAATTTTTTCCATGAACTTTGTCCAGGGCTGTCAATTACAATGCAGGCTGTGTGGCTCAGTCCCTGTACATTGTGATGAATACTTGGCTTGACAAAGTGTCTGCAGACATAACAAATATAGAAGCCGCAGTCAAATTACAGGGTGTAAAAAAATATTGCAGGATGAATTATTTGTCAAGAAATAAAAGATGCATTGTAATTTGCCAAGAAACAACTGTCTAATGTGTTTCTCTTTTTTTAAAAAATGTGCTTGCTTGCAAAATATTTGGAAAGTAAATTATCTATTACTATTGCTTGCTTGCTAATTGTCAGTAATAATCCCTTTCAATTATCATGGTGAAGTAGGTCAGCCAATTTTTAGTGCTTATGAAACTTGCAATTTAGAGCAAGACAGCTTATCAGCAAGTTAGAGTTTAATATGATTGAGCAAGTGCACGTCCTTTCAGTCCTCTGAACCTTAAACACGAACCCCAACCTGCTATGGATAATACCCGAAAGCAGTATGTTGTATTCACATAATTTCATACCTGCTTAAATGGTGGTAGTCCAGTCTCAATATTTTTTATTATTTTTAAGATTAATATAGACTAAGGTTTAGAGATTTTTTTGCATTTATGGAAAATTTAACTGAATACTTTGGTTGTCATATACATACATTTCTTCCCACTTCCCATTTTAATTTACCTAAACTCTTCTTTGGGTATTTAATATTCATGGGCAGTTTAGAAGTTTGAGGTTACCTTTGTATATTTTGGATAAGGTAACTACACTCACCCCCTTTTTCTCCACATAGGTCCCACCCAGTTTTTCTATCACCTTAGCCATTTACCCAATTCATATCTCATAGTCATTGAAAACCTTAAGATTTTTATGATGATTTTTTTTCAATGAAAAGAGGGGTGGCTGGGTTGGGACAGGAAGAGTATGAAGGGAGGAAACACAATTGCCTAATAAAGTTGGTGGGGACTGAACTAGGGCACTATTAATGGGAACAAAAGGAAAGGGAAAGTGTTAAGAACATTCGTGGTAACAGTGAGGTGACACAGCAATGACGTTGGTGCAGATGCAGGAGAGAACAGACTTCCAGGCTTCTGGCTCAGTTTAATAAATACATTAAGAGAGAGAGGAATATTCGAGAAGAGTGAACTGGGAAGCAGGAAATGATGATTTGCTATAGTTAAGGGACCTTTGAGTAAAGATGTCAGTTTTGAGTCACAGTAGTGACAGCAAATAACTTACAGAAGCTCTCAGGACTAATTTAAAGCTGTGTGGGTCATCAGTATACATTGGAAAACAGATGTTACTGAGTATGGGATACATACAAGGGGCTTTGACACTTGTACAGAGGGGGAAGTCAATTTAAAAGCCACCAACTTCCTGCTGGCTTGATGGTGTTGAAGGCAGGAGAGAAGTAAGAGAATGTGAGGTGTTGGAATGGGTGACTCTTTCTTTAATTCAAGCATTAACACCCAATGGAATCCATCCCTCTCCTCTCTCTCTCTCTCTCTCTCTCTCTCTCTTTCTCTCTCTCTCTCTCTCTCTGTGTGTGTGTGTGTGTGTATGTGTGTGTGTATGTGAGTGAGTGTGTGTGAGTATCCTTATCTTTCCTCTTCCCACTGAAACAAAATGATTACATAATGAATGTCTATAATCCAGACATCATCTGACTCAGCTTGCTGTACACAGAAAGACCCTGAGGTCCAGAGATTGTTCCCAACTGGCCAAAGACCTTTCTGCTGATTGATTATTGCTCAGAACAACATCAAATGCTACTTTATCTGGCTTTATCACTCCTATAAGTCTCTTCTGGTGTTTACCAAGTTGGGAAAGATTCAAAGCTCATACTCGCCTATGATTTCAATTTTAATTTTTGTACCTGTATCTGCAGATTTTAAATATCAAAGTTTCCCCTTGTTCAAAACCTGAAGAACAAATGGAAACTTCCAGCAAGTTGGATGTTTTGTGATTAAGCCTACTTTAGGTTGTACAGGCTCCCTGTTCTACAACAGTATGATGTCTTTGCATTAAAAAGAAAAAAAAAAGGAGATGGATTTAAGTCACCCTCCATCCCTGCCTTTTTATGACAGCAATTTTTTAAAGGTTGAGCAGAGTTGCCCCACACCTGTTTCTTTTAAACTGAAAGGGACCCAGCTGCACTCTGTAGGGAAATCACATAGACAACTGGAGATTTTGTCAATTTACAGCCAAGCTTGGCTAGAGAAAAGTGGATAGCTGATTTGGGAAGATAGAGAATAAGTCCATTTACCTGAAGATGAGCATGGCCTGGCGGAGGAGACCAGAGATAATGAGGAAGGCTTCCTTTGGTTTTGTGGGAGAAATCTAGATTCTGTAACATCAATCAAGACAGTTTTATCTGATTGCTAAGCTTCAAGAGAACCAGTGAACATTTAAAACAGCTACAGAGAAAGGGAAAAAGGAGAGACAAAGTACAATCATTCTCTGGTATGTAAAGTTGAAAACTAAAGCAGTAATGATATAGAATTAACATTAAAGTTTAATGCTAGAGAATTAAAGTGGGAACCTAGCCTAATTTCATAAGAACAAAGCATTTCTTTTTAGGTTTTCAGGCCTCATCTGCAAGAGATTATAAACCTAACTCGATGCCCATGGAAGAGAAATGGTGGACTGGTGTGAGCAGCCTGGGCTAAGAAAATTCAATTCTTTACAACTGAAATTTTTAAAGCCTCATTAAGAATAAACCCACACCATATATCCTCTTTGATGTTTGATGGCTGTAGATTACAGTCTCCTGCTTATTGCCTGTGTTTGGTGCATCTCGTCTACCTGAAGGTTACAGCTGGCTGTACGAAACTCTTAGGCAGTATGGGCACATGGAGCACTGCCAAAGAATGTTCAAGAAACCACTTCGTTTCTCCCCCACCACCACCCCGCCAAAATATACATACACACATACACACACACACACACACACACACACACACACACACACACACACACCATGTGCAAACAGATGATAGTAACTTGTTTTTAATAATCTGATTCTCCCAGGTAGTTACCAGTCCACCTGACTAACTCCTCATTGTTGCCCGAAAGCAATGACATAGTTTTAGAGGGGACTTTCAGGGGACATGCAGTACAGGGGACAAAATGCCTGGGATAGTGGGAAAGTTAAAAAAGAAATGTTAGGTCGCATAGGTAGCAATAGGACCCTCCTTAATTGACTTTACTTCGATGTTTCTGAAAATGCCAATCATGCATAAACAAAGGATATACTGAAGTGTAAATCATATAGGTATGTTCCCTGCTCCATGACCGGGTCTATAACTCCTGCACATATAAAATCTTAAAGCCAACAAGGTAATAACAGACTGCTGTGGCTGGTTCCAAGGCCACAGGGCTCTCGGAAATAGGTGTCGAATTTCGCATCTGTATAGAAAGCAGAGCTCAGGTAAAGTCTCAGGTTTGTCTTGAACCAGACCTCCCCAAGGCAGTTTTCAGGAAAAGGGCATGAAAAAAAATGACCTCTGGAGGGAACATTATACAGAAAGCGCAAAGATGCAAAGACCCTGAAGCATGCTCAGGAATACATAGACCAAACTGACGCCAGCAGGGAGATTCCTGAACAGTTGAGGATAAAGAACAGAGAGAAAAGAAAGGCGGCTGCTGCTTGGATAGCAGCCATTTTAAAGGAAAAACAATGGATCCATTTTGTTGCTGCAGACTGGGATTTACACCACTCTTTCCTCTATAGAGGACACTGCTGCAGTTCTTGTGCTCAGAGAGGTTCTCCATAGCTGGCTTGCATTTAGAGATCCATTCACAGGGTATCCATGTGGACACCGGGAGGATCCTGGGTCTGGTCCACAGTGTGGAAGATGCGTAGTCTCTTGCAAACAGCCCCTTTTCATTTAACTTCTCATGACTTATCTTGTTCTAAGGAAGCAAAATGCGAACAGGTCATGTTCCTGAGGACTGAGAAATGCTGGCCCACGCCTCTTTTCACAGGAACCTCACACTGTGTACTTCTGCATCGATAGAGAGAACCCACTGCTCTTTCTGTTCTTGATCATGGTTAAAGAAACAGAGAACCAACGGGGCACAGTGGCACATGCCTGTTTGCCTAGCACCCGTGAGGTAGAGGCAGGCAGATCTTTGTGAGTTTAAGGCTAGCCTGGTGTGGTCTACAAAGTGAGTCCAGGACAGCGGAGGCTACAAAGAATAACCCTGACTCGAAAAAAAACAAACCAGAAGGAAAGAGAGAAAGAAGGAAGGAAGGAAGGAAGGAAGGAAGGAAGGAAGGGAAGAAAGACTCAGTAAGGATTGTCTGAAAAAATTGTTGAGGACTGCCCATGTTGGCACCCAGTTCTGGAAGTTTCCTACTCCCCCCTTTTGTCTCCTACTGATTCTTCCATGGAACAGTACTGCATTGTGCTGCTCTCCTGAGCTTGGATTTTCCTCCCTACATCCTGTGATACTCTCCAAAGGAACAAACAGGTCCTATTTCTTTTCCACTCCCTCTATGGGCTAATTTTTGTGGAATTTGTGTGATTTTTGAGGTATCTGAAAGTGTTGGAAATACTGACGCTTTTCCCAGAAGTGCAGTGTGAACCAGGGTTCTCACAGTGAGTGCTGGTGGAGAGGTGGTGGTGTCGGAAGCAAATAATCTGCTAAATTAATAAACCTCATAAATTACAAAATCCCCGAATACCAACTGCTGAAATACAATCACTCTCTGACCTGAACCTATTAAATGAAGAAGTCTGCTGTGCATAATTTACAGCAGTGCTATGAATGAAAAATAGCTCCTTAAAAGGGAGATAAAACACAAAACGGTCTGGTTGTGGAAGCAGAATTACTGATTTACTTCGGTTCTTATTTATTTTACTATTGTTTTATTGGTGACCTAATAATTGTGCCTTTATCATGGTTTTGCTCTTGATTGCTAATAAGCCACCCTGAGACAACATTACATTTTTCCAGTTGGATGGTAAGAGTAACTGGGAAAGCGTGTCATCCTGTTCTTCTTGTATGGATGTGTGCTTCCTTAAAGGTCAGGAGCGCAGCACTGCATAGACACTGCGCTTAGTGCTGCCTCTAATCGGATCAGTCCTCCTGTCTAACATGTTAAGGCCTTTTAAGGGTAGTAATCCTGTAGTTGTAGACATGTGGACATGGGAGCTGGGCGTTACTAGTGTCAGTAGTCACTTACAAGTCAGTGGATCCTGGAGGTCTGCAGTATGAAGGAATGTCTACAGCTAAAAATGTGGTATTGTGGACTCAGAATCCCCTTAGACCTGTTCCTACCATAGAGGGCTAAAAAAGATGCAAGGAAGCCAGAAGGTGCTAAATGTTGTCCATGAACTTTACTGCAGTGACAGTGTCCTTGGTGTTTGCGTATGTTCAGTGTTATCAAACTGGACACATATTAAACATGATATAAAATATTTGTGCATCAATTACACTTTAGGAAATCTGTTTAAAAATAAAATTAAAATAAACAGATCCTCATTTCTCGGATGAGAGTAATTTGCCATGTCCTCTGTCAGTGTATTTGTTAATACCTAAAATATTTTTGATTCTCAGGATAAGGTAAAACAGTGGTTGTAGTCAGGGGTCAGAAGCCAGAAATATTTCTAGACAGTTCACAATGCAAACACCCTAAGCTAACTTCTATTTGGCCCCAAATAACATAGAGTTGCTGTTAGGGGCATGACACAATAAGATGAAAACAGGCACCAACCCAGACTTCTAGGTATTTAGAAGGAGGAAGATAGTTAATTTGTGCTGTTTGTTTGAGACAGTCTTACTCAGTAGCCTAGATTTCATCGGCTTCAGTTTTCTAAATGCTGGGAGGAGACGCGAGAGCCAATGAGCTACTACACCTGGCATTCTTGTCAAACTAATATGTAGTCTTTTGCTCCCAAGCAAGCGTTCTGTCTACATCAGCCAAAGTGAATTGGAAATTCACCTCCTTAGCGCGTTCTCTCTCTCTCTCTCTCTCTCTCTCTCTCTCTCTCTCTCTCTCTCTCCTCCCCGGAATTTGGAAAGACTAAAAGCACTCACCTTTTCAAAGGGAGCACAAGCGACTTCAGCATACGGAAGCTGTCCAAAGAGCTGTAATCTGAAGAGAAAAAGCAGAGTAGACTATGTGCTGCGAGATCACTCCTGTGGGAAGGATTTTTAGACCCAGATAGGCTGAAAGAATTACAGAGATGGGAAAAATCCTGTCCTGCCTGTCACATTGATTCTATTAATGAAATCATATTTAAAATTCCAACCTATATCTATTATTTTGGGACTCTGGGGGTGAACACTTGCTGGGATTGAGTGATTAAAAGAAAAAAACGAAAGAAGGGCATCTAATTAGGGCACTCAGATATTGTATTGCAATGTCAAAATACACAGATCATGACTGCACTGGGCAGGATTTAATTTTCTTTTTCTTTTTTTTTTTTTTTTTTTTTCCTAAAGTCAATTTACTTTTAGAAGTTCTTTGGGAAAATTCTAAGGTGCAAAGTAGCCACTTAATTATCTCTCATTTCCTTTTAACTTCTAAATTTCTTATTTCCATGTCCTTTAAATACTACTTATTTATTTAAGTTTACCCTTCAACTGTGTTTTCTTCTGTCTATAACAACACATGCTACACTATAATTATATGGTTTCACTATAGCAAAGAAAGAGTGTATTAAACTGAAAAATAAGACAGGCACAATGGCTCATGGCTGTTTTCCCAGCACTCTGGGCTGCAGAGGCAGGCAGATCTCTGTAAGTTCAAGGCCAGCCTGATCTACAAAGTGTATCCAAGACAGCCATGGTTACGCAGAGAAACCCTGTCTCGAAAGAAACCTAAAAAACAAAACAAAACAAAAAACCACCACCACCACCACCAAAACAAAACAAAACAACATTAAAAAAACCCAAACCCAAAACCAAACAAAGAAACCTGAAAAATATTTTAAAGGATGATGTTTTCAGATGAAGCCTGCCATATCACTTTTACTAAGTCCTGAGATGGATGCACTCAAACAGGCTAACACCACGTTAGCTTTGAAGCATTCTTATTTGATGAACAAACCAGTCATCGTGATGAGTTTGTGAAAATTAACCTCCAAGTTGGCACAATTTAGAATAATCTGGGTTTGAGGCCTTGATCCAGAAATTATCCAAATCAGCCTGGCCTCTGGGCATGTCTGTCTGGATTAATTGAGGTGGGAGGGGCCACCCTGAATGTGGGCGGTGCCATTTCACCTTCAGGACTGCCCAAGAGGGAAAACTGCAGCTGACAGGAAACAGTAGGGGGCTGGCAGGCTGCCTTTGTTTCTCCTCTCTGGACTGTGGTTGGGATGAGACTAACTGCTGAACCCTCTGCCTTCACTTCCCTTCAGTGATCGCTGTGAACTGGAATTGTAGGCAAAAAGAAACCCTTCCTCTCTGCCGCTGCTCTTTGCCGGGGTTTTGTTGTTTTGCTTTGTTTTCCTTCATAGCAACCGAGATGAAACTAGGGCAGTTGGTTTATGCAGCAGACAAATAAAGAGGCTGAGGCAGAGGACGCAATTCAGGAAAGATGGATTCAAGAATCCTCTCCACAATGAAGAAGCAGTTCTGTGCGCGTGAATGAGCAGAAAGAACTGGGTTGAGTCCCTGCTTTGCAGGGACCTTGGACACTGCGTGTCCTTTGTAGACCTTTAATTCTTTCCTACAAAATGACCTAGGGACTATTAATATCTACCCATTGATTCTTTTGTCACAACTAAGCGAAATATTCTATGGAAAGGGCTTTCAGTGGGGTGCACACGTCCCCACCTCTTCTTTTTCTCCTGTTGTCTTTATAGTGCACATTTCTGTGTTGTGAAGCTCTCAGCTGTCTCACATGTCCGTGGCAGGCAGAGCAGTGTCCTCAAGTTTACTGCTAATTTCTTCTGCCTTCTGGACTTTGCTCTGTGCGTCTAAATGCCACAGGCACCCAACTACTGAGAGATGTCCAGTGAGAGAAGGTCACGGAAGGGAAAAGTGGCCCCATTCATGCAGAAGCTCCTTAGCCTCATCGCCATTAGCAAGGCTGAAGCTTTTCCCATGGTCCCTACCTTCTGCTCTTCTATAAAGTCAACACTCATGGGATGTGGCTTTATCCTTTCCCTATTGATTACCTAGGTCTGAGATGCTCACTACACCAGACAGTGGCTCCAGAGGATGCTTTGTGTTCAGTGGGACAGCATAACCTGGAAGGAACTTCTCAAGGGGAATGTTTGAAGGGGAGATGTTTACACACGAAAAGCAGAAGTGTGTGTTGTCCTTCGCAACCCAAAACAATGTCTTTGCTTCCCTTACTAGCTATGGCAGTCCTGAGCAACACGCTGGTGTTCCTAAGGAGTTAAGGGGGCTTCTTAAAAATCAACATTGGTGTGACAATGTCGACCACATGTTTGCCAGTAATGTGTATGTAATAAAATAAACCACTGCCAAAGTTGTTATTAGAATAGGATGCCGAGTGCTTCTAAATATCACTGCTCCTGAATAAGTAAAAAGATGAATAGAGCAAATAAGTGTAAGGTTCATAGATTAAAGCTTTTAAAAATAGAAAAATAATTACTATGCTTAAGAAATTAAAAAAAACAAAGGAAGGAAATTCAGGGTATGTAGGTTAGACTTTTTTAAAGTGGGGGGGAAGTACTATACTTGCAAAATAATTAGTAAAAACAAGTAAATGTAAGGTTCCTGGGTTAAATACGGTCTCTACCCTGAGCTTTTCTGAAAAGCATTCAGTCCCCACAATTTTCTCAGATCGTGCTTTTCAAATAGAAGCTATATACATTTTTTTTTTGCTGATACAAATATCCCCTAATGTGTCATATCTGCACTTTGTTATAATACAGTTTATTACTAAGAAGTTTTCCGAGTTATGCCGTGTCCACCTGGAGCCTTTCAAAATGGTTAGTGCCTTGTTTCCCCACAGTAGCAATTTTGGTCCCAGGAAATACTGACAACGTCTGGGGATATTTTTTCCTGGGCTCCGCTGAGACGGGTTCGCCTGCCACTGGGAAACAGTAGAGACAACAGATGTTGCGGACCCTCCTTCTCTGCACAGAATTGCCTCCAAAGACTTTTCGGACCCAAAAGCCGCCAAGAGGCATCGCTGAGAAATACTTCACTGGGAAATGACTTTTTCATGGTGCTTTCTGTGTACTTCCGCCCACAATGAAGCCCAGTAGACTTGTTACCCTCATCATGCCAAGACTGACGGTTGCATTGGGGCCACAAAGTGCAGTGGGTGAAGGGGGTTTGGGGGGAAGCTCATTAGGAGAGCACTTGTGTAGCACGGGGGAAGTCTCAGGTTCAGTTCCCATCCCTGTGCTTAAAACAACAAACACCTGGAGGAACCTGGCCCTCACAGCACAACATCAGCAACCCCACAGCAAGTGAGAGGAATCCCTGATGAAGATGGAGGGAGAGGAAGGCTGGAAGTGACTTTGCATGACAGCAGCTGCCAACAAGGCACCTAGGGGGCCTGGAGAGCCCAGAGAACAGGAGCAAGGCTGGTGCTCACACGTCTTGCAGGACAGTTCCTCAGATTTACTCCTGTGATGACCTGCAAGGCACACAGACGCCCCCCACTCCTCCCCATGTCCCGCCACAGCCAGGCAGCAAGTGGTAGAACCCACAGGCAGGTGGCACAAAGCGTGCAAACTTTCCTTTTCCGCACCACAGTTTGGCTTTTCTGAATTTTTTAATCTAATATTTTTGTGTTTTGGAGAATTCTATATAAAAGTACTGTTTGCATCATTTCTACCCTTCCTTTTCCCCCTTCAGGTCCTCCTGTGCCCCTCTGCTCTGTCTCAAATTCATAACACCTTCAATATTTATTATTGGTATACACACACATACTGTAATGATCATCATAAAACATGTCTTTCAGGGAGGCAAAAAATAGCTTAGTCAGGATCCTCACTATACCCAAGGCTGCATTTGATAACCAGAACCCAGTGACGTCACTCACTCAAGATAACCAGACACACTCCTAGAACCCCATGATGCCCACTAGACAGCCATGCTCTGCTCTGCATATCTGGAGAGACACCACCTGATCTGCCCTGTGGCTGGAGAGTCTCCCCCAGAATCCCGACCATTGACTCAGAGATTTCTGTTAGAGACTAGAGCTAACTTTCAGCTAAGATACATCACACAGTTGAGCAGCCTTGAGGAGATAGACTTAGGACTGTAGTTAAGAATTTATAATGTGAACTTTGTGTGATAACCCTCAGTGTAATAAAATATAACTTTTGTTACACTAACTACATGTATCTACCTTTTTGCTTGAGACATACACACAGATTTCACACACACACACAAACACACACACACACACACACACACACACACACACACACACACACACACCCCTACTGAATCCATCTGGTGCTGCTAGCTCAGCGTGGTGGTGGCGCACACCTATAATCCCAGCAGCCAAGGAAGCCGAGGCAGGTGGATCTCTGTGAGTTCAAAGCCAGCCTGGTCTACAAAGTGAGTCCAGGACAGCCAAGGCTACACAGAGAAACCCTATCTCAAAACACTAAACCAAACCAAAGCCAAACCTATCTTAAATTATCTAAGTAACTGTCTGCTAATTTCTAACCAATAATTCAAATAAAGTTCAAAGTTCTACTTACCATCCATTCCATCCTCCATATATATTTTTTTAACTATTTTGAACATTGAAACTGAATGTCTTTAGGCGAGCCTTCCCAGCTTACCACAGTCTCTTTTATTGTGTCACTCGACCTTCCTGTAAGCATCTGTGTCAGCTAGCGAGGTCCTCAACTCATCCGCCATCAGAGAAACAGCCAGCACTTGGACTCCAGTGACCATGACCGTCATCCCTGGCTAACAGTGAGCGGATATTTCCTTTGTTCCTCCCTGGGACCCGAGCTTCCTTTATAAAGCTGGCTGTGCTCCTGAGCAGCTGGGACATTCACCTTCCTGACCAGGGAGTCTCCTACATGGGAGCATGTGTCTTCCCACCCCCCCCCTCCAGATCTATAGCGGGCCTGAGAAAATGAAAAATTTCATTTCCGTATAAATGATACATATTATTATAAGCAGTAATACATATGTGCTGCACTTCAACGTTACCAAGGTTCTTCACAGTTTTTTTTGTGATACTAATGACAATAACAGTACTAATAACCGACACTCGTGTCTTGAGCTACTTTTTATTAAATAAAATCAATACCATGGGAAAGTGCTTCCTGCTCCTCTTCTAGCTTTGGGTTTCCTGACAGCCTGAATAGCAGTAAACAAGCGTCAGATGTTATTGTCACCAGTCTTTCAAGACCTAGCTAGACAGCTCTTTCATTAAACCTTCCTTGACCACCCCACCCTTGAACTCCCTCTTTGAATTCCAGCAGTGGTTAGTTCTCCTTAGTTTTCTTGGTCATTGTGTGCGCACACGGCCTTGTACTGCCTCCATTGTTGTCACGCTGTTATTTAAATATTTGCGGAATAAAGATTCTAGTCATTAATTGTTTGCATGTTTATCTCATCTCTCCTGAACTGGATTACAGGCGTCCCGTGTCAGAGGCGGTGCTCTCCGCTATACTTTACGGCACACTCCCTCTGTGCCAGGCACCTAGTAAGTGCCTTTGATTTCATCTGAAGAGAATGTTGGGTCCTACAAGTGCCAAACGAATATGTCTCTTAAAACTCCTCCTCTGTAGGCTGCGCCTTCTGGAACACAACTAGAGAAAAGCTTTGAAGTGAGGTTATGGTGTATTTCTTTCTTACTCCTTCCCAGGAATTGAAAGCGCCTGTTGTCTACCCTAGCAAAGAAAGATCTTTTGAATCTTTCTAATGCAAATTCCAGTATATACTCTTCTTTGTCATGAAGGTCATCTGCTAGAATCTAAAAGTGTCTGTTGGTAATGATTATTTAAGTGGCATATTTCTAATCTTTGAAAGGACAGCCCCGTGTTTAAAATTATTTTCTTATTTGTCTATTGTTGCAACTTAAAGCCCTTTTGCTTATATGCACTATAAAAATGTTAATAGCTACATATAGAGTGACTTTACGACTGTGGTGTCATTTTTCTCAGCTTGATCAGCTCTTTTGAATGGCATCATTATGATCAAAGTTGTTTACAGTAATAAAATATGAATAGTTTCTATAAAAAAAAAAGTAGACACCATTACAATTAAACAGAATCTGGCATTTTAGAATGTGATAAGCAGTCCCAATGCCAATGTGGGATAAGCAAGTCTACATACAAACATAAGAATGACCCACTGAAGTCTTTGAAACACAAAAATGAATACAAATTGGGGAAGTGCCATTATACAGAGTTGAGTGGGAGGCAGAATATTCAACCTACCTGGACCCTATGAACGAAATAATGTGCAGTTTGTTAATATTTTTCTTTATAATGTGAAATGTCTCAATAAAAACTTGGGTCTTAATACTTCACTTGATTATGAATCCTGGAAAAATGAGCACATTCTTATTTGTGGAGTACTTATTCAGTTTTATTACCAAGATATTGAAAAACATGACAGCCGAGGCATATAAAATAATGCTATACATCTTTCTACTGAGTATTAACACATTCAACTGCCATAAAAATCTCTCCGTCAAAATACTGATTTTAACACTATTTTTCATTTTTGTAAATATTGACCTCTTTCTGTCTGGTGTGTGCATTCATTGCTACAAACACTAGAAGGGCATAAGTAGGAAATTTGATGAAATTCTAGTCAACCATTGTTGCTATTGCTTCAAGCTTCTGAAACAGGACTGGGAGGCTGTAAGAGATAGTAGGCTGGTTTGGAGATAAAGGAACCAGTCTTGGCAATTTCATAAGGTGGTTACCTTCAGATTGCTTAAAGGAAGTAAAAACTTGAGAACTGGAAAAGCAGCTGAATCCAAGAATGGTCTCTTTTGTTGTAGAAGCAGAAGCAGAATTCACATGGCTCCTGGTACATGAATACTTAGGAACTTGTGTATAAATATAATTAAAAATCAGCTTAAGAATGTTGTAAGTAATGTCAATAGCACTAGAGTACAACTCAGGACCTGTGATTGTTTTGCTAATTCATTCTTTATGTGTGTGAATAATGAAAGCATTTTGCCATGTCAAAATAGCTTATCTGCTAAATGAAGAGAGTCCAAGCTTGCCAGACCTTCCTCTGGGGCCTCGCATATACTGATCTTGACACACATGGGTGACGCAGGGCTCTGCAGTCTTGCACATTGCTGGTTGCCATTTGAGCAATAGCTTCAGCATCACTCAGATTTTTCTCTGATTTCCAAGATAAAAATCACTGAGGACAATTCTTCTACCTGGCGCTCTCTCTCTCTCTCTCTCTCTCTCTCTCTCTCTCTCTCTCTCTCTCCCTCTCTCTCTCCTCTATGTGTGTTACACTATGACACTATGTGTGTTCACATGTGTGTACATGTGGGTAGGAATGCATTCACATGTGTGTGGAGGTCAGTTCTGGGTGTCTTTTGTTATTACTGTTGATCTTACACTTTTGAGACAGAGTCTTCCACGGACCCTGACACTTACCAACCTGGCCAGGCTTTCCCGCTGACCTTTAGGGACCCTCTTGCCTGTCGTTGCGCAGTGCTAGGATTATAAGCACATTACTTCACTAAGCCTTTTGAGTATGTGGTGTGGGATGGAACTTTATGGACTGAGCCCAGACCTCTGGCTTCCTTCCTCTTCTGTATAAATATTTCTCTATTTATTCATCAGACAATTATTGTACAGCTAAGCTTGTGCTAGGCAGTGGCTTAAGAGATCTGGGGCCACTTTGAAGCCTATAACAATGTAGAGAAATAAGCAGTTTTTAATTAAATAAACACAACAAATGATCATTGGACTAAATAGACTCCGACCCTAAGAAAGATTCAATTCTTTCTATTTTGAGGAAAAATAAAATGACTGTTCATACAGAAAATAAGATCAATTTTTAATCATCTATCTTTTAAACTTCTTTTATAAAAATTTGCTAACCAAAATTGATTAATAAATATTTAAAACTGTGATAACTACAGTCAAACCCTATACTGTTATTCTCTCGTGAAAAATTAAATTGAGTTACTGGTTTGATTAATTTTGAAAGCTCTTCTTTAGGGTTATAGGCATCTGATGGAAAATTTGAAGCCATGATTGATTTACATGACATACTTTAATGGAAAGTAGCATAAAGCATTGCAAAAGGCCTCTGACTCTTTCAAAGATGAACCCCAGTGAGAAATGCCAGGTTTGTAGGTCAGAGAAAATGCCTCTCTGAGGAACCCTCACCTCTGGCATGCTTCTCCTGTGCCATACTGGCTGGGCAGGGAGCTTTCTTTTACATTCCTGATCCTTGTTTTCTGTGCATAGCAGCTAAACCAAGCAGTGGTACTCTTCCCTCACACAATGGTAACAGCAAGCTTCATCAAAGAACGGCAAATGCAAAGAGCTGACAGTTTGAGTTTCAAGCGTCCACATTATACAGTGGAGGTCAGAGACCAGCAAACCTCCTCTGCTACCCTCCGTTAGGAAGACATTGGCTGCCTGTTAGACACCTTTGTGTTTACTCTGTAAGCAGAATTGACAGCACACTGTAGGCATCCCTAGCAACTGTGGAGTAGGTGAAGGGTTAATCCTGTCTATAACTGTACTGTGGGTCACCCAAGTTTTATTTATTTATTTATTTGTATTCATGCTTTCCAATGTTCTATAATTGTACTTTTTTATCATGACTGGAGACGGGGCTTAGTCGGTGGTTGAACCTTCGCCTGCTATGTGCAGGCCTGTGTTTGATCTCTAGAACTGTAAGAGACAAACAAACACACCTCACAGTCAGTGGAGAAAAAAATAGGAGGCAACGGAAACATGTGATAGAATCCTCTTTGGCATCATCCGCAGTTCAGCGTGCCCTCAAGTTGCTACGTTTGTCGCTTGCGGCCCATCAGTACAGAGGCAGGTCCAAGTGCGTCAGGCTGTCAGAGGTGTGGCTTCCTACTTGCTCCTCCCTTTGGGCACCAGAACTTTTACTGTCCTATCTCCTGTAAGATCTGAACTTGGAGAAGGCAACAGTGAAGACAAATCGATATTTACTAATTACTTAATGAGCTTAACTCTTAGTTTACCCAGTATCTTCCTGCATTTTATGGCGGTGTTAATGAGCTGTTAGACCATGTGGGTGACCTTTAACCCAACAATTCACATCATGTCAAGTAGACTTGAGTAAAAATCATGCATGTATCTTTCAAATGTGTCTTCAAAATAAATTGTTTATCCTCTAGCAAAAGTGTTTCCATCCCCAGAATTCCTCCTAGGAAAGGAAGGCCTATCTACCAAGGCAAGACATCCTTGACAACAGTAGTGTCATCATTTTCCAGTCGAGGACAGAGTAGCAATCCTGTGCAGGACAAAGTGACTGAAACAACATTCCCAGGAGACCTGTACCCTCATGCTGGTCAGCCTGCTCCTAAGAGACTCTTTTTAGCCAGACTCCATAGAACCACCTGATGACACAAAGTTGTCCAGTTTAGAATTTGCAGCAAGAAAGCTGCAACTACTTTATTTTCAGAAAAATAAGTGAAATGTCAAGCATGTCACTTAAATTCTGGTTCCTAGGGGAAGTAAACCAGCCCCTCAGTCAACTGTGGCTACAGGGAGTCGTAGTTATGGTTTTCCTTTGCCTGAGATCTCTTCCGGCTTATGCTCAGCCCTCCCACCTTCTGTTAGCTGATCTGCCATGACTTGTGGTGTTTGCATCATATTGATTTGTATATCGTAATGAGTAGTTCCTTATCTTAGAGCATAAATGCTAATCACAAGATTTGCTCACTTATTGTCCTTTGGGGAACCACAGAACAATATCTTTAGATTTAATACTAATACACCATTTTTTTGTCTAATTCTGCTATTACTAGCTACAGCATAGATCCATGTAATTCTGGGACATAGAAAAATACATGCTATGTCAAATTGTTCACTCAAATTACTGGTTATTTTATCTTCAAAATTAAAGATCCATATTCGAGCCATTTACAATCTTCTGTTCCTTATGTACAGAAGGGAAATTTATATAACTTGTGGGTTTTTTTCCAAAGGAAGTCAACAATTACGATTTGAAAAAAGCCTTCCACCTCAAAGCCGATCACATTTGCTGTTACCATGAGTATGGAAGTCAGTGGCAGCATTCCTACCTAGAGTAGCTGAGTACACACTGTTCCTGGGTCTCTAAACAACCGACATTTGGGGCCTGCAGAGATGGTTCAGCGATTAAGAGCACTGTCTGCTCTTCCAGAGGTCCGGAGTTCACTTCCCAGCAGCCACATGGTGGCTCACAGCCATCTATAATGAGATCTTGTGCTCTCTTCTGGTGTGCAGGTGTACATGCAAGCAGAACACTGTATATGTAATAAATAATTTTTAAAAAAACAACATTTAATGAAAACTATCTGAGCACCATTATTATTCCCATGTCCCGTCACGTGCTACCTCCTTCACATTCCTCCCTAAGTTGCTGCTACCTCCTCGCCCCCCTTCCTCTTCCTCCGTTTCTTCCTCTCCTTCTTCTTCTCCTCCTTCTGCTCTTCCTTCTTCCCTTTTCATTTTGAGGCAAGTTTTCGCTATGCAGTTGAATTGTCCTGGCTATTTATCCCAGGCTGGTCAGGCCTATGTAGCCCAGGCTGGTCAGGCCTATGTAGCCAGGCTGGTCAGGACTATGTAGCCCAGGCTGGTCAGGACTATGTAGCCCAGGCTGGTCAGGAGCATGTGATTGTCCTGTCTTAACCTCCAGATTGTTGACACTGCCAACATGCATAGCACTGTTATATCAACCACAGGTGACTTCTATGTGCTTCAACATGTTTGAATCAGAGTTAGGGTTTGTGTAACATGGACTTGGGTATTGTTAAATAGGTCGTAGAACAAAACCAGAGCAGGGTAAAAGCTAAAGAGCAGACACGTGCAGCCTTTTCAGAGGCAGGACCATAAACATAATCATTCAGGGGTGGTGCCTTACCCTTGCAGTCTCGCCACTAAGGAGGTCAAGGCAGGATTAGGACTTTGAGGCCAGCATGAACTACAAAGTGAGAGCAGGAAGATCATGTCTTTAACCCCTCCCCCAGCTTTCTTCATTTTGATATCTTGCCATTCAGATCTTCAAATATGTATCATGTGAACACCAAATGTCATAGGCCACCTGGGAGGGCTCAGGAGTCTGCCTGTCCACCTAGTGCTCTGCCAAACACAGCCGACTGCAGCTCAGTTACCCGCACGCCCTTCAGACACACACTTAAAGCTGTGTGATGACAGCCACCGTCCCCAATTTCTCTCAGCCCGTGAGATATAAAATCCATGACACTCTCTGCTTCTTTCCTCCATACCTGATCTGGGCATCTCCTCTTCCGTGAGGTACCAGGTTAGAGCCATGGCCCGTAAGGTGACAGTAGTTTGCACTTGCTTAGCAATGCCTTGTGTTGTCTGATATAAGCGTTAGGCCTCCTTGTCACCAGTGATCTTGGAAGAGGTCTCCTGAAGAACTTCAAAAACTGTCACTTTGACTTAGGAAAAGGAAAAAAAAAGCAATTACTTGAAGAAATGAATTCTTTTGTTTCTCATTGTATGTTATATAGGCATGTGAAACAACATTCCAAAATGGGATAAAAACAGAAAGATCAGCTGGCAACCAGGAAGCCTCTGAGCTGTGCTGCAAATGGCTGATGGATGGGAAGAATTCGACTCCTCAGGCACAGCATTTTGCTAAGAATTTAAATATTTCAGCAGCTGTGTATCTTTAGGATTCTGGGAATGGATTAATATCCCTGAGGACAAACCAAAGTTTCGGGGTGTTGATAACTGACAGTGCAGATTTCTAAGTTACAAACAGGAGAACCATGCACACCAGGGAATGTGACACACATCACACACCAAATTGCAGTGACATGACACAACCGTGCCTTCACACGTCATGAGTGTTACATGCCTTTCTGTTCACACCACATCAGTTTTGGTGAGCAGAAGTAGACGAGGTTTTGTTTTTTGGTTTTTTTTTTTTTTTGGAGGGGGGGTGGTCAGACATTTTAGAAAACTAGTTGTATTCCTGTCTTCTTCAAAATAGCCGGCAGGATGGCTCGCTGCCAGAGACCCATGCAGCACAGCCCACATGGTGATCCTTAGCTCTGAATGCCTACAATATGATAGGCTTGGGAAAAGTGACACTTCAGGCATGTAGTCAAGCCTGATCAGGTGAGTGTGGTCCCTGAAAGCCACATGGGAGGAGAGAGCAGACTTCCCAAAGCTGTCCTCTAGCCTCTACGTGACTATGGCACACCTGAGCCCCCGTTCAGCCTACATTCATGTATGTATACATGCACACAAATAAATAAGGGTAAAATGTTTAATTTAAACAAAAAGGTTAGAGCAGAAGTGCCAGAGTGCCAGAAAGGACACGGGAGGATGGGGATTCAGAGAGAAGTGGGTAATGACGCCCACAGTCTCCAATAACCAGGAGCTTCCCCGAGTCTCCCAGAGTCTCCTGAGAATGCTGAAGCTCCCTCATGGCAACACCCCCCCACACACTACTTATTTCACCTCCACTTCTCTTTCCAGACCCCAAACATCAGTGAATACTATTGGTAATGCAGCCGCATTCTCGCTAATAGAGCTATGCAGCCAGATGACTTAATGGAACCCTTTGATAACAAAGCAAATTACCATTTAAACTAAAAGGAAAAGGTAAATATATTAAAGAGAAAGCAGTGGGGGGGGCATTCTTGAAATAAACAAAGAAACAAAGTGTAGAAAGCACTGCTTGACTGAAAACGACTTTCAGAGTAAAGAGTTAGAAATTCAGCAGGAGGAAGCATGAACAATTCCCTGCAGTTCTGGCACCTTGAACCTGGAACCGCCACCACTGCCACGCCGCCACCCTCTCTACAGCCTTGTTTCGTTCTGTCACTTATGTGCAAGGCCAGCGGATGCATTTGCCAGCCCCCTTCCAGATTCTTGTCGTTAACACTGTTTTCCCAGAAAAGCCATTCGCTGCCAGAGACCCACACAGCGCAGCCCACACAGTGATCCTTAGTTCTGAATACCTACAATATGATGGGCTTGGGAGAAGCGACACTTCAGCTGCTTCCTTCTAGCCAGGCGGGTCCCCTAGGTCTGGTCATCTGTGCTGCAGGGCAGCCTCGCCCACGCATCCCAGGCACCCCTGGCAAAAGATAACTTTTCAGAGCTGGGACCATCACAGAGAAGGCGCCTCCAGAGGGAAGCGGACAATGTTCACAGCTGGTGTATCTTTTTTTTTCTAAATGAATTGAGGGTTTCTACTAGCCAGCTTATAAATGAAATTTCAAATGTAACTTGACGTTGACTGCGAAGCTCCTCTCTAGTGATAAAGAATGAAAATGTAGGTAATGACAAGTGGGTACAAAGCCCCCAGAGGAGGTAACTGCTGGCACATGTCACCGTTCTCCAAAGTTCCATGTCTGTGTAACTCATAAATACCCACTGCACTCAGTGTGGATCCAGGTAGCGACACAGGAGGAAAGAAATTCTAATAAAATGTATTTGATATAGAGAAGCCAAATTCAGACCTAGATTGATTATATCCAAGCAACTCAGCAAAGAGATCAGATCCACAGTATGCAATGTAAGGGAAGTTCAGATGACCGGGTGACATACCTTACCATAGGCATTCCAGAAAATACTACCTGTATTTTAAGGCGATGAAAATGAATAATGAAAAGGCAGGATCACATTATCAGTGAAATCAAGCATAAAAAATGAGAAATTTAAGTCATGTCAAGAATGCCTCTATGTAAAACAAATTGAAATTAAATGTTAATGAAAGCTAGGGAAGTGCACTGTTAAAAACTATAAATTATAAGTTTCAACCATCAGATAGGGGGAGATTGAAATTCTATATTTGTCAACACCAGTATGAATTTTGTTTATTTAAAATGCTGTTCAATTGTCACAAGTTTTAGCAGTGCTGTGATTCACATAATAAATTCTGACATGATAGATGAATGTATGAATGTATATTATATTTTTGTTATATGTGAAAACATATTAAAAGACGACCTAGATAACACAAAAAATTGCTTTTGCAAATTAAAATAGGCAATAATGTAGAGTTTTAAAAGACTTCTAGCAATTTAAAAAGAAATAGTACCTCAAGAGTAAAAACAAGATTTTATAGTGAGATAACAGAACATACAAAAATGAGAGCCTGTGGATTCACAATATAGGGAAAGGTTAGCCAGGGTAGGAGCTATTTATCATAGCAACAAAAGTCAAAGCAGCTATTTAGAACTACAAGAGCCTTAAACACCACTTGCTATGTCAGAAACAAATATTCCATTTTTTTGGCAGAAGGTAGAGCAATTAATGTCACTCTTCTGTTAGTTTTTATTTTCACTAATCTCAGTTTTCCCCGTTGTACCCATTACTTCTCTGTTGCTGTGGTAAACACCCTGACTCAAGGCAACTTAAAGAAAAACAAGTTTATTTTGATTTACTGTTCCAGAGGGAGAGTCCACATAGTGATAAAGGTGTGGCAGCAGATGACAGGAGCAAGAAGCTGGCTGGGCACATTCTGTCTGCACACAGGAAGGGGAAAGACAGACACACACACACACACACACACACACACAGAGAGAGAGAGAGAGAGAGAGAGAGAGAGAGAGAGAGAGAGAGAGA
>OU015747.1:54389953-54400945 GCA_907169655.1 Acomys percivali
AAAAAACTTGTTATACTCATATTATAGAGGGATAGTGAAAAATAAAGGGAGATGTTGTGCATGTGGCCACTCACTCTGAGAGCTAAATTTACCACGCAACTCCTTGGCCACTGCACAGATCCTGGAGCAATGCCATTTTGTACAATAAATTGTCTCTATAATTAAAAAAAATATATAACATGCCCATCAATTTGCATATTGAGCATGAATTACAAAAAAATTAATATTGGCTACAACCTTCATCAACCGATTAGTAACAGGAAGTACCAAAAACATTCAAATTGTGAAATACAGAAGTAAACAGAAGTGTGGGCACCTTTTGATGAGCACGCAACTCAACACATGTCTACAGTTTTGGGCACTAGGTGAGAGTTCAAACTTTGGCTTATTCATAGTATTTGGCCTTGAATTATTAGGATAATTCTAAATATCTTAAATGAAAATATCTTCATAGGATTCAGACATGATGCTGCCATCTTCAGGCACCTCATACTTGGAGAAAGAACTTAGGTACATACAAACCAGAAAAGATGATAGAGTCTAAATTGTCATTAGAGGGTGGTCACTATTAGAAAGGTAATACAGATGCACGTGATAGAACATTCAGAGGCAGACAGATAGAACTCTATGAGTTCAAGGCTAGCCTGGACTAAACTAGAAAATCCATGTTGCTTTATATGTTTGCACCAAATATGAACTAAGTGCATTAGTTCGCTCTTTGAGATGCGGAAGCTTTTCATGATTTTCCACAAGTTTCCAGGCAGCGCTCTGCCTTTGACTGTGTCACTCGTTCTCTGTAGTGTTTGGTTTCAGTGTTTGGCTTCTCATAGCCTCAGTAGAGCAATTAAGTATAGAGCATAGATTAAAAAATACTACCTCAGGAAGGTTGTCAAAAGACAACATAAACTTCAGAATCTGTTGTAAAAGGTTGGCCATCCCATTGGAAAGTGTAATTAAAGACTGTGCGATTCTGCTTACATCTGCTGAGGAAACTATGGGCCCCTGTAGTGGATTGTGACATGAAACACTTCCACCCTCCAGTCTGTGACAAAGCCCGGCTCCTGGGGAAGGACCTTTCGCTGTAGGGTTCACACCACCTTCCTTTTAAATGCTGCTAAGTGTGAAACTAGTTTTGTCCTGTAAAGTGCGTAGGATTAATTGTTAGTAATTGAACACAGTTTGGGGGCTAATTATATAAAAATTGATTATTAAAAAGAATACCACCAAATTGATTGAGTTTTACAGTTCACATTTAGCTTTCAAATTACATGACTTGAGAGTCAGTGGTAAGAAACAAAAACTCATTCAAAGCTGCTGCAAGAAATTAAGGTTTACCAGTCCTTTGAAAGACAAATTAGTCAAACGCTGTCATGTCAGCAAGGCAGTAAAGTGATTCTGAAATTAACTGTAGAATTAGAAATGAAATGTTCTAAGATGTCTATGTTTTGCAGAGGCGACTGGTTTTCCTTGTGTAACGACCGGTTAAGTCACAGCAAACCAGGAAACAGTGGAAGTTATGGACTGAGCGCACAGCTCGGTGGAGGTTCAAAGGAGGGACTCAGGCTCCTCCACAGGCATGCTAGTCCTGGGGACCTGTTTGATCAAAAACTTCTCACGTTAAAGATGAGCACCTGAGCACACATGTGAAGTGTGCAAAGCATGATCCAGGTTAAACGGGGTTGGAGGAGGGTAACCCCCAAAAAACAAGCACATGATCTTTGGCCTTTAGAAGGCCCTTGAGAAAACACTTACTGCAGTCAGGCAGGCATGAGCTTCAGAATGTCCTGGTTCTGATTTGGTATGACAAGAAAGGTTTCTTTTTTGGAATCCTCAACTTTTATATATTTATATAAGCTGCCCAAGCTACATAGCATCAGGCCAGATAAGCGAGGACAAGGCTATCCCTACCCTGGTTTCTCCTTTGCTATTGCTGAAGGCTATTTATAAGACTGGTCACTATGCACACTGGCTCCCATGCCTGCTCCTCACTCTTTTGACCCCATCCTCGCTGGATCCTGAATCTCTGCCTTTGTCTTTGACTACCTGGCAGGAAACCCTTTTTTTTTTTTCTTACAGCCTTGGCATCTCCCAGGGCTTTTGGCACCTCCCGTCTCTCCTCATCAAATAATCTTGCTGGTTTTCAGCCCATGATTTCTCGCTTCCTGAGAACCCTGTGGGCTGGCTCCATAGCCAGGTTTGGCCTACTCCAGGCCAACCCGCACACAGGAACTGATATTAAGTGCCAAGTGACAGAGCCAAAATGGCAAAATAGCTAAAAGGAAGAAAATTAAAGAGCCGAAAAGATATTGAGAGAATCACAATTATGCTAAGATATTTAACAAAATATTATTTATCCATATGCACCAAGGTAGGACAACCGGACTAAAATCACTACACTATTAGAAAATCACAAAAAATAATAACAATAGCTCAAAATTCCAAAACCTTGAGAAAGCATAACACCCCGAAAGATTATACTTTTTTCAACACTCCTTGAAATAATATGTCACTAAAAGTATATGTAGAACTCAGCTTTTACACTATAGACATATAATTCAAAACTAACTAAAACACCAGAGTTTAAATATAAAATTAGATAAATAAGAGATGATGATATTTCCAAGATAAACTCTATACTGTGCAGCAGATTAATATTTCAAAAGGTTTCTGGATCCAGTGAGAATAAAAACAGCAGTAATTAGTTTTTAATATAATTGTCTAGTAAGTGTTGTATCAGATTTATTTCATTACACATTTTATATTACATGTCAGAGCTTTCAATTTATTTTCCCTAAATCAACGATATCTTCAAATATTGGACCAGGGATGTAAGAAAGCAGGTGAGAAAGAGGTGAGTTGAATTCATTGTCCCAAGCTACCAACTCAACAGATCAATTCAGGCTACTTTTTCATTTTCATAAGTTAAAATTTTTTGCATATGTTCTTATAAAGGAAAAATATTCTTACAAAAAATTATTTTGGGAATTTTACATTCACCAAAATACATTTTGATGGGTGATATATTTATTATGGGAAAAATTCTATGTAATACAAATGAACCCTTAATACATCAACAACAAAGATCTAAAATAACTAGAATTTTCCAAAAATGTAACAGAATAGAAATATAGGAAAGATGGAGAGAAATTTAGAAGTATCGTTTTTCTCAAAATAACTCAAAGCAAAAAGGCAGTGTCCATATCACATATGAATTTTAATGTAATAATTTCTTATTTTAGAAAACTTCTATATAACTGAATTAAAATATACAAAGTCCTCACTTTGTGTTGGGGAGAAGCAAATCATTTGGACAGTAATATTCAAATGGAAAAATCCAAGACAGTATCAGAACAATGAGACTAAAATTTCAACCATTTTTTGTAAGAAGGAAGGAAGATGGAAAATGGCTACAAATGGTCAAAGCAAAGAGATGGTTAGAGCCTCGGGTGCAGCGTGGCCTGTCTGCTTCCTTTGACGGGCCCCAGACACCTCTGGATTCTGAATTCCCAGGTTAGGAGAGGAGGGGCTGGGAAGAAAGGTTTGCCAGGCACGCTCGTGGAACTCAGGCACCACTCCTCAGCCACCCCAGGGTCTCCTCCTTCACACCCCCATCCTCATATGGAAGAATCCTCAGAAGCCATGCGCTTATTTTCCAAGTTAAAAACAAAATAAGAGGGTTTTTTTGTTTCAAAACAAACAAACATATAAACAAAACAACAACAACAACAACAACGTGCCGCTTGTCCGGGGAGAATTCTGAAGTAGGGGAAGCTTGTTGCCTTTGGGGCTCCCTGAGAGCTGGTGCACCCCTAGAGCAAAGGACAGGGAGAAACGCTGCTTGTGAACACATGTCCTTCTACTTATATAAAACTATCACTTGACATTGAATGAACCATATAAGATGGAGAAGAATGATCCAGGAGTGCAAACAGTAAATGACCTTCAAGGGTTGAATTCCTGCTGAAGAAAATGAGTGAGGACAAAACAAATGACCTCTAATAATCCCTAGGTGTTTCTAAGACAAGGAATGTCATCTAGAGAATGAAAATAACTCATGTGATTTAAATATAATTGCTAAACAGCTATTTGGGCAGGCAAGATGGCTCAGTGGGTAGAGAGAATTACTACACAAACCTGGTAATCTGGGTTTGATGTGTAAATGTGGAAGGAAAAAAAATGACTCCACAAAATTGCCCTGTGACATCCACATGTGCACTATGGTACACAGACGCCCTACACTCACATATCATATGCACATACATATGTGCACATGCATATGTGCATATGTACCTATTCATTCATCCTGGGGAGAGGTCACCATAACAATGGCTTGTGGTACTACAAACTTGCATGAATCTTTGGAAATGATTTATTTATAGATGAATCCACAAAAAGTCTTGGCCTAGTACAGGACAGTTCTCTGGTGACCTTGGATCTATAGAGTCTCCCTTTCTTGCTTGCTTATTATTTTCAAGAATAGTTGGAGAATGTGCTAGAAAGTTAATATTTTGATGCTTTAGCCCAAGGTGTAAGATGTCCCCAGACTGGGCCACAGCTTTCCTGGGCCTGTTAGGCACCCATAGATGCTTCCCTGCTTACGTCATTCAGCCCAGTCCCCAACACATAGTGACGATACTTCATACTTAGTCATTCCACTTTGTTACCATCAAAAAAGGAAGTACAGGGACATTATAGCAGAGTGCACCCACACGGAGGAAGTCAAACATGTTATTGCAATGGCATCTTGAAGGGCGTGGTGTGGTCTCAACGCTTGCTGTGCCCTAGCACCTAGTCTTCACTGCTGCTGCTGCAATACCCACCATGCAGCACAAATAATCAGAAAAGCCCACCCACTGCCTTGGCGAATTCACTTTCAGGTGGTGAATTGCTTTGACTTCTCATATTTCCACAGTTACTGGTTGATAAAGTTTAGAGGGGAATATTGTTTGGGATGAGTTTTAAAAGATGAACAAAAACCAAATAGTACATGCCCAAGGATTTTTACTAGTATTTCAGGCACAGAAATAGCATATATCAAGAGGCCCACGATAGAATCATGTAGAGATCCTGGAAGAGAGTAAATAGTTTGGGGTTTCTAAGGCTTAAATCATGAAGCTTGATGAGTTCAGAGGTGAGGATGGGGAGACAGGTAAGGAAGAGCGAGACCCTCCATTACACCAACAGGAAGTTTTACCTTCACCTCATAATGTGACAAAACATGCTTAAGCAGAGACATTCAGATGTGATGCCATCACTGAATTCACAGAAAAGTATGAAACACAAGGAAGTGTGGGTAGAGATGTGTGTCACTTAGAATATGCTGCAAATATGGTTATTGTTAGACATCTAGAGGGATATTTCAGGGGACGGTATTTTAAATGCTTAGTTGAATACATAAAGACGAGAGGAATATTCACTGAATTTATTAGTTTAAATAACACTCAAAATCATGAAAAATGATGAAATTGCAAGATGTTTACACAGAATATACAAAATGAAAAGAGATTAGTGAGTGGAAACAAAATTTTGGGGGCACCACTGTGAAAAAGGCAAAGAGGAGCCATCATAAACACAAAAACAGGGCAATGCCAACCACAAAGTAGAGGGTTTCAAGAAACTGTCCATAGTGTCAACCGACTGAAGAGCACAGGCGCAGAGCATGGCCACCGGACTTGGCCAGCTGGAGGAGCAAAGGCCTCCAGAATGAACCACAAGAGAGTTTGCCCCTTCTGATCAAGTTAGCATGCTGGGGAGTGGTGGACACTGAAAGGGGAAAGCCTGGCTGTGGGTGGGCATGAGTGCTGCTTATTTAATACGGAATCAACAGTGAGAGGCACTATTTGAAAGGATTAGGATCTGTGGCCTTGTTGGAGGAAATGTGTGGCTGGGGATGGGCTTTAAGCTTCCAAAAGCCCACACCAGGCCTAGTCAGTCAGTCAGTCAGTCAGTCAGTCAGTCAGTCAGTCAGTCAGTCAGTCAGTCAGTCAGTCAGTCTGTCAGTCTGTCTGTCTGTCTGTCTGTCTGTCTGTCTCTCTCTCTCTCTCTCTCTCTCTCTCTCTCTCTCTCTCTCTCTCTCCCTCTCCACCCCAGTTCCTCCATCTCTCCCTCCCTCCCTCCCTCCTTCCCTCCCTCCCCCGCTCCTCTGCAGGTCAGGATGTAACTAACTCTCAGCTACTTCTCCGGTACTGTGTCTGCCTGCACACATGCCATGATCCTATCATACTGATAATGGGCTAAGCTCATGAATCTGTAAGCAACTCCCATTTAAATGCTTTCTCTTGTAAGAGTTGCTGTGTCTCTTCACAGCAATATAGTGACTAAGTAAGAAAATTAAGAGAAAATAAAACAATGGGATAACAATAGGAAATGCAGTCTTAGGACAGAGAGCGAGTGCTGAAATCGCCAAGTGCAGGAAAGGTCTCCGGCACAAGGGAAGAGACCCAATCTTGGGCAAGTTTCAGACTTTCCTACCCTAAACATGGCATCTTGGCATTTCAGGAAACAGCAGAGGTATTTTTTGATTTGGGTCCTCTCTCCTTCCCTGCAGCAGGCCATAACCTGTCCTTTGATTTCCTGTTAGAAAAAAAAATCATAAGAACAGAGGGGGTCTGAGGGTGGAACCGGGAGGAGAGGTGGGGGGGGGCTGGGATCTAGCTGTAAAGAGATTAAATTAATAAATAAATGGGAGAAAAAAAGAGTCCAGTAAAAGAAATTACTCAAACAAATAAAAAAGAAAAAGAAAAGATCATAAGACTCTTGTTCCAGCAAGACCCTTAATACCCCAGGAGAAACAATGAAGATGTAGAAATTTCGTGAAGAATCTGAACAAACAGGCCTTGGTGGCCTCCCCTGCGTTCATTGTCGTTGGACCACACACTCTTCTGTGCAGTCATGTTTCTAAAGCACTGTCGACTCTCCACCAAAGCTAAGCAGAAGTATACAGTTTGTTCCTTTGGCCTCACTTTTTAAGAAGGTTTATATTTAGTTATGTCTAAGCGAGGAGGTAGGAATGTGTGGCATGTGTGTATAGGTGCCTGCAGAGTCCAAAAGAGGAACTCAGATCCCCCAGAGCTGGAGTGCTAGGCAGTTTGCAAGCCACCTGATGTGAGTCCTGTGTACTTCGGTCCCTTTTTCTGCGCCTTCTCACCAGTCTCTGGTCTTTCTTGTTAAAGGTTTCTATTCATGACATTTGTGCTGAATAAATTTACAAGCTTTCCTTTTCCTTGTCTCCTTATAAGGTATGAACGTTATTGAGAATGAAAAAAAAACATATTAATTTTTCTTCCATCCTTTGTGATTTTTGTCATTCAGGGGAGAGTGCAAATGCAGTCTCCCCACTGCCACAAATTAAGTAGTCCAGTTTCTGACATTTGGGGAAATCTCAGGGGGTCAGTGCATCCACGCTGTAGTGGGTAAGCCCAGACCTGGGAAAACTACCTTCATGACCACAGTATCTCCTCTGCAGGGTTAAGTATATTGCTTTGTGATTTAGAAAAGCAAGACTGAGTGGCAGGTGTAAGTGAAGTGAGGGCAGTGCCATAGGTGGAGAAGAGAGCTGAGGTCTCTGAAGCAGAAGGCAAGCATATCTGGTAACAAAGTCAAGAAGATAAAGGTGTTGAGGAGTTACAGAAGTCTGATGGGAAAGGCAGGCTGGAGAGGGCAACCCAGGCTACAGTATGGCACCTAGGCCCCAACATTGCAGGTTCTAACTGTGTGATGGCCCCAACTGAGGGGTGGTCTAGAGATTTCTTTCTCTGGCTATTCTCAGTCAGCGGAAAAAAAATGGTTCAACACATTGGCCAGGCAAGTGAGACATTGCTGAGTGGAAGTGTAGGGGCTGGAGAACGGTGGGAGGAAACAGCTCCAGCTCTAAACCATGTAGTTAGATTAGGTCAATAGGTCACTGAGCAGGTTGGGTGATTAGATAAGGAAAATATGGATAGGGTTGCTATCCTTGGCTTTTATCCAATCAGAGAGACTCTATTAGTTACTTTTCTGTTGTGATAGAACAACATGACCCAAATTAATATGGAAGAAAGAGCTTATTTTAACTTAAAGCTCCAGAGGAATTAGAATCCATCATGGTGGGAGGGAGACAGAAATAACATCTTCAACTGCAAACAAAAGAGCCTAGCCTTTAACAGCTGAGCCATCTCTCTACCAGGATCTAGCAAATGGACAGGACATTTTCCACAGTTGAGTGGAGAATAGGGTCTGACTTTCACACGAACTCTGGTGCCCCATATTTGACCACGTCCCATGGATGGGGAGGCCTGGTGGCACTCAGAGGAAGACTAGCAGGCTACCAAGAAGATACTTGATACCCTATGAGCATATACGGGGGAAGTAGGTCCCCCTCAGTCACAGTCATAGGGGAAGGGAGTAGGGGGAAAATGGGAGGAAGGGAGGAATGGGAGGATACAAGGGATGGGATAACAATTGAGATGTAATATGAATAAAACAATTTTTAAAACCAGAGAGAGAGAGAGAGAGAGAATTGGGAATGTGGCGTTGACAGAATTCTCAAAGTCTGTCCCAGTGGCATACATCCTTCCAAAGATGTACAAGTTCCCCAAAGAACAATACCCAATGGGGACAAAATGTTCGAATACCCAAGCCTGTGGAGAACATTCTCATTCAAACCACCACACAGCAGATGTGATAAATGGATATATATTAGCTACTACTGCTATTTTTAATAAATATATATGGCTCTGTTGTTGTTCGATTGCTTATTTTAATGGCTACTGGGTAATTGATCACAATAAGATCTAGAGCCACCCTAGGAGGTAGGCCAGTGAGAAGTTGTTTTGATTAGGCAAAATGAGGTGGGAAGACAGACTCAATGCAGGTGACACCATTCTCTGGTCCAGATTCTGTAAGAGGGGAAATTGAGTTGAGCACATACATTTATGTATTACTCTCCACTGCTTGGTTACAGATACTGTGTGGCTAGCTGCCTCAGGCTCCTGCTGCTGTGGATCCCCAGGTGGACTTTAACCCTGAGCCTAAGGGGAAATAAACCTTTCTCCCTTAAGTTGCTTTTGTCAAGATATTTTATCACAGCAACATAAAAAAAAAAAAACCCATCCACCCAAGACAGTTACTGTTAATTATTAATGTGGAAGAACTTTATTTTTAATTTTTTAATGATTTATTTTGATTTTTTAAAAATTTATTCACTTTATATCCCTATTGTAGCCCAGTCCCTCATCGACTCCCAATCCCACCCTTCCTCCCTCATCCCCCTTCCCTCTCCAATAGTCCTCAGGAAGTGGGAGCCCTCCTCCCTAATATCTGACCTCATCTATCAAGTCTCATCTGGACTGTCTATGTCCTAGAAGAACTTTATTTTAATAACTATCAAGAGATTTAAAAACCATGTTCACAAAGTAAAAACTTTAATTTTGATCTAGAAAAATCTTTTGCTATGCCTGAAATATGCTCTGCATTATTGCCTCAACCCCAAGAACAAAAAAAAAAAAAATCTGTTTTATATTTATACATGTCAGACTTTCTCGATGATGAATTTTGGGGAGAATTTTGAAAAGCAGAAGGGGACTAAGACACTGAAAAAATGGAATTAGAGGGAACTTTGGGGTTGAAAACTGCAGAATATGGAATACGGCAGCTGTCACAAGGCATTTGGTTACCCTTAAAAACAAATGTATTTATGAGAAAATTACCATAATTAGTTAAAAAAGCATATTCAAACATTAAGCAGTGAATACCTAAATTACATTATTCTGGAAAGAGAGAGTCTGAACTGATTGGATAGATTCTTCACTCAGGTAGAATGCAAAGAGCGAGGCAAGAAACAGCAACAAACGTGCATGCGTGTACATACACAAGTAGAGATTGATTAAAGAGTGAAATCAAGTGTCAAAGTACCACAGCTAGAATTTAACTGAACCAAAAGATCCTGATATTGGGGAAAACAAGAACAAAACAGGAAACGTCCAACCTGAAATAAGACTTGTCGGGAGGGAGACATGCTTGCCCATCACTTTGCACACAAGCTTTGGCGTTTGCTAGCTCAAAACTGAGGAAGCCCTCCCCTTGACTGCACCATTAATAAGGTCTTCAAATGGTTTGCCTCAACATTTTCTTCTTTTGATTTTTCATGATTTAATTAGAGGCATCTTTTTAAAGGCTGGTTTTACTGTGGCAGTATCACATCTGCCTTTTCAGCAGTATGCTGTTTAATCGCCGTGTGATAAAGTGGAATTCCCAGTACTTATTGTATCGTCGAGTAGAACCCACACATTGCCTACGTTTAGTGGCCTGAGTCATCATCTTATATTTGTTCATCAACGTTTTAAGTGCCCCTCTTTAAAAAATGTAATTTGATAGTTAATTTTCTAAACTTATTATTCTTTTATTTCTTTACAAAGTAATAACATTTCATATCCATCGGATGGGCATCAGCCTGCATGCAACTCCATGTTCCTACCAAGAAAAGTTTGTATTCACTGTTTTTACTTTACAATATTATTCTTGCTATTTTCCTAGAGATTTGGTTAAACTAAATTCTTCTAAGGATTTATGAGTACCAGTAAAGATGGATTAGCTCCTTTGTGCCACATCCTAGTATTGTTTTAGAATGTTATATTGAAATTGATAGCATGAAATTAAAACTCTAAGAGGAAAAATTAAATATACAGCTGGGAGAATATACACATAGAAGAACATTGTTTTCATAGAAATTTATTTTTCTAATAAAGAATAATTCTCCATTTGTTTGTTTATTAGTTTATTTACTTATATTAACATTTAAAGACTTTTCTATGTGAAATGCTGATTGAGATTTGCCAGATGCTCATTCATTTGAACAGCATCAGATGGGTACCATGGCTGATGAAGAACAGCATCAAATGGGTACCAGTGGCTAATGAAGAACAGCATCAGATGGGTACTAGTGGCTAATGAAGAAGAGCATCAGATCGGTACCAGTGGCTGATGAAGAACAGCATCAGATGGGTACCAGTGGCT
>OU015747.1:54400955-54431791 GCA_907169655.1 Acomys percivali
ACAGCATCAGATGGGTACCAGTGGCTGATGAAGAACAGCATCAGATGTGTACCAGTGGCTGATGAAGAGCAAGAGCTGTTCTCCTGCTTTCCTTTTTCAAGGGGAACAACTGTTCAGGGCAACATTTCTTGTTTAGTAAGTAGACACTCACAGAAGCAGGAGCCTTACCTAGCCTATCAGCACTGGCCACTTACTTTCATCTCCGCGTGTAATTCACACAGCTACAGCTTGCTGGGAGCACCAGCTGAGGACCCCAGCTGTTCTGGCTCCAGTCTTCAGTTGTCCTGCCTTGCTGGATATATGATTTGGGGCAACTTATTGGCCCTTTCCCTGGTCTTGATAAAATATATTAATGTAGTTTCCCACTTATGCAGGTTCTTTGGATGAATATCACAGTTAAAGCATTTAGGACAATGCTTGACGTATAATAGGAGTTTGATCATTCCTGACAGATAGTGTTTCACTGTTGAGTCTTGCTGGTGAGAAAAATTCCTTTACTTTTTATGCAAGTCGGCTTCCCATCTCTACGTCAAAATAGCTGAGAAAAATAAGTGAAAAAAAGTAATGGGTCATGCCAGCTCATAGTTTCAGAGACCTCAGTCCACAGTCAGCTGGTCCCAGGTGAATGCAAGCATCATGATGGAAAGTGACACTGCTCATCTCACTGTGGCTGGACAGTGGCTACCCCTTCCCCCTCAAAATGGTTCCACTATCTTCCCAGAGCACCAACCAGCCAAGCCTTTGACATGCAAGGTCCTGAGAAACCTTTGAGAACAAAAGGCCTTCTGGCTTTTATTTTTAACCCTTTTTTAAACACAGGTCTCGATTACCCAACTAAACAGGAAGTGCGAGTGGGTGTTGGACTAGTGAACAAAGGTGCCACAGAGCCAGAACGTCAGGAAAGGCGCCTGGTAGGAAGGCCAGATGGCATTAATATCATGTTACTGACAAATGCCCTGCCTTCTCCACTAACTCATTAGGCCACTAGAGAGTCACTAATTAACTTTATTTGACCCGAAAGAAAAGGTGGAGCCTCAAGACTTTGTGTACATAAGCACTTCAGCTTGTGTTGATGCACAAGTGGGATAGTAGTACGTTTCTTAGACAAAATGGAAAAAAATGAAAGAAAGCACTGGCAAGGAACGCTGAGTGCAGGTCCAGCACAACCGAACTGAAAGCAAACTGGTCCCTCATTCCAAAAGAGCAGCATAAAAGATTAGTTTTTGGAGGTGATGTGTCTCCAAGAGAGATCCACCCTGGAAGGGTGGCTACTGGACGTTGTCACCTCAGATGCAGCATGAATCCTATGCTGGAGATAAGCATGAAGCCCGTATCTGAAGAGTTGCCAGTCAGGGAATTTTACAGTGTCCCTTGTTCCCGCTGCCTAAGGATTCCGGTGCCAATGCTCGCGTTCTCGGGGTCAGTCAGAAAGTATTCCTTTCTGCTGCTGTATTTAACTTTCTACATTGTTTTAAACCTCAAAGCTCCCTCTAATTCCTTTTATTTTTCCCTCAAAGCCCTGTACCCTCCCCCAACTTTGCCACTCTATTTGTAAATACCCAGAAGCTCATTCTTAGAAAAACAATGCAAAAGAGGTAAGGTTCAAAGGATGGTCCACCTGAACAAATGCTTGTAAGTGACAGTGAAGAAAGCTTTAAGGATATACAAAGCGTGGAGTTTTAGACACAAGATCACTGATGCTACACAGCCAGGTTTCTTTGCTGTCCTTCAAATCTCACCATCCTGACGGCTTATGATTGACAGCCACTGTGATCTTTCGGGCATTCTATTGCCATCCACCACCATGCTGTATGTCGTTTTACTTTTAAGTGCATGGTTCTGGTGCAGAGCTCAAACACTCTGTTTCTGGGGTACTGGAGAGCGAAATGAAATTGTCCACAATAGTTTTAAAAGGCAATTGTTACTCTTTATCCATGGCAGAATAATAACAATAATTGTCACCACTTAAATACTGCCTTTCATCCTCCGACCCCAAGACACTTCAACAGGGAGGCTACACATTATTTAAGTGAATTTCTTTTGGGAGACAGGGCAAACTGAGAGACACATAATACATGGTTAGCTATGCTAATTTTGTTTTCTTTAACAAATGCAAATAAATAGCCTACTCAAAAGCCAGATAATATCTTGAAGATAAACCCTTTCTAAAGTAGGTTATTCTAAGCAGATGTGCCTTTTTTTATGTCAATGTAATTTTTTAAAAAAATTATTCATACACATGCAAACCCCAAACTGAATTAATACTGAGTTTTGGGGCTATTTTATTGATTGCATGCAAAGAACTTACTTGCACATAGAAAAATTGTTTTAATGAACAAAAAATCTACAGCTTTTTAAAGCTTTGCTTTCTAAATTTTATGAGTAAATTTTGTGGAAACTGTGTAAATAGAGCATAATTATTTTAAAAATGGGAGCCTTTGTATTAACTGTCTACCTGTCATGGGTATAGAAAGCGCCCCGCTGCATAAACAAAGGACTGAGGAAAGTTACCTGGAGAGAGTTTGTGCTGTTGAAAGAATAAAAACCAAAGCAACAGAAAGAACTTCGGTTCACAGATACAGATACTGAATGCTAAACCTGGCTGAGGGAAAATCACTTTCGCCTGATAACCAGATTACTTAGAACAAAAATAGAGAAAATTAAGAACTGAAGAGCAGAAAATTAAGGTGGAAGGCAATTTAAAGAGTAAGTAGATGATGTAGTCTCTCATTTTCCTCCCCCCTGTGTCCAGCTAATTAAAATTACAATCAAAATGAAAGACTCTAAACTTGTAAATATCTTTAGCTAATGATTCTGTCTTTTTAATCATCCTCACATTCAAAGTCTTCTTTTATTCATTTAGGTCTTTACAATAAAATGAAATTGTTTTTCCCCTGTAAAAATCCTTCTTTTAATTTTCCTTATCGGCTTCTCTGTGTCCCCTAGCTCTTTTATTCTTCCTCTTAGAGCTTTTCAGTTTTTCTTTGAACATACTTTACAAAAGATGAAAGTTGTGTGTTCGATCTTCATTTTATTTCAACATTTAAATGTTGGGGGCTGGACAACTCGCTTTGTGTTGAAGCCCATACCTCACATACAGGAGGGCCCAGTTTAGTCTCCAACACCAAGCAACTATAAAATAAACCAAAACATCAAATTCTGATATAAACATAATACAAAGCTCCCTCACACATAAAAAGAATAACCATATACATACATATATATATGTATATATATCTTATATAATTAAATTGTATATTGTTGAATTACTTACCTTTTTAATGAAATTATTATAATTAAACTTGAAATTTTATTTTGATTCATATTTTGTACTGAGGATGTTTTGTTATTGCCGTTCCCACCAGAAACATTCTTTACATTCAATATTTCCATCTTACCCCATAGCTAATAAAAATTAGCAGGACTTAGTGCTTCTGTTGTTGTTGTTGTTTTAGTATTTGCATCCCATCAGCATCAACACCAAGCCATCCCAAGCACCAGCATGGCACAGACAGATTATTTCAGAGGATCTCAGTCTTTCTCCATCTGCTTTAATGAATGAAAAACCAAATGTGAACAAAAGCTGTTGGAAAGCACACTTCAAACTATTGTGAGTTATCAAGTTCCCAGTTAGAAGTTAGCAAACTTGTTATCATTGTAGCCTCTTGGACGACCCCTTCCCTCACCTTGGCCCTCCTGTACTTCTACAGTTGTGAGATTATATATACTGAGTGACTTTGCACAGTCGAATGAGTAATTTTTATCCTAAAAACCTAATTGTATTCCTAACATTTCTTTTCTTAAAGTCTTACAAATTCTTTCTTCTACTCTTAGTCAAAATTCCTTACTTTCAGGCATTGACTTCAAGATCTTCTGCGACTACTAGAATTATTGTATTTCTCCTTAACCTGTTCTTTATACAAAAACACAACAGTTTTTTAAAAGTTGTGTTCACTGCTGGGCCAGTGGCACATACCTGTAATCCCAGCACTTGGGGGGCAGAGGCAGGAGTGTCTCTGTGAGTTTGAGCCTGGTCTACGAAGTCTAAGCGAGTCTAGGACAGCCAGGACTACACAGGGAAACCCTATCTTAAAAAAAAAAATGACAAAAACAAAAACAAAAAGTCTGCTATTTGATCACTTTCCCCTGGCGAGACTGCCTCACCAGACCAAGGAGAAGACACTGCTATCTGTCATGATGTGAGTTGATGTGCTGGAGTGACTTGGTGAGGGGGAGAGTTCCCCTTTTCTGAGGAGTAGGGGAGGGGGGAAAAGAGAGGAAGGATGGGACTGGGAAAAGAGGAGGAGACTACAATCAGGATGTAATGTGAATAAATAAATTAATTTTTTAATGTATGATAGTGTATTTAAAGGTACATAATCATAATTGTTATAATGTGTTATATTCATGTAGAAAATTCTCAAAGAATACATTTTTAAACATTTTTAAACTGACAAAATAAATACATAGAAAAAAATGTGTTCACCTTTCTAACTCAGGTGGACACCCTTGTACATATTAGTCTCTTCTTTTTGCCCAGCAAAATCCTATCCATTCTTGCTATGAGACTCCGCACTCCACACTAGGCCAGGCTGAGACGGGTGGTTTTGCATTGACTTCTGCTTGTCCTTTATGATCATTCCTATATTCGCACCACATTGTATCTGCCTCCTCATTCAGACGTGAGCTCCCTCCTGGCTCACTACTTTAGCTCCGGGCACTCCTCATATAAGCAGATTATCACTGAATATTTTCACAGGAAGGAATCAAATACTGAAGGAATAAATGAGTGTACCACTAGATGCTAGCCTTGTGGAAGAATCCAGCTCTATTCTGCACTGGAGTGAGATGTTATATCACTCACCATCCTGCTCATTACTAACTAGGATTTGACCAACATCCATCCTAGCTCCATGTGAGCACTGATGAATGTATGGGGCATCACTGGATTCTGGTATCTGCTTCAAACAGAAGTGCAAGTGCAGGACTTATTTGTATGTCCATTCTATCATGGTAGACGTCGGAATATTAGATGGTTTTGTTATTGTTAGAGAAGGCCAATCAATATCCATTAGGAATACTTATGACTAATTATTATATATGACAGATTAATACATATTATTCCAATATGCATAATTCTAGGAAAGACAAAATAGGTAATGTCTGAGTGAGATAATGCACTCAACTATGGTTGCCTTCAAAGTGCAGGCTCCCCCCTGAGTAAGGGCTCAAGTTAAGCTGGTAACATTTAGAGCCACTCGGCTCACATAATTACCTTAGGATTTTAGAGGCAATTCATTTTATACCACAGCATATTTCAGTTTGAGCAGCATGGACGTGGATCTGATTCCTTCCTGTGACCACAGATTACAGCTCCCACTCACGCTGGTACTCTGGCGATCCATTCTATTGAGCATGTGCCTCAGATATCTTAACTGACTCAAAATATTAGAAATCACAGGAAAATGAAATGCCCAGAATCATGTAGCTTACTTTTTATTAACAATTCTATGACTCTATGTTTACTGAAACTTGGTGAAATGAAGTAAGAATTTGTATATGTGGTAAGATATTTAGAAAATATTTGAGTTTCTATTATTTTCAAGGGAGTTTCAAAGCATTGTAGTTATGGCAGAAAAGAATGCCTCTCCCATGGAGTCTGCGTACACCATTGGAGAGATACAGACAATGAGCCAAAAAAGCACTAGGTTGGTGGAGAAGGAATTGTGTTTTGGGGTTGTGAATTTTAGTCATCACCACTAGGCTCAGACATATTGTACTAATAAAATAAAAATTATTATAATAAATGTATTTTTACCCATGAGATGTTTATTCTAGCATCATAAAAATCCACAGTTCAGGATTCAGTGAACTCTTGAAAAGCATTTTCTTCATCTTGCTGGTTGGGGGAGTGTTTCAATAGCAGTAGGATAGAAATGGGCCAGATGAGCACAAGGGCGACACAAAGCTGGTACCTAATGTGTTTGACTTTCGAAGCATTGTTTGTATGGCACATGGTTGAACAGTATCATGGAGAAATGAGTTCTTTTGTTTACTAGTGTCAACTGCAGGCATTGCAATTTCCACTGCATGTTATCAATTGTATTAATTAAACTTTCTCAGAGATCATAGCTGCACTGTGTAGAGAGAATTTTTTGCTTCTTTAAAAACACAGAAATGTTATGGGAATATGTTCTTGTTTTAATCCCAGGTGTAGGATATGGGGCTGCCTCAGTTTATCTGTAGCAGCTGTCCATGATTTGCCTTGTGTGCTAGTAGGGGTGTGATTTTGTCAGCTGAAGACAGTATCTGCAAGTGTATGATGTTTAGGGTTCTGGGGACTCTTGAGGGGATATATAAGTGTGAGAGCCCCAAGAGTGGCTGCTGCTGTTCTTCCTCTTCTTTCTCCTCCTCCTCCTCCTGCTGCTGTTTCTGCTGCTGCTGGTTGCTGGTCATTGTTTGTTGTGATTTGTCAAGACAAGAAAATTTGAATATTCTGACCATGAAGATCATGCTTGCCCCAAGGAACTCATCACCCATAATCAGCGGGAAGTGATGTAGTGATAATGATGTCCTCTTCCCCCTCAATCCTTCTTTCTCTCTTATGTAGTGTTGGGGGATTGGGAAAAATGGAATAAGGGCAGAGAGGGGCAGAAGAAAGTAAGGAACCCACAAAGTAGTAAAAAAAAAAATGCAGTTATAACACCAGGTTCAGAAAGCTGTAATGCGTCAGAACACAGTGACAGTAGCCTCTATTGGGACCAGTCTTGTTTTGGAAAGTACTTAGAAGCTTGTTCTTGGTCCAGCCACTGAGCTAGTCACCATCAGATGCCATCACATGTCGTCATCACAGACTAGTCATCACATGTAATAATGTAACAGAAAAGTGTCTCACTGTGGCTTCGAGTAAGAGACAAGGACAGTTCAAATCAATGAATACCATTTGACTTCTGGTCAGCTCATGAGGCTGACCCACTTATTGAGCATTTTTACTATTCTTATTTTGCTTAAATGATAACTATTTTAAATGATAACTTTAAATGAGATGCTACATGTTAGTTCTTTGGTAAGTTCTCATGTAGTTGAGTTGTCATGCTTGGCTGGTTGCGCTTAAATGATCATTTTCAACTTCCAGTGGCCAGCGTCCATACCTCTTGAACCCACCACTGCACTCTGTGCTTGTTAGCAGTTCCTGGGCCAAAATAAATCCTTGGTGTTTCAAATTGTCTCCACTGCTTTATGAACCATTTTGAACTCAAATAAGAAAATTGATCAAACATATAAGAAATATAAAACAAACAAGGTAGTAAGTCATTAGTGAAAAAAATGAAGTACGAAATTTCATTAAAATGACATATAATATAACCACATTTACTAAGGATGTATTCCAATAACAAACAGGAAATTTGAACAAAGCCAAATTTGAAATGACTTCATAACAACCCAATAAGGTAAATACATATTTGCTAAAAGATAAAAAGTCTACAGAAATAGGAGGGTAAGGAATGGAATGTAGTAACATGCTATAACTTTAACCAGTTGACTGAGAGAGCTTTTGAAAAGATGCCATTTGAGCAGTGACTTGTAGAGATAGTCATTTCAGGCACAGCTGCCAGCACTGTGCTGAGACAAAAGCAAGGCCAGCTTGCTCAAGGGCCAGCAAGGAAGTCACTGGCCAGAAACATGAGGAAGCCTCGGTAGACGTGGAACCGGAGAGTGGGAAGGAGGCCAAGAGAAGCCCTGTGGGGCTGTATTAACAGCTTCGGGAGAACCGAGTTTTTACATGATTGGAACAGGTAACTAGAGGAGAAAAATGATCAGGATAGTGACACAATATCTTTCTTATTTTCAAAGGGCCTGGATGGGTCATACAAGACAAAGGTACACGTGGAAATCAATTAGGATGCTGCTTAGAGAGATGATTTTTTTCCTTCTTTGAACTTCCTATGGCATAATATCTGTAGATAATCCCAAATGGGTTATACATCTTAAGTCTTATTTTTGACACTCTGGTAGGCATGGTTAAATTGGATTAAATATAAATGCAGTAGTTCCAGCATAACCGTTCTTTCCTTTCTGGAAGAGGGACAGTCCTTGGTTTGCAGGGCTAAAGCACTGTTTGGTAAAAGTAGCCATGTGGAAAAGTATACAATGTGGAAAGGCTCTATATTTTCTTGTCATTGCATTCAGATGATTTAGAAACCATGGTGGTCTAAATGAAAATTGTAGTGGATGTAAACATGTCTTTGTTTTTAATCCCAAGTGTGGGATGTGAAACAGACTTGTGTGAGGGTGTGTGGTGTTTGTCCTCTAGAAACAGACTTTTGAGAGAACATGTGGTGTTTGTCCACTAGAAGAGGAACTGCCTCTGTGGGGGCATGGTCTTTGCCAGCTGATAAACATCCTAGTATGGACTCTGAGAGCAACAAGAGACTGGGCTTTATTTATTTATTATTTATTCATATATTATTTTTTTAGTATTGCTCCCCATCATTTGTCTGTTCACCATTCTGACTTGAGAAGTTCCTAGAGAGAAGCGTTCTCTGGAGCGGTGGTGGCTGCTGCCCTGGATTCTGCCTGCTGCTGTTGCAGGCACCTTTGCTGAATTGCTGGTTTGCTGTTTAACAGGTCTCCTGGAATCCTGAGGAGGAAAAGTGGAATCACTCCCAGGAAGTAAGCCTAAAAAGGTCTACTTCTCCTGTTCCCATTAACCCCTCTTCTCTCCTATCTAGAGCAGGTGAGTTGGAAGGGAGGTCTAGGCATTAAAGAACCCCAAACAAAGCAGGTCTGTAAAAGTTCAAAGCTGATGGAGAACTGTCTCCCATAGGCTCGGGTATTTGAATACTTGGTCCCCAGTTGGTTGTGCTGTTTGGGGGTGCTGTGGGGAGTCTTGTTGTCTTTGAGAGTTCATAGCCTTGCCCCACTTCCCGCTCCTCTTCTCTTTTTCTAGCCTGTCACCAACCAGACTCCTATTCCTGCTGCTTGGTCATGCTCTCCCACAACTATGGATTCTAGCTCTGGAGCCACAAGCCAAAATTAACTCTTCCCCGTAACAGTGATTCTGGTCATTTTTTAAAAATCACAGCAATAAAGAGTAACTAATACAGAAGCCTATCCTAGCCATGCACAGTTTTTGCTGTCATTTCTATACTGGTACATTTTTAGTTTTTTTTGTTTTGTTTTTTGTTTTTTTGGTAATAGAAACAGCAGCTAACTTAGTTAATCACAAAGGACATGTTCAATATAATAAGAATACTTTTATAGGAATAAGTTATTACCTTATTATAACTCTTCTACACATTTGTGATCCGATGTAATCGGATATAGTTTAATTCCCAAAGCTTTGCATTTAGAGTCAGTATAATCAGATTGTTATTTTATCAGACCATCTCCCCAGAATTCATGTTTAACTATTATATAGAGCAACTGAAATGTATCTATCTCTGTAGCTGAACAGATCATCTATTCTTCTGCAGAGATAGATAATATTCTTGTAAAAATAAAAGAGTGGTTAGAGAGTATCTACTGCTAGTAGGTAGCATTAAAAATGTCCTTTGTATGGATCACAGAGGTGGCTCAGAGGGTAAAGGCGCTTGCCAACAAGCCTGTCTACCTGCCTTTGATTCTCAGGACCCATACAGTAAAAGGAGAGAACCAATTCATGTAAATCATGCTGCTGTGACCTCTATATGCATGCTGAGACACACATGTTTCCTCCACAAATAAATGTAATTAAAATATGTTTCATAAATGATACATTAAAAACAAAACAGAGTCATATAACAATAAAGTAAAAACAGGAGGCAATATTCCCAGAATTTCTAGATTTAAAAGTTAAGTTTTAAAGTATTTTAAGAAAGCCAAAATGACTTTAAAAAATCCACTCGGCAACAAAATAAGAAAATAGTTTATAAACTTTAGGTGCGCTCTCTCTCTCTCTCTCTCCCCCCCCCCTCTCTCTCTCTCTCTCTCTCTCTTTCCCACTCATTCACACACACGTTCACATGCACACACACTCATTCTATAACTTTTGTTTCTCTAAAGAACTCTGACTAATTCACTTCTTAATTGTCTAAGATTGTCTCACCTTCTTATTAGTGCAAATTTATCTGTATTATCTTTTGCTAACAAGGAGTCCATTCGAAATCTATAATTCATCATGTAACTTATTCTTAATAATTGTTTAAAATTATTTTTCTAGAGGAGGGACTAGATGCAGATATGGACGCAAGTTATAAGACAGGACATAAAGCTAATTGTTCTTCTAGTTCTAACTCTGCTATGGAGTTTTCATTTGGGTTACATACATAAAGGCATATTTGACAGTGAAATTATACAATTCAGTGTTAGCCTCCATATCTTTGGAATGGCTGTTTTAATTGTATATAAGTTCACTAAAATGTTTAGAATACAGGACTGATAATTTTTATATGTGTTGTTTATTTTATTTGCAAGTTATTTTTTTTTACAATAGAGGTTATAAAATTAAAAAAATATTATCTTAAATGAGACTTAACTTTCTTTATTTAGAGCTGGCTAAAATAATTCAGTTTCTAGAGTTGCCATTGAACAAGTCTTTTGAAATACAATGCCCAGAATCTTTGACACACCTCATAAAATGTATAAGCCTACAGCAAAGAATGCGTTATTTTGAGTTGTTTAAAAAATAGAGTTTACCAAGCCCTGCCAAAGTCTTTTATGAATGGAGTAAACAAAGTGTTTTTTTTCCAGGGGAAATATTTTCTGTGGCATTACAAAGCAGCATTTGTCAAAATAAAATCTATTGGAACCCAAGGGGTCAGTTCACAAGAAGGTTCCATGAAAAATGTCGGCAGGAAAGCAACGAATAGCGTCGGTGCTAACAGAATGAAACAACTTGTGGGCTAGAAAGTCCATCAGTAGCATGAAAGATTCATTTGCATTCCCTTGTTTATCACAATTTCAACAATCTTCTATATGACTTTCATATATATATTTTTTCTGGCATAATTTTATTTTAAAGACAGGTTCTTGCTATTTAGTTCAGGTTGTCTGGATTTTATGATGTTCCTGTTGGCTGGTTGAGTTCTGGGATTACAGCTGGGTACCACTCACCTGACTATATAGTCTTAATTGTATAATATTTATGCAACCCTATTGAATCTCAAACTAAACTGAAACCCTCCTAAAGATTCAATCTATTGGTTCCAATAGTTCTGGGCTTTGAAGTTGACAATTTTAACCTTTTTGCCAAAGTTGTTTTCCAGCATTATTCAATGTGTGTTTTCAAAATTTGGAAAATATCAAATTGAATTGAAACTTGCTTTTCATCTTCAATAGAAACACAAAATTTCTAATTGATCAGTGAATTATTAGATCAATCAATCAGACCTATCCATATGATTCAAGAAGGTCTCATTTGTAACAAGAAGCATACTGATGCATGCACACACCAGGGTACTTGATGGCAATCTTTCAGTTTGAGTAAGAAAACAGAACAAAAGCACACAAAGTGAAAACACAGTTTCAGAGACACATCAAGCAAGTGCAAATGGCTACACTGCTGAGTCTTCACATAGTACAAGATTAAAGTATAGATTGCAGCAGATGTAAATTAAAGTTATAATTAGGATAATTTAAAGAGCACTTTTTGAGATGGGTTTTGAACAAGTTTTGTAAAGAGCTTGTGTGCGTGAATTGGCAGTGGTGGTAAGAATTTACAGCAGGAAGAACAGAGCAGCGATTTGGAAAGCAGGAACTGTAAGACAGAGGGGGAAACACCAACAACCATTGTAGGGGTGCACTTCAAGAGCCTACCACTTTAACATATGCACCCCAATGCCCAGCTCCCCTTTGTTTAATCTATTCAGCTCCCCTTTGTTTAATCTATTCACTATAATTTCTCTGTTTATAATAGAACTTGTGACAAATCATTGCAAACACTCTGAGGTAGACACCCAATACATTTTGTCCCCTCTTGCTATCCCAGGCACGGCCAGTGTAGACACGACCAGCCAGTGTTGTAACCTATGAATGATTACTAATGAACTGAATGAAGTGAACAAGGTCAGATCACTTTTCTAATGAAAGTCATAGTCCTACTCCTGCGCCATATTCTGTCTGCTAATCAGACTCTTAACTATTTGTGTCAAACTATGATCTCCACTATTTCTTTAAGCTACCAATAACTAACTCTAAGCTTTTCTCTGAACGAGCCCCTCAACCTGTGCTTCCAATTTTGGTTATCTGTGAACTCAAAAATTTGGATAGGGTTTGCTTTTTCACTTTGAGTTTTCGTGGGGGTTTTGTTTGGTCAGTTCTTGTTTTGTTTTTCCTCTTTTTTGTGACTTTTACCTTCCCTTTCCCTGCCGTTGGAGCCTGCCCTTCCCCTCAGCACAGAGCTGCATGCCAAGCACAGGGCCTCCAGTTTCCTTGCAAGCACTCTACCACTGAATTAAGGCCTCGGCCTCTGATCTTATCTTCTAATGTCAAGGATGTTGAAGAATTTCCATCTGTTCATATGTCGGTTGAGACATCCTTCTCCATCTTCCACTTTCCCTTCCTGCATTGTTGATCTCTTAGCCGAAGTCATTGGGTCCTCTGGATGGTTGGCCAACACTCACCTGTCCACTTGATGACTTGGGAGCCTAGTCTACATGGGACACCTGCAGAATGTTCACTTGATGCACAAGCGTTTTCAGGCCCTGGGACTATTTGAAAGAGCCACTTCATAAACATCTTTGTTCCCTATGTTTTCCTTCATTGATCCTTCTCTCTCATTCTTCTAGAAAATCCACACATGAAGCATCTGCCCAGGAATCTGTGTAGCTAGTATTTTTATCTTTAATACAGTGTTTCACCATGTAACTCTTACTGGCCAGGTCACTATATAGACAGGGCTGGGCTCAAATTTACAGAGCTCTGCCTGCCTCTGTGGCCATATATATATATATATATCTTTTTTTTTTTTTTTTTGAGAAGCATTTACTTTTTAAGTCCCGTGCTTTGCCTGCTAAGAGATTTCTATTTTCTGGTTCCCTAGGAGCCAGGCAGCAGTCTTCTTTCATCAGAAACAGGGTGCAGCCATATTAAAATTAGACTCAAGAGTCGAGAGAATAGCTCGATGGACAAGGGGGCTTGCTACATTTCCAGAGAGTCCAAGTTTGGTTCCAAGCACCTATATCAGGAGGTTCACAAGGTCCTGCTAACACCCAACACCATCTTTAGGCCTCTTCAGGCATCTACATATACATGACACACATAAACACAGATACACAAACTAGCGCATATGAGCACACACACACCAAATACATCGATAAAAGTTAAAATAATTTAAAAATTAGGCCTAAAGTTTTACCTCTTCAATCATTTGCTTAAAGGGAGCTCTCTCAGGATGCAGTTGTGAAATGAAGCAAGTGGAGAAGTCTGAGGAAGACTTAGAACACAGGCTCCAGGTAGCTTGGTATTATAGGGTAGCATGGGCTTATAGCTGCTCTGATATCAGCATGCTCAGTTCATTATCTGAGCAAAGCCCGGCAGAACCCCATGATAAACAAGGTCCTCCAGAGCTAGTTTCAGGTCATAAGTCTCCCATAACACATTAACTGCTGAAAGGCCCCTCTCTGTTTAGCTTCTACCTCAGCTAACAAGCCTTTACTTGGTATCTGAGTTTGCTGAAGAAAGCTCAAACACCGGAACTCTTAAGTTATAAAGATCAGTAGCCAGGATTCCTTTGACTGAACGTTTGGGTGGAACACTAAGCTCCCCCCCTTTTTATAAAATGTCTCCGAACATGGATAGACAAGACTTGCTTAATTTGTTAATGATACGAATAAGACCTACAGATATTTCACTCCTGACTTTTAGATATCTACAGTAAGTGCCTTAGCTCCTCAAACTCCACAGGCCTTTGCCTGCTACATGAAGTCATTTTATTTTTACACAACTTCACAGCCATGTATACAGCTTATGAAAACATGCAGAATTGTTTCCACCTTCCTCTTGCCCTGTGAGCATGATGTTTTGAAAGAACTGGGTCAAAATGTAATCGCATCATGTTCAAGTTCCCAGCAAACCAGACTGCACACTGGAGTCAGGGAACTAACCTGTCCCTGAGGTAGATCATAAAGACGTATGGGATCATGAGCTGGAGAGATGGCTCAGACATTAAGAGCACTGACTGCTCTTCTGGAGGACCCAGGGTATGACTCCCAGCACTGGCATTGCCTCTCACTATTATCTGTAACTCCAGGCTCAGGGGATCTGATGCCCTCTTCTGGTCTCCAGGGGCACTGCACACAAATGCTGCACAGGCATACATTTATGCAAACCATTCAACACATAAAACAAAGTAAATACATCTTAGCAAACAAAAAATGGATGGGTTCTTCTATCAAAGCAAACTTCTGGCAATCCCTATAAACAGAAAAAAGATGTTTGGGCAAAATCAACAGCTGAATTCTATGTGCAAAATAAATAAATAATTACGGTCATATGAAAAACATGTACTAGCAGAATCAACTAGAGTCTCTGCTGGTTTTGTTTTTTGTTTTCTTGTTTTTTAACTTTTATTGAATGTCTATGATTTACACTTCATGCACCAAAATCCCTTTCCTCATCCTAGCAAAATAAAACAAACAGCCAAACAAAAAATCTTGTCACAGAAGTTGTAGTATATCACACAGTATAGCCTTTTGTCCACCTATGTTTATTTTCAAATATTCATTGCTAAGAGTCATGGGTCTGGTTGGAGGCCTACACTATCATTACAGGATCCTCACTGGGACTGCTGTCAGATATACCATTGTTGCCATGTGTCAAGGAGATTCTTAATCTTTGAATCTGCAGATCTGGCCCCATCATGTATTCTAGCAGGTCATACACAGGGCAGATGTTGGGGTGAGGTTTACTTAGAGCCCTGGATCAGAGCCACTCCCTTGTCCTCAGGGCAGGCAGGGTCCAATCTCCTGCTCCATTGTCATCATGGCAGGGCCAGCTCACTATCTCCCATGTCCTCAGGGCAGGGCCAGCTCACCTGCTCCCATGTCATAAGGGCAGGGCCAGCTCACTTGCTCCAGTGACCTCAGGCCAGGGCCCGCTCTCTGGCTCCTGTGTCAGCGCGGCAGGGTCAGCTGTTATCATAGCAGGGCCGGCTCTCCTGCTCGCATTTCCTCAGGGCGTGGTTCACTTTCTCGCTCAAATGTCATCAGGGCTGGGCCAGCTCCCATGTCCTGAGGGTGGGGCCCGCTCTCCCACTCCCATGTCCTCAGGTCAGGGCCAGATCTCCATCTCCTGTGTCCTCAAGGCAGGACCAGCTCTCAGGCTCCCATGTCTCCAGGGATGGCTCACCTGCTCCTGCGTCCTCGGGGCCAGATCTCCTGTTCTTGTGTCCCCAGGGTCAGCTCTCCTACTTCCATGTCCTCAGGGTCAGCTCTCCTGCTCTCATTCAATTCGCCAGACTGTTGCTGGATGTCAAGGCCTGGATGGCTTCCTACTCCTATGGGATCTTGTGGGACATCTAGCAGGTGGCAAGTAGAGGTCCCTCAAAGTCTTCGTTGAGTAGCTCACAGAAACCATTGATGTTGGCCCAGCTCAGCTTCTTGTCCCGGGGAACTTGTGGCCCTGTTGATTCTGCCTCCTGAGTCTCTGGTTCCATCGCATGCTCCATCTGCCATGAGTCCCCGCCTCAGTGCTGCCCCTAGTATCTACCTCTGCACAATCCAGATCACGGCACTGATCATGGTCCCAGCCCGTGACAGGAGGTCCGTGAGGCCTGTGGTGTGGGTGGTGCAGTCCTCAACTCGAACAGCACTCCCTCCTCGAATGTCTTCTCCTTGGCGTGCACTGCACTGGGCCGTAATCTGAAAGGCGGCCTGAGTGTGGTCTTATGGTCCTGCTGCAGATGGCATGAACGATCCACATGACAGGATTTCCTTCTTTCTGGGAAACACCATCACTGTGTTTTGGAGCTCTCAGTATGGTCCTTTGGTGGCTGTGCAGTCTCTGCTGTTCCTCAATTCAGACACAGTGTGTGATTGATGCCATCTTGGATAATCTCTGGTTGGGTATTTCTAATACATTGGACTAAGCGTTTCCTCCCAATCAAGGTGCTCTTGGGGGTGAACATTTCTGTATAGCTCTGGAACACAATCCTCCTCTTCAGAATGCATTGAGGACCTCATCTTTCGAACACTGCAACCTGCGCCTGCCTCGAGGACCTGTGCCCACTGCCTGGTTTTGTTTTTAGTAACATAATTATTTAAGAATCAGATGACAGCTATGTATGGTGGTGCATGCCTGTGATCCCAGCACTTGGGAGGCAGAGGCAGGTGGCTTTCTATGAGTTCAAGGCCAGCCTGGTCTCCAAAGGAAGTCCAAGACAGCCAAGGCTGCACAGAGAGACCCTGTCTTGAAAAACCAAAAGCAAAGCAAAACAAAAACAAAACAAACAAACAAACAAAAAAAGAATCAGATGATAAAGTCATAACTAGCCTACTAATTTAATATTTAGTAATTACCTCTTAGGAAGCAACTTGCAGAGTGTGTTCTCTATTTTGACACGGAAGTAAAGTGTCAAGTGACTTCTATTTGGCCTTCCAAAATACTTGCCCTTACTTTATAATTAGAGAAATGGTGTGGGAGGGTGTTCTTGCTCACCAAACATTCACTTCAACAAGTAATGTTAGATCTGAGAATAGGACCCTGCCTGCCCACCCCATGCCACGCCCACTTCTGACAGGGTTGGGGGTGAAGTCCTGAGTCTACTGTGCACTAAACTGTGGGCATTTCTCTCTGTGTTTAATAGTTATCCTGCCTGCCACCCCCCCCAACATATTGATTGTAGCACAACTGCAGATTCTTAAGAATCGGTGATAGCCCTGAGCCCATGTCAGCTGATTGCCAGCTTTGTCTCTATTTCCTCAGCACTTGGGGATTTTGTTAACAACTGCCAGGTGCTATAGAAAGGGCAAGACAGAGGTTCAAAGTGTGCCTCTGTGGTGGTGAGCAGGGCGTTTTCTCAGAGGCACTAGCCTCCCCTTCACTGGGCAATGCTGAGTCTACGAATTTCAAATTCTTTAGCACACTGGCTCCAGCGAGGTCTCTGTTCACCAGACCTAGACTGGCTTTGGTTAAATAAATCAAGACACACCTTAATTGGCTGTCTGTCTATCTCATTCCTGGGGACCCCGTGATTAATTAACCACAGCCAGCAATCCCTGCTACTGAAGCCATTCCTGGGTCCCCAAGTATAGCATCTGGCTATTAAAACAATACCCACGTTGCTTCAAACTGTTAACAGTCATCACCTGGGCCAGGCCTCAGCTGGCCTTGCACAGTCCCACAGAGACCAGGAATACCATTTTTACTGCAGTGTCTTCTGCACAAGTCCCAGTTCAGGAAAAAGCAAGCCAATAGAGCACTTTAAATATTTGGGTATTTCCTTTTCCTTCTATTTTCCTTGGCAAGTGCAAGAAACCTTCTGGGCCCTAGCAGGATATAGGGGTGAAACACACGATGCATTCAACCGACCTTCTCTTCTTCTCTCTAAGTCTTTACATTCTTTCCTCTGCCTTTTGCCAAAGACCCTCTTGCCTTTCCTTTCTCATTTCTTTTAGCAAAGCTAGTAAAGTATTAAAACTAAAGCCAACTTTGAGAGCGACCACACTGACTACAGCATGTCTTATGAATGAACATAACAACACAGACATCTGGGTTCTTCCTTCTCTCAAAAAAACCCTTAGACTTCCATCGTTGCTGTCCACTAAATAATATGAATAATTTAAAATCATGACACCTATTATGTGTCGCCTCTCTCCCAGATGAAATCAGCATCTCTGGGGTTAGATTAAGTGTCATCAGTTTTTCAAATCCGCCCGAGAGATTTTCATCCACAGTGAGGCTGAAATCCTACGAGTCTAACAGTTGTTATTCACTCCTGAGGCTTCCACTCCCACTTACCCACTATGCTAATGGCATACATTGTAAATCCTTCTTCTGGTGGCCTATCTCTGAGCTCAGCCTCATAAACAATTTTTCTCTCTGTGCCTCACCCCCAGCCCTGTAATTTTCCAAGAATTTGGAAGCTTACATAATTTTTAAGTGATTATTCAACGTTGTCATAGTTAAACTCCATGGCAGAAGCTGTGCCAAGCTCAGAGTAGACAAACCAGCACCGGTCCGCACTTCCTTTGTAATTATACGTAACTGCCTGTGAAGGGTTTCTTACCCTTGGAGCCACTGCCACGTGGTGCTAGCCCATTCTTTGTGGTGAATGTCTTGCACATTGGGGGCTTTCATGGAATCCATCCATTAATATTCCATACCTTTTCCTGTAACCGCCCAAAATGAACCCAAGTATTGCTAAATATTCCCTGGAGGTTAAAATTGTTCTCAAATTGGCTTATGATATTTAACTTTTAAAAAATTTGTTGTCAGGGACTTGCTATGTGTCCCTGGCTGCCCTTGAACGTACAGAGATCCACTTGCGTCTGTGCTAGGATTGAAGATGTATGCCATCTGTCCTTCAAAGAACTTTTATTTTAATATGGTAATATTAAATGTATTAATCTTCTTTCTATTGTTTCTCAGCTTGCATGTTTATATCTTTCCCACACTTTGCCAATCAGAAAAGCTCCCTTTTCAAGGGTCACTGTTACAATTACAGTTAATTGTCCTTCTACAATTAATCTGTTCGTATCAGGATTCAAACAGATTTTATGATGCGCTGAGGTGTTGTGCTTAAATCCCTCTTAAGTTGAAGCCATGGTCCTTCTGTCCACCCCCCTGTGGTCCTTCTGCCCTTCCCTCTCTCCCCGTGGTCCTTCTGCCCTTCTCCCCTATGCCATTTACTGGATGAAGAAATTGAGGCCACTGTGTAACTGTTTTCTCGACACTCTGGAGTTGCCAAGGTCACATAACTTGTTTCTGTGTCCCTGAGTTTCCTGTGAACTAAAAGTCATGTCCCTAAACCTGAGTAGATTGAGGCTGGACACCTTCCCTTGGCACACCAGTTGGAACATATTGGATGGGGTCCCATTTCTAGTCACAGCTGTGTCATGTTGCGATTCCACAATTGCGAGTTTGACAGTGTCACCTCTTGCTCCACCACATACTTGCCCCACCACAGCCATTAACCAATAGTTTTAGTGCCTGTTAATGCTTGGTGCCAGCTTTCCTTCAGGGGCTATGAAGTTATCATTTTCTGGAGGTCCATTTTTGATACAAACTATTTCAAATAATATGTAGGCTCTAAAATAAATAAACACAAACCTGCAGAGCTAGAAAGAAAAGTTTGGGAGTTATTCACATATGGGCAGCATTTATTAAACAGTATTACATGCAACCAATGAGGGGGAAGGGGCCAGTACTGTTCTCGTCCTTCGCTGGCTGCTTTAGCCATTACAGCTGATCAGTGCACAGAGGAGCCAGAGGTGCTAGGAAGGCTTAACTCCTCTCTCTCTCTCTCTCTCTCTCTCTCTCTCTCTCTCTCTCTCCCTCTCTCGTCCCTCATAATTTTGTCACTGTTGGCTGGAGTATGAGAATTGTCTCCCAGTTGAACCTAGGGCCTCTGTTCAATTTTTTTCTTCCAGTTGAATTTGTCAGATAAAACTTGAGAGAGTATAGGAAATATGTTTAGCAGGCAAGAGGTCTAGGTTCAATGTTTAAAACAAAAACAGCAGCAACAACAGCAACAACAGCAAACTCCTCCTCTTTATAGCCTTGTGTGTATTTTATTTTTGAGATTATAATTTGATCATTACTTTCCTCCTTTCTGTTTTGTCCCTCCAAAGCCTCCCATATACACCTTTCCAGGCTCCTTCAAAGTCATGGCCTTTTTTTTTTTTTTTTTTTTTTTAACTAATTGCTATAAAACCCTCTCCCAACATCTTTGAATTGCGGTTTAGACAAAGTCCTACCATCAGAGTCCCTCTATGAGACTCTTTCCTTGTGATTCTTTTCTACCTACCTAACCTTAAACCTTAATTTCAACCCTGTCATTGTCACCTTCATCTGTCTACTTAACACAAACCTAGAGTCACCTGGGAAAAGAAAATCACAACTGAAGAAATCTACAAATCAGATTGGCCTGAGGCCATGTCTGTAAGGCATTGTTGTAATTGCTCATTCACATAAGAGGGTCCAGCCAAGTTTGAGGAGGCTATATCTGGGAAGGTGGGGCTGGGCTGCATAAGAAAGGCATCTGAGGAAGGCAGAGGGAGCAAGGCAGTAAGCAATATTTTCCTCCATGGTCTGTGCTCCTTGTCCCACCTCCAGGTTCTGGCCTGGAGTTCCCGCCTTGGTTTTCCTTACTGATGACCTGTGACCGAACCTGTAAGCCAAATAGATCCTTTCCTCTCCTGAGTCTTTGATGACAATGTTTATTATAGCAACCGAAAGCAAAATCAGACACACCTTGTGGCAGGTTCCCCAAACATCCCAAACCACTTAACGCTGCTGTAACTATCATTCTGCATCTTTTCAGAAGGGTCTGTTTATCTAATGAATACCTCACTGGTATTCTATGTTTGAAGTATCACCAATTAAATATCCTGCCTTGCATATAGTTATGTGCTGTGTGCATATACCTGGTGTGTGCATGTCATAAGATGTGACTTAATGCAATGCTTTACCAAGTGAGCACAAAAATGATCATTTACCGTCTTCTCAGTTACCAATCCTGGTAGACAGTAAGTATTTTTCTACAAAATTATAAACTAGCATATTCCTGAGAGCTGTTCACCAAAATGCTCTGGTTCTTCTTCTAAGCACACAGGGCTTGCATGCATTGAGGCTCGCTTGAAGGAAGGAGTGGCCCTGGTAGTCATTATGGCTAATGAAATATGAACAGGAATGACTTTCTAGAGGCCATTAGGTCCAGTACTTGATTTATCTCTTCCTTCTTTTTCCTTTATTCAAGTCTGGGTTGCAACAGGGTCTTTATCAGCCAGGGTCCCTGTGCCAAAAACATGTCAACTTGTCAGAATGTAGCATGAGTAAGAAATAAATGTTGCTTGGATGAAACCAGTAAGTTTAGGGACTGTTTGTCAGTACAGCACAGCGAAGCCATTCTTAGCTGGCATGCACAGGAGATGGAGATGGGGACACATAGGGTCTGATGACTATAGTAAAGCTGAAAGCCAAGCCAAGCTGGGGAGTCTCGGTGGATGTACCTTTAGAAAAGGGTTTCTCACTAAGGCACCTTGTGTTTTTGATAATTGTCTTAGAGAACGTCCACCCTTTGAGTATAGGGTGTTTAACTTCTGTGATACATTTTTTTGTACTATATTTGCGTATATACATATATGCAAGTTGTGCATCTATCTGTTGAGAAGAGCAGTCAGCTTTGCCCCAGAGCTGTGTTGATTTCTGAATTACTGGTACTGCTGTAGACCGTTAAGGGGCAAACAGCCCTACGTAGTTATGACTCTCATCAAGTTCCCACAGTGACAGTTGTCACGGTTTGGCTCTTCCTGGCTGTGGAGCCCCATCTGGCCCCACCCATTAGTCAGGCCACTCCAGAAGCATTACCTAAGATTGACTCAGCTGTATGTTTCTTGTGGTCTAAATTTACCAGCTTTGGGTAAGGTGGCTATCAGATTTTTTTTTATCTTGTACAAGTATTTCATGTGTGTGCTTCCCATGAAGGTAGGTGTTCCGAGGGGAGCGAGTCTTGGCAGACTCAGAGCAGCTATGCCTCTGAAAAGCGGAATGGTGTCAGAGGCCCACAGACACTTGTCTTCCGTGAACTAGAGAAGACAGAAAACGTCTGTAAACTTTAATATTAAGGTCTTCTACACCCATCTATTAGGAAACTCACTTGCATGTATTAGACTAACAAAATAATAAACATATTTAAATATATTGATGTTGAATTAAAGCACCCGAGGCATGTAGAGGACTGGTTCTGTCATGAGACATGGGACACTGTCGGCACAATGCTCTTTCCAGATCTCTTAAACAAGAAAAGTACGCTAACGTTTTGATCTGTTAAAGTCATCCATTATGACTGCTGTTTGAAAGATTTCAAGTAGAAAATTCTTCCCTCCTTTCCAGAAAACAGCTGGGAGGAGACCACCCAGAGGCAAACAGCAGCAGCAGGTTTCAGAGCACCAGTCAGACAGCACTGCATAGAAAACCTAATCCCCAGACACTAAGATCCCCAGACACCAGAGGTGAGGCTGCACCTGGCAGGTAGGAGTGGCGGGGTCTCACGCTGGGAACTCCACCCTCTCAGTAGGAAAGACATATTGACTAAAATTGTTCGAATTTCTGGAACTAGGAGACTAGCAGCTACTCTCTCATCTCTCATCACTTGCTTACGAACAGCCGTCTTAAATTACAGAGAAATCACTTTTATCTCTAGTAGGAAAAAATATTGACTGAGAATATAATCCCTTCCATTTCATTGTTTATAATTTTTAATTAAAAAGTTTAATATTTTCTTACATGTATACAATGGAATACGATCATTGCTACCCCCAACTCCCTGCTACAACCTTCTTTCTATCGTTTCCCTTTCAATGTCATAGGTTTTGTTGCTGTGGTCTTTTGTTTGCTTTTGGGAACCCACTGGATCCAGTTAGTGCCGCCTTATGTACAGGTGTGTGGGACCACCCACAAAGCATGGTGATCCTACCAACGGCTACATCCTCAGTAAAAAAATGATCCTCCCTCTTGAGCAACTGTCCATAGCCAATAGCTGCTCAGTATGTGGTGAGGTCTAGACGGCACCTAGCCCACTATACCAGGATTTTGGCTGGCATGATCTTAAATAGGTCTTGTGCAGGTAACTGCAGCTGCTGAGAGATCACTGTGACAGCAGTCGTGCCCAGAAGGCAACATTTCATGGCACGCCTCCCTCTCGCCCCTCTCTAACGTTCTTTCTGCCTCAGATTCCTTGATGCTCTGAGGTTTGATGTAGAAGTGCTTAAAACAGATGTTCTGTTTCGAGTCAAGCAGTCTCTGTTCTCTGCCCTGGCCAGCTGGGGTTCGACTAATGCTCAGGAGGAGAATTTTCCTGTATAGGGACAGAACACAAGACATGAAGAAGGGGGCAAGTCTGGATTCTGATCAAACCCCGTTTATTGAGAAATTTCAGAGTTTTTATAAGGCAGAGAGAAGGGAAGCATATTGCTATGGCAATCCAGCTGTAGGCTATCTGAAGATGCAAGGAATTCTAAGCAGGTCACAACGTTCTGCCACACCAAATATTTTGCTACCTTTATCTAATCTAACTGCTAAACTACAACAGGGTGGCTCCATCTAAATCCAATCTTTAGTCTAACTCCTGAGCCACGATAGGGCCAGCTGGTTTCTGGTAAGTGGCAGACTGCTGGAGAAATAGGAACCTAGGCTCTGACAAGATGGCTGAATATTAGCCATATAGCCTGTCCCCTACAGTTCTCAGCACCATGACCGATGCATCTCTCCATAGCCTTCTGTTCATTGCAAAGGAAGCCTTTCCGATCAAGGTTGACAGTGGCCCAGGTCTACGGTTTCAATATAAGTATTTAGAAGACAGTTTGACAGCATGGCCATTTATCAAGATAGACAGCGGGTTCTACCGAAGGACCTATGACCTCCCAAGTCAAGGACGTTTGACCAGGATCGTATGCCAAGCAGAAAATCCTAATTCTTTACCATTTTAATTTACACTTTTGTACTTACTGTTTAGCTGTCTTGGTTTATCTTCTGTCTCACTTAAATATACTTTTATGACTGTGCTTCATCTACACCCATTTACAATAGTCTCTGTATTATTTCTCTTACCTGTCATGCATACACTTTCCTTCTGATTAATATTCCACTTTTCCTCTTTTCCCATTGCCTCCTTATTTTACTCCATAATAATTTTTGAGCTCTGTGCTCAAAAATCAAAACAGCTATAGGATACATTTTTCCCAGTCAGTAAATACTGGCACTGTTTCTGAAATTTATCAGTGGCACAGGTGACATCTACAAATGTCTTCTACTGCAGGTTAGACCTGGTAGTCCTATGACATCACGGTCTCTGAGACTTCTATGATGTCAGTAGGATTTCCCCTAACTAGTAGTAGGAATAAGAATTCTATGAAGACAGCATACCAGGAAGACTTAGATAAAGCTAAAGCAAAAGCAAACAAGCAGATTTGGGAAAAAGGAAACAAAACAAACTTGGAGGGTACATCCCTTTTCAGCAAACATTCAAAACACAGAGAGATGCAGATTTTTCATTATCAACCTTAAAAGTCAGTGTCTTAGTTTGGGTTTCTATTGCTATGAGGAGACGCCATGACCAAAGCAACTTTTATAAAAGAAAACGTTTCATTGGGGCTGGCTTACAGTTCAGAAGTTTAGTACATTGTCCTCTTGGTGGGAAACATGGCAGCATGCAGGCAGACAGGATGCTGGAGAAGGAGCTGAGAGTTAAACACCTTTATCGGCCTGCAACAGAAGACAGTGTGACACACAGGGCTGTGAAGCTTGAGCATAAGAGACCTCAAAGCCCACCCCCAGTGACACACTTCCTCCAACAAGGCCACACCCCCTCCAACAAGGCCACACCTCCTTCAACAAGGCCACACCTCCTAATACTGGCACTCCCTATGAGTCTATGGGAGCCATTCCTATTCAAACCACCACAGCCAGGAAAGCATAATACAATATATTTTAGGCCTTGAAAATAAGTAACTGTCAAACCAGATCACTATACCTAGAAGTTATCTTTTAAAGTTGATAGGAAAAAGGAAGAAAAATGTTAAACAATGATAAACTAAGCTATTGTATGACAACCAAACCAACACTGCAAAAACCAACCAACCAAAAAACCCTACCCCCAAAAAGCTTATAGGATACTAGTCACTGAGAAAGACAAAGTTTTATACACAAGAGCACAGGAAAGAGTAAGTCTCATGAGAAAAAAAGACCAGGAAAGGAAATTCAGGAAGGAATGAATGGTTGAGAGACCAAAAGTTTTAGGTCAATACATTCTTTACAGTATTGAAAACTATACTCGGATGAAAGGAGCTACTTGAAAAATAACTATTTGTAGCAAAGCTAAGACTGAGGAAGAGGCTCACCTACATGGCTTTAACTTTGGGCAAACTCATTTGGCTTACTGATGTGGCTATTTAATCTCTATATTATTGTAGCTACCCTGGATTTCATGAACATAAGACTCTAGAAGAATGTAATTTACAATGTGTCTCCTACCAAGATTGTGCACACTAAAATAGGTATACATTTTTGGAAACTTGAACAAGTTTTAAATATAGAGAGGAACAATTACAGAATGATAATTTATATGAAACAATATTGCTTCTTATGCTATATTTAAGTAAATATATTCTACATAATATTTATATTAACATAAATCCATAATTAAATAAGTATCACCAAAAGAGACCTAAACACTTGTGTGAGTTCTTCTTTCATCTTTTGTCTGTCCAGTCCACAGATGGAGTCCGAGCTGCCAAATGCGACCTGTCCACCTTGTAATGTGATATCTCCGTAGCGTATTCTTTCACTCTCTTTTCCTTTGGGCCAGTTATAAGATTTCAAGGAAAGAGATTAAAATGAATCCAGCTCAGGTGGATATAAGCATTTACATAAAAACTATTAAGGTTTCGATGAATATTTTCAAAGTCCTGTTCATTTAGAATAGTTACAATATAATCAATTTAAATGAACTTTATTTCTTGTGTATGTAAATTTACTTTAATTTTGAAAGGACAATTTAGAATGATTTTGGATGGTGTGAACTACAAAGGAGATTGTCGGCATCTGGATTTGTAAGGTTTGTATGATCATCTTAAATAGTTTAGAAATCCCCTCCCATACATCACAGCTGTAAGCTTTTTCTGTAAGGATATTTCTTCAAGCCTTTGTTGAGCTCCACTCATACTGCACATGAGCCCCATCTTTACCTGAAGTGACTGGCTCATAAGTCTACAATATCTATTCTTGAAAGAAATTATTGTCCAATTGAAAATGTACACGATTAAGGCATCTATTGTTGACAAAATACTAATAACACTCAACAATGAAATTCTACTTACAGTGCACAAAAACGTTCTTTAGAAACTGCTAATTGGTGTGTATAAAGAGCCAAACTATCTATAACTGAAAAGAAAGATATAAGTGACTTTAAAATAATTATTGTTCACATAATACGTATTTACCTGTAATTAGTCTTTCAAACCCATTCATTTCTTGCAGATTTATTTTTAGAGTTGCAGAAGATTCTAAGGATCATGAAGTGACTTCTGTAAAGTGATGCATTTGCAAGATTAACCTATCATGAAAAAAATGTTCCAAGGGAAACAAGAAGGTAAATAAAGCTACAGAAAAGGAAACAAAAGATTTTTACACAAGTAAAAATCCATTCAGCCTCATCATATTAAGATAAATAAAACCGGGCCTGGAGAAATGGCTCAGCTGTTAAGAGCACTGGCTACTCTTCCAGAAGAGCCGGGTTTAATTCCCAGTAACCATGTGACATCTCACAACTGTCTGTAACTCAAGTTCCCTTCACACACAAAGGAAAAACACCAATAGACTTAAACTAAAAAAAAAAAAAAAAAAAAAAAAAAAAAAAATTTAAAGATAAAAGAAATCTTAGAAGACAATATAGCCCAGATTGATAGAGTTGAAGAAGTTTAGTTTACCATCCAAGTCATAGGGAAGTTGTTAATCATAAATTGTGGGAGAATGAGCTCGTGTAAGTTATCAAAATGTAATCTGGTAAAATTTATACAAATTATAATTTACTATATATTTGACTAAAATCACAGAATCAGACAGTAAGAACATGAGCTTTACTTTGTGTGAATTATGTCTTAATATTTAAAAGTAGAAAAAGTTAATAAATAATCTTGAAAATAAATTCTATACTTCTTTAGAGAACAAGAGACTGATGCATATTCACTGGTATCCAAGAAACTCACTGTAGTCGGTAAACAGGTGCTGTTTCCACTCAGTCTTTTCACTACACATTCATGAGAGCTTCACTGAGTTCGGAGGTGATCTCAATCCTGACAGCATTTACATTTCTAAAAATCTTTGCTAATGCTTTATTTTTTAAAAATTAATATTACAATTAAGTCACTTGTTCTACATAGACAAGCAAGTGACCCACTCTCCTGGAGGTACACGTCAATTACATAGCCTTCCTTTAATATCTTCATTGTGGCTTTTTATACAAATCAGAATTTCATACATATTTTTACGTGCAAACATCACATGCATGTATATAGCTCATTGGCTTTTAGACAGGTAATCACATTGCTACAACTAAGTCATTTGTAGCTTGTTGATCAATTGAGAGTCTCTATTTCCATAAACGATTTGGATTATTTGAAGGAGAAGATTACATTTCCATGTGTGGTACTTGTTCAAAAGAAGGCAGTTTTTATATTTTTATTGTGTACAAATGAGTTGCTTTGATGAAGCATTTTGCAGATTGCACATAGCTATTAGAAGTCGGATGGCATCTGCCTCTCCACAGACTTGCTAATACTAGCTTTTTATAGTTAAGATTTTGAAGAATGTTAAGACAGTTGTTGCTATTTCTTCACAAAGATACTCAGAATATTTTTCCCATTTTGAAAAACAAAACATAATAAAATAACTTTAGAATATTAGAACAACTTTTAATTTGCTTTTTAGTTTAACTAGCTATCAAAGTTTATAAAAAATACGCTATTTTCATATTATAGACTATTTTTACTTTCACTTCTAATTTGTCTGCAGAAAGAAGAATACATCACTAAGTAGAAACCAAGTTGTATAAAGGGCCAACATAGGACACAACCGAGTCTTACTTGTTTTTAATGTTGAAAACTATAACTACTATATTCATAGAATATTTCATCACTGTGTACACAGGACACCTTTTCCCCCAATGTAAAATGGGTTAGTTAAAAGAACTATTATTATTACTTATTTATTTTTCAATCAAGATCTTGGCCTGTAGCCCAGGCTGGCCTGGACCTCTCTGTCCATCGTGTTGCTTCAGACTTTATGTGCTGGGATTATTGGCATGCCTTAATGTTCACTGTGGTGGTGCACACCTTTAATCTGAGCACTCAGGGGCAGAGGCAGGCAGATCTCTGAGTTTAAGGTTAGCCTGGTCAACAAAGTGAGTCCAGGACAGCCAGGGCTACACAGAGAAACCCTGTCTCGAAAAACAAGCAAATCAAAACAAAAAAGTTTCTTCATTGCTCTCTATGATATAATGCACTCATCCAGTGATTAATGACTAATCCTTATGGGATTTTTTATATTTTCTCCCTTCCTTCCTCTCTCTCTCCATTCTTGCTCCCTTCCACCCACCCTCCCTCTTTCTTCAAATTTTCGGTGTTTGTTGTGTTGTAGTTTTTGTTTGTTTGTTTTGGTCTCTCTGTCTCTGTGTGTGTGTATGTGCGTGGGTGCATGAGTGTGTGTGTGTGTGTGTCTGTCTGTCTGTCTGTCTGTCTCTCTCTCTCTCTGTGTGTGTGTGTGTGTGTGTGTGTGTGTGCTTGTGTGTGTGTCTGGAGATAGAATTCAGGGCTTGTGAAAGTTAAGTACCACTGAGTTAGAGCCTCAGCCCAATGTTTTGTATCAAAATATAGATGTTTGCAACAAAAGAAAGACAAATTCATAAAATGTAAGTTAGTTCAATGAAAAAAAGCCATCTTGAAAATGTGTAAAATACAAGAAAAGGTGATAAAATAGTTTTGTAATTACTAATAATCAACTTTATACTGGATTTCCCATCCCTGTCCTTTTGGGTTTTTTTGTTTGTTTGTTTGTTTGTTTGTTCATTTGCAAAAGATTCTCAAGTATGCTAGGATGGTCTTGAATTCAGGAAGCAGCAGAGGTTGATTTTGAATTTCTGAGTCCTGGAATTATAGGTATGTCACCCAGTGTTGGTGGTCCTGGCCATCAGCTCCCAGGTAAGGTAAACGCTCTGCTTCCTGACCAACAACCCCAGCTTCTTTATATTGGATCTTTAGTCTAAAATTTAGTTACAAATATTTTTGCATGCTATTAGTAATGCTAAGATGAGACTGTTTAAAGGTCTTGTGTGTGTGTGTGTGTGTGTGTGTGTGTGTGTGTGTGTGTGTGTGCATGCAGGCGGCACGCATGTGCATGTGTATGACAGAGAATTTCATGGTGTAGAAATGGGAAATCATACATCTCATGGCCATTTTCTCCTTAATTCATCCTAACAGAAACCTAACATTTTTAACACTAGGCGCCATATCCACATGGGCAGGTGGTCACTACAGCTCTTTGGACAAGCCTCCAGGAAGCTGTCACTGTCTTTTCACTCAGGTGCTGCCTCAACTCCACAGCCAACTCACAACCTTGAGGAAAGGGTAACAAGAAAGTTAGCTCCCTAAAATCTGATGTCAAGTGAGATGGATATTTTAGATTTTTTTTTCTATTTTATAATTAAGATTATCCTTATCTTTAGATGCTATTTAATGGTCTGGCACTTAAATTATATTTATTAATTTAGCTTCTATCTGTTAAGCTATCTGTTTCCGGGTTTGGAACCATAAGCCCTCTGTTAGAACAAATACCCACTTCATTAATTCAAACCTTTCAGCTGTGTCATCATAAAGAGACCAAGTATGACCATTTATGTTAGACACATTGAAAGAAATGGGTGTCGAGCTTTAGCTTACTTCAGAATCATTTTGATACAACTTAAATTTGATATACATCCGCTCACTTAAAAAAAGATAGCTAAATCACACCGTGCCAGAATTCACATGTGTTATTTGGGGGTGGATGTTACTTAATCATGCTGACTCGGGTCTTTTCCGAGAAGCCTTTGCCTATAATTTCAGAGGGATTGAGGAGTCTCGGGAAACTTTAAAGCAACACAGCTCCGGATCATTTCTTGGTCCTAAAATGCGCTGCCTGTGTATGTCATTTCCCCTCGAGTGCGTGAGAAGTGCAGCAGAGACCGTTACTGTAGGCCTGTGGAGTACCCACACTTCTACCTGGCAACCATCCTGGAAGGAAGTCTTCTCTAAGAGACTTGGACCGCTGTGGTAGAAGCTCCAGCATCTCTTCTGAGTCGCCCGCCACAATCAGGCTGCTAAAGCAAGCCCAGTTGTTTATTTCTCATGAGCGTGCTGTTTCCAAAGATTAAAACAGGAAAAGCAATACCAAAATTGTTCACCGCTCTACAACTTATGAGCTGCTTTTAAATTTCTGAATAGAAAAAAGGAAAGAGCAAAGTGCTGCTTCAAGCTAATCAATGTTTTGTGATAAGGAAATCTGAAGACTGATAATTATGGGGTCCAAACACCCCATATCTGTCAACTGCTGCCACCTTTTTTGTAGCTCCACACACTGTAACTCATGCTATAATCTTGAATAAGCTCTCTTCTCTTCTCGCCCATGACAGCGTCTGCTTACCAGGATATTCGTGTTTTGCTTTTCCAGTCCTTTGAGACTTTTAAATGGTTCCATTCTTTCCTAATTTTGGTATTTCCTGAGCCTCTGCCTTCACTTCTCTTCTCAGCAGACTGAAACAGCCTCTCTAATTTATCTTACTGAAGTCACTGGCAGGCATCTGTCTTCTGGTAGCAACTAAAAGAAGAAGCTCCTGGGAAAAGTTCAATATCAGTGTCATATGGTGGGGGTAACAGGTGATGACTGGAGGGATAGAAACTGCGTGTTTCAATATTAAGGCTGGCGAGTTCTTAAACATTTTGAAAGGCCCTGTAGGCTGTTGGAGGGTGGGCTTTGTAGGCCACTTGGGGTTACTTAGTGAGCTGCAGGCTTCCCTGAGTGGGCTTCCCTGAGTGGGTTTCCCTGAGTGGGCTTCCCTGAGTGGGCTTCCCTGAGTGGGCTTTCCTGAGTGGGCTTTCCTGAGTGGG
>OU015747.1:54431801-54446814 GCA_907169655.1 Acomys percivali
AATTTTTTTCATTCAAGACAATGTTTTTGTAAGTTTTCTAAGTTACAAATTCAGCTTTCCAAAACCATAAAATTTAAAGGATGCTATTTTGTGACACACTATACAAAAGAAATCGTACCTAAGTTACCTCAAAGAGCTTGAAATTTGGAGTGGATCCTCATGTAGCTTGTAAGAGATATCCCAAAATTTAAATCTTACTTACAGGGATATAAGTAGTTCCTTTGTTTTCTGATGCTCAAAAAAAAAAAAAAAAAGAGTATTCTCTGCTGTTTATTTTATTGTGCTTCTTATAAACAATAGCTTACAACAATGAATTGATGAGAGCATAGTTTTTTTACTATTCAGTCTAGAACACCTAAGTGTAGTGGTTGGTCCATTGAATTAGTAAGTCTTAATATAATATTCTTGTTTTACTTTGTTTAATAGTGAATAGATTTCTTAACTACTGAATTAATTTTTAACATAAATTATTTTATTACAAATTTAAAAAACAAAAAAAATCAACAGCCTAAAAAAATTACTGGTAGTACAAATTCCTATGAAGTTTAAAAATTTTTATTTATTTATTTATTTATTTTTGATACCATAAGAAATTAAAGAAACCATTATATATTTAGGAACATTCAACATCAAAAGCTTTAAATCTAACTGTTCACTGTAGCCCCTGAAAAAACTACAAACTCCTTTTTTTTTTTTAAAGTATTTTTTCTACAAAGAATCTCATCAGCTATACAAAAATCTGTGCAGTTTCTATACCGAAGCTAGTGTTGAGCTGCACTTGCATTTCACATTCTTAGCAAAACAGTTGCTTGAGCGCATACACTCCACACATTTTAGGACAGCCATTTATTCTTCCTCCTCATCTTCACCATCTTTTTCTTCCTCGAGCTTTGTCGTTCTTGACCAAAACCTTTAAACTTTGACTTTTCCTCTGCAGACATGGTCTTCCATCTCTCGGAGCATTTCTTCGAGAACTCGGTGAAGTTGACCAAGGAGTCGGGGTGCTTCTTCCTGGCAGATCTGCACAAGGAAGGCGTACTAGGACATTTTGCCCCGCAGCTTGTTCGGGTCTACTTTGCCCACGCTGAAGGCACCGGGCATAGACCTGGTCAGGAGAAGAAGGCTGAGTCGCCGCAGCCGGCGACCTGTACTTATTTTTGACAAAGGCTCATTTGGAAATTTAACCACCATGAAAATATCTTAAGACTACTTCCCTTATAAATGATATCTTTTTCACTAATAATTGTTTTTTGAAATTCCTATTAAGTGAATGATGGGGGCTCAGAGACGTGGAGGCTACTGCCTTTGGCTACCTTGGATAGCATATTTCAGTGACAGCAGTGAGTGTGATATAAGATTATAGGAAAAAGGCTAGGATCTTGAGGACAACCCTCCACTGGATAGCAAATGTATAATGTAAGCCTTGATTCTAGGCTTCTTCACAACAGCAAGAAATAAATTTGGTCCAGAAGCTACCCAAATTATGGTACTGCTGTGAAAGCAGCCTGAGTAGAATAAGACATCTCATGAGTAGTTAATGCTGAACTGGGGAATATACTAAATGATTGAGCATAGCAATAATTTCAGAAGACAAGAAAAATCCCCATAAAGAGCATTTGAGAAGGGAGCTCGAGAAAGGTTAAAGTTTCCGCAGGAAGAGCATGGTGATGGGAGATGCTGAAGTCTGAAAATGGAAGGTCTTAGCAGAAAAGGCTATAAAGTACTTGATGAGATTACACAGCTTCTTAATTTTTATGGTCCCACTAATATATTGGGTGTGTTTATGTTAACATAAATAATATAGGGGTAAACATAATGTCTTAGTCGCTGTTCTATTGTTGTGAAGGGACACCATGACCACAGCAACTCTGATAAAAGAAAAATTTAATCGGGAGCTGGCTTTAATCTTTCTTGAGCATCCTTCTCAAATGTTCTTTATAGGAATTTTTCTTGTCTTCTGAAACTATTGCTTTGCTGTAGGCTTTGAACTTTTTCAAACCTACTTTTTTTTTTTTTAAGGTTTATACTTCTCTTTTAACTCATCTACCCTAGATAGGAGAGAAAAAAGGTTAATGGGAACAGAAGTAGAACTTTTTTAGACTTAGTTTTTTTGGAATGAATTTGCTGGCGTAGTCTGTAGGATTCCAGTAGACCCGTTAAACAGCAAAGCAGCAATTCAGCAGAAGTTACTGCAACCGCAGCCGCTGGAACCCAGAGCAGCAGCTGGAACCCGGAACCTGGAAGTGTTTGCTGGAGCTGTTCTCTCTAGGAGCATCTTCAAGTGGAACGATGAACAGTCAAGACCAAGAAGCCCCACCTCTTGTTTTGGGCATACATATATATACATGTATATATACATGTATGTATATATATATATATATGTGTGTGTGTGTGTGTGTGTGTGTGTGTGTGTGTGTGTGTGTGTTTTTCCAGCAGAAAAACATCACACACCCTCACACAAGTCTGTTTCACATCCCACACTTGGGATCAAAACAAAAACATGTTTACATACACTACATACTCCCCTTTCTGTTAAAAAATAAACAATATACAATAAGAATAATTATGAGAATTATCAGGTAAAAGTTACATTTACAAGATCTAGTATATTTATATTTGATAATCTTGGAGAAAGTATTCCACTATCTATCCTATCTTAGTGAGTCCTATCATAGTGTCCAAAGTTTTTCTAAATCACTTTTTAAAATCATAACTTATATTTATCAACTTAGAAGCATGTGTTTATCCCTTAAACAACTAAAGATTAATTGTAGTAATACTGTGGCTATCTAGTCTTTAATCACATCAGAGACTTAAGAAAAAAATATTATCTAATATGAAGGAAGTACAGGCAAGCAGCTTCCAAAAGTATAGACATGATAGAGACTGTTGACTGTTTGGACAGTTACCAAAGGTTTTTTGTTTTGTTTTTGTTTGTTATCATTGCAGCATCCATTTTTTGACCTACCAGCCCAGAATATCCGACAGACGTTTCTGTGAAGTGGGAGTTTTGAAGGACTGACCCACCTAGACTCTGTAAAGCTAGGTAGTCAATTTCCCGGTGTCAGGCTTGTTCACAGTTTGGACAGTCAGTCTGTTATTAGCAGTAGAGATAAGAACAGTTTTTTGGTCTAGTGGCTATTTTGTTTCTTTGATGCCCATCATCTTTACTGAAACAGATTGGAGGTGCTGTCAGGAGCAGACGCGTCTCTCTGTTAGCAAAGCCCTTTATTACTGAATGTCATATTTTGTAGATCTCTGAAGTGTTTGAAGACAATTTATCTATTTACTGTAGTGCATAATCATATCTATCTATTATCTATGTATCTATCTATCAATTTAGCTATCTATGTATCTATCTATTCATCAATTGACCAACTTATTTATCTGTCTCAGTATATCTAAATAGACAAACATTGTTTTTAGCTATTACTATCTGCTTAACCTTGAAAACATACACAGGAGATTAAATAAAACATTTTGTAATTAACAAAACTAGTATCTAACAAGACTATAAGTAAGATTTATAGGTGACTAACTATTAACTTGTATCTCCACCCATATTGAACAGTTTGCAATAGTTATCTTTCATAAGACTAGAACTTTACATCACATTTTTAAATGAGTTGTACATGCATAATACATTAAGCCAAAGTTGAACAAAATAAATTTAAATGTTTATCCATATACAATAATGTACAATACATTAAACAAAAGTTGAGCAAAATAATCTTAAATCTCTATCAATAAATAGTGTGTACAATGTAGTAAGCAAAAGCTTAACAAAATAATTAAAAATTTTTATCAATATATAATACCAATGTAAAATATTTGAGGCTGGTAAATTCAATAATCTATCTTTTATCCTATAATTGTCTATCTTCCCTTATATTATTACCTTTTCCCCCTAACACTAGATAGGATAGAAAGATAAGCAAGAAAGAAGGGAGAAAGAAAGAAATCCTAAATCTAATCCTTCTTAACCAACCCCTTTAGACAATAACAAACATTGATAACCTACCGACAACATCCATCCCATCTATTGGGAATGGGGGTGTCATGTTCTTAAAATTATTTTTTCTTGTCTGAGGGTAAAAACATCTTCTGGATACCCTTAGAAAATTAAGATATAGGCCAAGCACTGGAAAAACTAGCTGTGACTGTTTTTGTCTAGTCTTTTTGGAATCGATCCTATGGGCTAGCCCTTTTAAAGTTGACATGTATGTAAATTCATGAGGAAACAATAGCTGAGGCAGTCTGTGAGCTTGAATCACCTGGTCTACTTGTTTTGTCTTTATTATTATCTGGTCTTTTGTTCTGAAAATAAGGAAACTTTTTAAAAGTATTTGTGTAGGTACATTCTACATAGATATACATATATATGGACTATTCAAGGCATACAAATCATGTGAAGACAAATTTTTGTCTTATTTTTGAGCAGGTGTAAGGCATCAACTTTATACGTTTGTTTGAGCTGTAATATCCATGCAGTATGAAAGAATGGCATGTTATAAGGAGCAGGTAGCCCATAAGATTTTCTTGTTATTCAAAGACATGTATGTTTAAGATAGTAGGAGGTCATTCCTCATCAGATCTAATCTTTATAAGTTTCGTTGGTAACTATTTTTCACTCCCTGTAGATACATAAACACAACCACATCCCCATCACAAAACTATTGCAGGTTTCCATTCCATTGTCAACAGATCAATGTAGTATATTGGTTATCCTAGTTCCTCAGTTTTTTCTATAACCTAATGTCTCTCAGCTGCCGTTGGTCTTTATTTTAACAACATTAAGAAAATTTAAAGTCAACAAAGCATTATTTAATCTTTTTCTGTGAGTCTTTACCCTTTCTTTTTCTTTAATGAGCATCTCTTTTAAGCTATGATTAGCTCTTTCTACAACTGTTTGTCCTGTAGGATTGGGTGGTATACCAGTAATGTGCTTTATATTATAATACGCAAATTTTTTCATGTTATTGGATACATATGTAGGAGCATTGTCAGTCTTAATTTGTGCATTTGTGTCATTATTTTTAATAAGTGAAATTACTCAGTCAGCCTTTTTAGAATTTAAAACAGATGTCCATTGAAACCCTGAGTATGTATCAATGGTATGATATATGTGCCTTTGTTTTCAAAATTCCATAAAATGAAACACATCCATCTGCCAGATTTTATTTCTTTTGGTACCCCTAGGGTTACTTCCAGCAGGCAATGGAGTTTGGTCATACAAAGAACATGTAGGGCATTTTTAAATTATTTCTTTGGCTAGTTGCCAAGTGATAGAGGAAGTTAAAAATCTTTACTTTTAACATGATGCTTTTTATGAAATTTTGAGGCTTCTAAACCATTTTTATTATCAATTGGTTAATTTTCTCATTTCTTTTCATGCCAACTGACCTGATAAACTTGATGAGACCAAATATGAGTAATAGTCAAGGGATAGTTTCTATTTTTGATGGCTTGTTGCAACAAAGATAATTTTTTGGTTATCAGGAGTAAATTTAGCAGTTTCTATATATAAAACAACCTTTTCTGTATATTTAGAGTCAGTAATTATATTTAGAGATTTAGGAAAATCTAATAGCACCATAAGGACTGTACACAATTTTGATTTTTGAACTGAGGTATATGGGCATTTGATTACCCTAGTTATTTTGTCTGATTTATAACCTGCCATTCTCATCTCATTTGCATCAGTATAGAAGGTTGGTGCCTCTGGAATTGGTGTTCTTTTTACAATACGTGGAAGAATCTAATTAGTTCTTTTTTTTTTCTTTTTTTTTTTTAAATTAATTTATTCTTGTTACATCTCAATGGTTATCCCATCCCTTGTATCCTCCCATTCTTCCCTCCCTCCCAGTTTCCCCTTATTCCCCTCACCTATGACTGTTCCTGAGGGGGATTACCTCCCCCTGTATATGCTCATAGGGTATCAAGTCTCTTCTCGGTAACCTGCTATCCTTCCTCTGAGTGCCACCAGGTCTCCCCCTCCAGGGGACATGGTCAAATGTGAGGCACCAGAGTACGTGAGAAAGTCATATCCCACTCTCCACTCAAGTGTGGAGAATGTTCTGTCCATTGGCTAGATCTGGGTAGAGGTTTAAAGTTTACCGCCTGTATTGTCCTTGGCTGGTGCCTTAGTTTGAGCGGGACCCCTTGGCCCAAATCTGCCTATCATAATGTTCTACTTGTAGGTTTATAGGACCCTCTGGATCCTTCTACTTTGCTATTCTCCCATGATTCTTTCATCTAGGGAGCTGAAGGTTTTAAACCTCAGGAAATGTGGTCGTGTTTAAATTAGGAGTCTGATTTGTTATTGTCTGCTCCACATGAGCTCCTTGGCTTGTCCAGTTATAAAATGTATAGGGAAGAGAAGAACGTGATTAGAAATATGGACAGCTGATGGCTTGAGGGAAACTAGAGCATCAAAAATGCCTTTAAAAAAAACTATAACAGAAAAGTAAAGTAGCTGCCCAAGATGTCCCAAAATCATGCATCTTAGAGCCGTGGCTATCAGACACCTGTGACAGACATGTCCCAGGTATTTGTTAGCATACAGACAGCAGAGCGCTTGCCCAGCATGCAAAGGCCCTGGGTTCCACCCCCAGTATCACAAAAAAAGAAAAAGAAACAGGCTTCCAGGCTACCAGGCTGTTCTCTCCAATGCCTACTCAATAGATGTGGGGTCAGCCCTAGAATTTTCTAACAAGTCCCCATACCTGGATTACAGAGTCACAACGATGGCATACAGCCATAAAAATAGCCTGTGGGGTCCTGTCTCATATCCACCTTCTGCCATTGCAACCTCCTCCCAATAAAATAAAACAAACAGACAAAAAAATCTTGTCACAGAAACTGTAGTGTATCACACAGTATAGCCTTTTGTCCACATATGTTTACTTTCAAATGTTCATTGCTATGAGTCACGGGTCTGGTTTGAGGCCTACACTGTTTTTACCAGATCCACACTGGGACTGCTGTCAGATATCCTGTTGATGCTGTGTGTCAAGGAGATTCCTAATCTTTGAATCTGCAGGTCCAGCCCCTTCATGTGTTCCAGCAGGTCATACATGGGGTAGATGTTGGGGTGAGGTAGACTCAGAGCCCTGGATCAGGGTTCGCTCCCTTGTCCTCTGGGCACGGTCCCCTTTCCCACTCCCCTGTCCTCAGGGCAGAGCCCGCTCTCCTGCTCCTCTGTCATCATGGCAGGGATAACTCTCCTGCTCCCCTGTCCTCAGGTCAGGGATGGCTCTCCTGCTCTCATGTCCTCGAGGTGAGGCTGGCTTTCCCACTCCTGTGTCCTCAGGACAAGGCCGGATCTCCCACTCCCATGTCCTCAGGGCAGGGTCAGCTCTCCAGCTCCTGTGTCCTCAGGGCTGGGCCAGTTCTCCAGTTCCCAAGTCCCCAGGACTGTCTCACCTGCTCCTGAGTCCTCAGGGCCAGCTTTCCTGCTCTTGTGTCCTTAGGGTCAGCTCTCCTGCTCTTCAATTTGCCAGATTGTTGCTGGCTGTCAAGGCCTGGATAGCCTCCTACTCCTGTTGGTACTGGATCTTGTGGGTCATCAAGCAGGTGGCAAGTGGAGGCCCCTCAAAGTCTTTGTTGAGTAGCTCACAGAAACCATTGATGTTGGCCTAGTTCTGCTTCTTGTCCAGATGCAGTGTGCTATAGATGCCATCTTGGATCATCTCAGCTTGGGTATTTCTAATACATTGCACTAAGTGTTTCCTCCCAATCAGGCTGCTCTTAGGGGTGAACATTTCTGTGTAGTTCTGGAACACAATCATTCTCTTCAGAATTCATTGAGGACCTCATCTTTCTTTTTTATAATATATTTTATTAATTTATTCATATTACATCTCAATTGTTATCCCATCCCTTGTATCCTCCCATTCTTCCCTCCCTCCCGCTTTCCCCCTACTCCCCTCTCCTATGGCTGTGACTGAGGGGGACTTCCTACCCCTGTATATGCTTATAGGGTATTAAGTCTCTTCTTGGTAGCCTGCTATCCTTCCTCTGAGTGCTGCCAGGCCTTCCCATCCAGGGGACGTGGTCAAATATGTGGCACCAGAGTACGTGTTAAAGTCAGTCCCCACTCTCCACTCAACTGTGGAGAATGTCCTGTCCATTGGCTAGATCTGGGTAGGGGTTTGAAGTTTACTGCATATATCGTCCTTAGCTGGTGCCATAGTTTGAGCAGGACCCCTGGGCCCAGATCTGCCCATCATGATGTTCTTCTTGTAGGTTTCTAGGACCCTCTGGATCCTTCTATTTCCCCATTCTCCCATGCTTCTCTCACCTAGAGTGCCAATAGAATGTCCTCCCCTCCTCCCCTCTGTCCCAGTTTCCTGGTAAGTGAAGACTTTCATGGGACATGCCTCTTGGGCTAGTGTCCAGATATAAGTGAGTATATACTGAGGAGCTCATCTTTCAATCCCCACGCGGCCCCACACCTGCCTGGCGCAGCCCCTTGACCAGAGACGTAGACCATTTTAGACTTACTTTTTTGGAGCAATTTTATTGGCATAGTCTATAGGATTGCAGCAGAACCATTAAATAGCAAAGCAGCAATTCAGCAGAAGCTACTACAACCACAGTCGCTGGAACCCAGAAGAGCTGCTGGAACCAGGAACCTTAAAGAGACACTCTCTAGGAGTGTCTCCAAGTGAAGTGATGAACAGCCAAGACCATAAATCTTCTCTCAGAGACCATACTAGGATGTTTATCAGTTGGCAAAGACCAAGTCTCCCCAAGCGGCGGTTCCTCTTCCAGTAGACAAACATCACCTGTTCTCTCACAAGTCTGTTTCTAGCAGACAAAAACTGCGCAGCCTTAAACAAGTCTGTTTCACATCCCACACTTGGGATTAAAACAAACACATGTTTACATCCACTACACTATGTTCAATCACTTAGCATATTCCCTGGTTCAACATTAACTACTTGTGAAATGTCTTATTCTACACAGGATGCCATCACAGAAGTAAGCATAATTTGGGTAGCTTCTGAACCACAGAAATTTATTTCTTGCCCTTGTGAAGAAGGAGAAGCCTAGGATCAAGGCTTAAATTCTACACTTGATATCCAGTGGAGGGTTGCCCTCAAGGTAATAGTCTTTTTCCTTATCTGTATCCCCATCGCCTAGTGCATAGTCTAAACATTTTTAATGACTGAGTTGTATGACTGAGCAGACAGTACTTCAGCATGCATTATAGGACCATTTGTAGGATTGTTACACATACTACAGGGACACTGTTACCACAACTTGGGATTCGTAAGGTTTGAGTTAATGGTGTGTGAAAAATATAGAAATATATGTACTGCCCATCTTTATGCTGGAGACTCACATAACAAACAAATTCAAAGAAGAATACTGGTAGACATTGCTGTTGGGTGTATGAGAAGCTGGAGGGCCACTGCAGCTTTAGCAAGTGCTTCCTGTCATGATGGACCTGGGGAAGAGGGGAGCTGATGGCCAACCGAGGCTGAGGTCAAGTGGCTGTTGAGCAGGAAGCAGCAGCAGTGATGGCACAATGGACAAGGAGACTCACTCTAGCACTCAGTTACTCTGTCAAACTGGTGCCTAACACCAGTGTTTAAGAGACAGATTGCTCTTAACAAAAATGCTGCTAAGAAATTGCCTTGAGTTCCCTTGGGCTGATTTGCATGAACCTCTTCATCATTTGTGTGGCAGGCAATACCATTTCCAATACTCTACTGTGATGGTGTGCATGAAAGTCTGAGGAGCCATTTCAGCTATTTTGAAGACTCTAGAGTGTTCACGTCAGAAGCTTCTTCAGAGTTTGGTCTATCTCACTGGGAATGTCACCAGTTTGGTATTAGATATTTGCAAGTATGAAGTCCATGGGACTGCTACCTACATGTGTCTATGGTTTGCTGGCCTTTACTGAGCTCTCTGAGAGAAGGGATTTCAATGGTGGAGGACTCCTTTTGTGAATCTGGGAATCACCTAGTGCCTGAGCAAACAAGTTTCCTTACATCCTGTTTAAGCTCAGTGGCTCTAAAGTATATTCACTGTAAAAATAATCACTCATGCTGAACAGCACTCAGATGTTTCCATTTGTCCATGGTGAGGATCCAGATTCTAGATCAATGTACATATTCCTCCAAACAAATAAACTATAGCACAACTCTTGAGTGAAAATAATGAAAACTTTGATGTTGTCAGTATATAGCAATACAACAAATAAAACAAGACTTTATCTAACTGAAGGATAGTAGCTGCTAAATCAAGGACCACAGTAGCATGTCTTTTAAATAAACACTCAAGACCAATGCCTTTAAAAAGTTGTACAAGTTCCCCCACGATAAACTTGTTTTCTTTTGCAATTCACTTCTATTTAGCATGAGCTGAGATGACAGTTCTACTGTAGGCGCTTTAGGAAGATGCTGGGACACAATGACCCATGATGACAAAAAAGAAAAAAAGAGCATGTATATGAAAGTCAAACTGACCAAACAAAAGCACAAACATTTATTTACTACCATTCACATGCCACAAGGATCTAATTAATGGAGACTCAGCAATGTGGAAATCACTCATTGTTTTATGAGACAGTATGCCTATATTAAGGAGGTATGATCTAATGGTTACAATCTGGGAAAGTATTAGCAATTCACATGTATCTTCTTCTTCATGTCCCTACATCTCCAGGGGCAGGGCTATTTCTTTATTCCAAGTATAGAGAAGACCTTCTGGGTTGATTGTCTCCAGAACTGCTGTGAGGGCCAGAGATGTTTTGTTTATTCAAATGCCAAGGTGGTAGGTCTGAATCCACTGAGGGGGTGGTGGTGGTAAAATTTTGTTTCTTTAAGATATAGGGTAAAAAGTCCTAGCTCACTAATGTGAGTTTGCAAACTCACCAACCCCTGAGCTTAAAAATGCACCAATCCCTGAGCTAGTTCCAAGCTCAAGACTTGAAACTCCACCAATTCCCACCCTGGAAATCTCTACCCTCAAGAAACCTTAGTTCCAGCTTAGTTCCCTGGTGCTTCTTGCCCAAGCAGATCTAGCTACCCTCCTTATGTGAGGTCTGTTGTGAGGTGTGACTGCCAGGTTTCCTTTCCCTAGAGCTGCAACACTTGTTATTTCAAGACAAGGTTTCCCTGTGTAGCCTTGGCTGTCATAGACTTACTTTGTAGACCATGCTGGCTTTGAACTCACAGAGATCCGCTTGCCTCTGCTTCCTTAGAGCTACAACACTTGTATTAGGGATAGCTTTCCCCTAAGAGCTCTAACACTTACGTAAGTTGTACAAGTTTTTAGTGCTGACACTACTGTAATCTGAGTCACATTTTGAGTGTTTCGCAACCTGTGGGTTGTGACCACTTTGGGAAGCCTGTCTGTCAAAAAATTATTTTCATTGCAATTCATAACAGTAGCAAAGCTACAGTTAGAAACTAGCAACTAAGTAATTTTATAGAGGCAGGTCACGACAACATGAGGAACTCTAGTAAAGAGTAGCAGCATTAAGAAGGTTGAGAACCACTGTCTTAATATAACTTACTGTTTTCTCTAAACAGCCACAATACTGTGACAAATTCTGTCAAACTATAATCTTTAAAAATCTAATCTACAGTGAGGGCAATAAGAATAGAAAGGAGGAATACCTTACTCATCTTTGCACAATCTTTTGCATATCACAGTGATATCTTAAAAATAGTAGGAGTCAACAGTGACTAGTTGTAATACCAAATTAGCATATGGCAACTATTAAAAAGTTTCTTAAATCAATACTTGGTAAAAAGAGAATGAGTAACCATTCCTAAGTTAGCAAAATGTATGGGGAAGTTTGTTAGAGAACATGCTCAGCAAGCCCTTCATCGATCTTTCATATTTTTGCTGTATTTGTGCGTGCACTGAATCAGAAATAATCCAGAATTAAATTGAATCTCCCTCGATTTGCATGCGGGTCTTTCAAACATATCTGATTAAACACTGTATGACACTGAACCAGCAGACAGTATACATGAGGTATTGAACGTACTACAACATATTTACACATGCAGGTGGTTTGAAGGGTATATCCTGGGAGTAAGCAGGAGACCTAGTGTAGAGCAAACACATGAAAAAGTGATGAGCCAGGTTCAGGGTAAGAGCAGTATGCTACGTCCACACTGCAATCGCTCTGTCAGGTGGAATAAGTCGGCTCTGGAGTTACAGCAGTCTTCAATAAAATCAACAAGTGGATTTCGTTGTTTTTATTTGACAGTCAAGGTCAGAATAACTCTGATCAATCAGACCTGTGGACTTGAGAGTGACCTTCCTTCCTCTCCTTCGGAGACCAGTTAGCCCCTGAGCTGTACAAGGCCGACTGGCGATACCCCCACTTCAGGACAGTCTTCCCGCCAACGCCGGTTTCCGTCAGGCTCCTCCAGAGACTGCGCGTGCGCGGCGGCCATTCCTGCGCGCCATGGCCGAGGCGGACGCAAACCTGTTGCGCCACTTCCCGCTGTTTCTTCCTCAGAACCGGGAGAAAACTGTGTATGAGGGATTCATTTCGGCTCAGGTACCCTGCGGGGTCGTTCTCGAAGACGCGGGCCTGTCACTCGTGGCGCGCCCGCACCCCAGGACTCGGTGGCCGGCTGGGGCGAGCGCGGGGGATGAGGGAGACCACCCCCCCCGCTTTTCAGGCTGTGCGCATGCGTGGTCGCAGTGGGCCGCCGGGAGGGCGGGGCGGAGGGCGGGGCGGCCCTCGGGGGCTGGCTTGTAGTTGAAGAGTGAGGTGTAGTTTTGTAGAACTCGGACTTCACCACACAGACACTGCACTCACACGATTTTGAAATGTGCGGAGCTCTCGGGGTTCACTATTGAACAGAAGTTGAGGAAAATCGAGTTTTACAGAGGCTAAGAACTTTGGCAGTGATGGCCTCAGATATTTCTGGAGCTCTAGCTGGTTTTTTTTTTTTTTTTTTTTTTAAATGTCACAGTCTGCCCCTCACCCACACCAACCCCAGCTTCCTACTTTAGGATATCAAGTGTGGATTCTTCTTCAGAATCTTAAACCCCACTGTGTGTAACTTTCTCTTTAGTGACATGTCATTAATTACCAGGTGTGTTGAGGTCTCCTTAAAGCAAATTCTCTAGAGTACTGAGCTGTTATCAAATCTGCTTCATAGCGAAACTTTCCCTTGTCCGTAAGCATTACTGGGAGTTAAGAAAATGCTGTGATGAGTGAACACACAGTAAGCTTGAACTTCCTTATGTGTTTTCAAAACCATGGAAACATTCAGAAAGAGGTTAAAATTTGCCATAGAAGGAAACAAATTATCTATCTCTTCTTTCTTAATTGTTCAAGTACCCAGTTAATAGTGTTTTTCACTGTAACAGAAACGTTCAGAAAAGTTCAAGTTTTGTGTATGTGTGCGTGCCTGTGGTGTTGGGATTGAATCTGTAGCCCTTCATATGCCAGGCAAGTGCTGGACAGGAGAGGCGGAAGCAAGGCTTTCACATTACTGTATGTGTCTCTAATAGCCCTTTAGAAACAATTACCATCAGATTAGACTGGAAACAAATTAGCCTTGGCCGCACAGGTAATGTGTAATTTTTGTATTCCTTAAGCATCTCCTTTAAGTCTCAAACACTGTCCAGAAACTGTCCAGCAGAACTGGTTTTATTCTGACTGTGATTGTGCTTGGTCCTGTACACACAGTAGATGCTTCTTGCTTCGTTATCGCTCAATAATTTAGCATTCATTTCATAAAAACAAGGGGCCACTAGAAATCAACCATAGTACAGTTACTAAAACTGCTACCTGATGTAGATTTTCATGGACTATTTATCTCTTTATTTTGGAGCAGTTCTTAGTCTGTGTTTTTGTTAACTTGAATTTTTTTAATTTTATTTTTAAGAGTTCAGTTTATTAGGTTTGCTATTTTCTCACCATTAAACTCTGGTAATGCATGTGGGCATGGGCACCCCAGAAACTGCTATCTTCCCCTCAAGGCTCATGAAGTCAGTGGCTCCCAGGGTTGATAGTAAAAACACCAGTCACCAGTTTAGGGTGACTTCTGCCAGATTTTCTTTTGAAATTAGTAAGTCCTTTTTAGTGAGCTTCTTTGAGCCATCACACATTCACTCATAGACTGCAGCTTTTCAATTCCTGACTCTTGGCTTGAGTCCGTTAATAATAGTGATTGGTGCCAAATGATGATTTCCCAAAACTCTCAAGCCTTTTTTTAACACCACCATGCCCTTTCTATCTCCGAATTTGCTTTTTGCTATGCGGAATAGCTTTCACATCTTATTTCTCCCCCCTTTATTGTAGTTTATTCAGATTATATCTTGATTGTTACCCCCTCACTTGTATCTCTCCCCTTCACCCTATTCCCTTCCTCTAGACCTCTGACAGAAGGAGACTCCCCCTCCCCACCATATGACCATAGCCATCTTATTTCTTTTTGACATGTGATTGTGACAGTTACCTTCTTTATTTTATTTGTATTGTCTTGTAATAGCCAGTGACAGGACATTTTCTGTTTTTATGTCTCTAAGGTGTTGCTTAGGCACTGCATTTTCCTCGTCTTGCTGTTTTAAAAGTACCCTGTAGATACTTACATATAGTGTTTTATCACTATTTTCTGGTGCTTATATAATTTCTACTTGTAGTTCTTCAAATGTTAAATGAAAACATTTCTAGATTTTCTACTTTCAATCTTTGTTAAACTTAATAGTTGTATTGCACCATAATTAGAATTGCTTATAAAATATCAGCTTGTGGAACTTATGGGTGCATTTTTGGTGCCTCAACAATGTTTTTATGTGACTGAATCCTTTGTGAATAAATAAAAGGGGTGCTCTCTATTATAAGGCCCTTTCCTCTTAAACAAGCTTTGGTAGATTGTGTTAGTCAAGGAATTAATTTCATCTAGGTTTCTGAATTTATTGGCTTAAAGTTATTTAGTAATATTACCCTTCCTTCCTTTTTTCTTTCTCTTTCTTGTGTGTGTGTGTGTGTGTGTGTGTGTGTGTGTGTGTGTGTGTGTGTGTG
>OU015747.1:54446824-54457646 GCA_907169655.1 Acomys percivali
GTGTGTGTGTGTGTGTGTGTGTGTGTGTGTGTGTGTGTGTGTGTGTGATAGCTCTTTACATTACTCACTAAGTTAGGGTCTCCTGCTGAACATGGGCTTGCCAATGCTGTGTAGTTTAAGTAGCCATCTTGTCCCTGAGGTCCTTTGATGTGCCTGCCAAGCAGTGAGATTTTAGGCAGCTTTTGTTTCGGTTCCCAGAGTCCCAACTTCAGTCCTTAGGCTTGCAGGGCGAGCGCTGCATCAGCTGAGGCACCTTCCCAGCCCCTGTTGCCCTTGCAGTTAAGGCCTGAGGATCTGTGACGATGCTTCTTAATGTTGGTTGCCTTTTGCTTCACTTTTCTAAACCTTAAAACAAAATAATTATCCGCTTCCCCAGATCAGGAATTTGGAAGCAACTTGGCTGGTGGGTCCCGATCAGGGTAGCTCATGGACTTCCAATAATGAAGACACTTGCCAGGCTTTGGACCAGACCTAGCTTCGGAGAGTCTCCAAGTAGCACTAGCCAGAGGCCTCATTTCCTGACTTCATAATGCATGTGACCACCATCCTGAGATGGCAGCTTGTTTCCCCTGGAGTATCTAATTCATGCTGTTGTAAAATTTGCATCTCTTGATTTTTCTCCCCGTTATGGACCTTACTTTTTTCTTCTTCGAAAGTCTAATTTACTTTGTTACGATACCCACTTGTATCCTAACAAGTGTAAGTAGGAATTAAATTGCTTGAGGAGGCTCCAGCTGTTTCAGAGTTACCTTTTATTTTTGTTAAACATGAGCAGAGATTACTTTTTCTGTACCAGTGAAGCAATACTTTTCTGGGTATGGCATTTAATGGCTTTTATATTACAAGGTTTCCTACTTTGCCTGGTTGGGCTATAAGAGGACTGAGTGAGCTGAAAGATCTCTTTGTAGACTAGACTGGGAATTAGTGCTGTGTGTTAAGTCATGGGCTCAGTCCTCAGTCCTCAGCTTTCTCTTTCCAAAACAAGAGTGGTTTGCATAATCTATGTTATGTCTCCTAGCTTTCAGTACTTTCCTTAAGACCTCATTTTTAAAAAATTACATCATCTTCTGTGTGTGTATGTGCGTGTGTGCATGCCACAGGATGTAATCTGGAGGTGAGAAGGTGACAGGAGGTGGCTCACTCCTTCCTCCAGGAGTCATAGGGATTGAGTTCACTCAGGCCTGATTGCAGCGCATCTCTCTGGTCCCTTCTCCTTATTTTTATGTTCCTATATTTTTTTCAGACTGGATTAGTATGAGTCATTTTTCTCTTGTGAACTTGTCCGTTTTAGTGTGGGGGCTTTCAGAAAGATGAGCTAGGCTATGATTGCAAAAATCCATTTGTTCTCTCTGCTCCTTTCCGTGTCTCCTATTGTATGTGCATTGGTCTTTCTCTGCTGCTTTCTACTTCAGCCGCATTTTTTTTTTCATGGTCATTTGGCATTTTTCTTGCTATTATTCCACTGTTGATACATTTTGTTTATCTTGGTTCTTCCCCCAGCATATTTAAATGTATTTTCTCATCTTAATGTCATTTTGATTTGTTTACTTTTCTTTCTGAGTTTAGTCAAGGTGCTCATTGCTTCTTTCAGTTTCTGGTCTTGGGTTTTAGACATTCCAGTCTTGAAATGTTCATTTCCGGACTGTGTACTCTCTATTCTCATGGTGTGTGTTTCCGGGCTCTCTTCTCCTGGGTCCCATCATTACCTGAGACGCTCGGCTTCTCAGCTGTCTTTGCATCACAGCACCTTTGGACTGGGGTCACAGGTCCTATGGTTTGTGAGTGTTTTGCTGTTTGCAATCTTTGTGAAATTTCTGATTCAACAATACCCTCTTTCTTTGGTGAAGGAAGTGCAGTTTGTTCAGTGAGTTATGTTTTGAAGAGGTGAGGGGAGTGATGATACAGGGTGGGTTCTTAGTCTGTGGTAAAAGCTCAAGTTTCCCACAGCTATTCTTTCTTTCTCTTGTGCGGTTTCCAAAGGGTGTTTGTACCTAATCTTTTTGCTGTTCTGAAAATGTTTTCAGACATCTCCTTGCCTCTTTCTTTTTTCCTTTTTAAAAATAGTATCTCATTCCATGGCCCAGGAAAGCCTCAAAGTCATGATCATCCTACGTCATCTTTCGGAGTGCTCAGATACAGTGCATGACCTCTCCTTGAGTTTTTGGTTTGTATTAGGTCTCTTCTTTATTGTCACTGTTCTGTTCTCCAAGAATTCTTTGTTATTATTTTTGCACTTAACACCAATCCCCTCATTCTTCTGTGATTTTTTAAATAACACTTTTAACTCTCATTGCTGTTGGAACCCAGAGAGCTCTACTCCAAAGTGGTTTTCATCCCTCCTACAAGTCATTGCAAATTCATTGTGTTCTCTGACACCTGTTTGCAAATATGCTATTTTTTTTGTCGTTTTATTTGTTTGTATTATTAATCGCTATAGTTTTGGGGGACGAGGTATGAGGATATTCGGGTTTAGATACTCTTAGTGCTTTTGTTATCCGGAAGCCTGAAACATCTGCTTTTTGACAAAGACCAGTACTGCTCAGATGCTTTCACTACAGAAAGCCTACTTTTGTGTGTTTTCCTGGAATAGTCGAGTATTGGCCCATTTATGACACTTGACCTTTTACAATGCCTGGATTTCCCAAATATGGGACTCTGAATTTTATTCTTTCAGGTAAAGTAGAATTGCTTTACTGCTTTCACGTACCCTGTGAATTTCATATCATTCTTACACCTATGTGTGGGGTGTCTATGAAGTTAGGCTAAAGTTATTACATAATACCTTTTAGTGCTTTAATGAAATAGTGAATTATTGTTACTTGACCTTTTGAAAAGGTCAGTAGTACATTTTGTTTCATTTTTTAAAAGGACATTTAAATGTAATGAAAGCTAGAACTGTAATATTACCATGAAAGTAAAGGTTATGGGGTACATTTAATTGTGTTCCTCTGTTTTTGAATCTGCTTTGAGGGAGTCTGCTAAAATTCCACAAGGTAATTGTTTTTTAAGAATTTTATTACTCTTTTCATTTTATATTGTTGGAGTAAAAGATTACATTTCTGTTTGTCTTTTCTGCTTATTTTTCCTCAGATTTCATATGTATCATCCTATTTAAGCTACAAAGTTTAAACTGCTTACCTATTGACTTTTGAGAGAAAGTAAGGCTGAATTTTTTTTTTTTTCAGAGAACACTCTTTCCTTTCCATAGACTCTTGAGTAAAAATTTGTATAACTATTGAATATTTAGATTTTAAAAGTTAACATATTACCTATTTATTGAAGGTTCCCCATATGAAATTGTTCCAGAGTGCATAGGGGAGTGTGTGTTGGCTATGTGTGTTTGTGCAGGTGTACATACTGCCACAGTGTCTATCTGTGGTATACACATGTGTGGCTGTAGGTGTGCATGCTCGTGGACATGTGTAGGTCACAGAAGACATCAGCTGTTGTCCTCTCTCATTCTCTGCTGTTTGACACATGGTAGGTTGGAGGCCAGAAAGCCCAGAGACCCTCTGCCTGCACTGTACACTGAACGCAGCACTGGGGCTACAGGCATTTTATGTGGCTGCAAGGATTTGAACTTAGTTCTTCATGGTTGTGCAACAAACTTGCTTACCTGCTGAGGCATCTCTTCAGCCCTGAAAATTATTTCTGTTTTGTCTAAAAACCAAGATTATATAACAATATATTTTCATTTTATTAACATTTAGAAAGTTGCAAACCTGATAATATTACCTAGTGATTTTTTTTAAATTTTATATTGTGATTTTTTTTTTCTCATCCAAAACAATTTGAAACGATACCTTTTCTGGTGAATTTAGGCTTTTAGAAATACATTTCATGGGCTGGAGAGATGGCTCAGCGGTTAAGAGCACTGACTGCTCTTCCAGAGGACATGAGTTCAATTCCCAGCAACCACATGGTAGCTCACAACCATCTATAACGTGATCTGATGCCCCCTTCAGCACTGTATACATAATAATAAACAAATATTTTTAAAAAAAGAAATACATTTCTTTATGTTTGCTACAATTTCATAGTATTTCTTTTCCTTTATGTCTTTTTCTTTAAGAACCAGGTCCCTTTCTTAATGTGTGGTTTCTCAGTAATTGTAATGTTTCAACAAAACATTTTGTTACATATATATGTGTGTGTTGCTCATATTTTTCAAGTATAAACATTTAGCTAAATTTGATATGCTTTATAAGTATAGAAAAATATGTTTTGTGTGACTTTAACTTTTTGTGACATTTACACTTTTCTTTTTTTACAGGGCAGTGACTTCCACCTCAAAATAGTGCTGCCTAAAGATCTGCAACTGAAGAAGGCAAGGTGATATGGTGGTTGCATATATATATATTTGTGTGTGTGTTAGTGGCACGGGTGGCCTGGTAGCAGCTGATTCTGCTGGCTGGAGTTTTGCCTGAAGTGCTTATCAGGATAGCACTGAGATCCCTGATGCATTTCTGGTTCTTCCAAACCAGTTTGTCGTTTGGGAATCACTACCCTTTTACTTTCTAAACTTAACGTATTCATTCTCTGTTTGTTTTTACTGAAGGCAGTTGACAACAATTGTGTATACCTCCCTACCAAGTTCTGAGTAGGCATTTAAGAGGGCAGTGGAAAGGATTGGATGCCCCGCCCAGCTTTCACTGATATTTACTGCACACTCATGCATTAGTAATTTGGGAAGAACCATTCTGTCTCCTGGGTGTCCGGGATAAGTAAAATTGACATGGGTAGGAACAGCTCATCAGAAGCGAGGGCTTGACATGCCGATGTCACCTCAAACTTCAGGTTTGCTTTTCAGTGTCCCCGAGTAAAGAAAAAGAAACCAACGCTGTCTCTAAGTAGAAGCATAAGGATTTTATGACCGATCACAAGGGAAGGGAGTATTGAGTTTTGTAGTAGATGAGTGGGAAACAGGAAGTTGAAAGTTATAGATTGGTGTGTAGAAAGGATAGACAGATGCTGAAAGAAGAGTAATGAACATTGGAAGATGGTTTGTACTTAAGCAGCTTAATTCTCTGAGGAGATATAGCAAAGATATGCTAGGGAATGCCACAGTAAAGGCATAATTAATAAGAGCCTAAGTTGGTAACAAGAGTTGGGAAGCCTATTGGGTGACAGTACCACTGATGGAGGGACAGTTGGAAAAACGACTTTGCTGTTAAGAGAGGAGATGTAGTGGGAATGGACTTTAATATAAGAGCAGGGAGTGATGGGCTTGGATGTAGTTTGGAAAAACCTAGATTTGCTTATTACTGTATGTATGTATGTATGTATGTATGTATGAATTTTGGGTTTTTTGAGATAGCGTTTCTCATGTAGTCCTGGCTGTCCTGGAACTTGCTTTGTAGACCAGGTTAACCGCCAACTCAGAGATCCCCCTGCACTGCCTCCCAAGGGCTGGCATCAGAGGGGAGTACCACCATGCCTGGCCTTCTCGAGTGATTGTTGTGTTTGTATGCATGCCTGTGAACATGTATGTCTGTTGCCCTCAGAGATTAGATGAGGGTATTGATTCCCCTGGAACTGAAGTTCTGAATAGTTGTGAGCTGATGTGTGGGCCCTGGGAATATGATGCAGCTGTGCTCTTAACCACTGAGCTATCTGTGCAGCCCAAACCCAGACCTTCTACATCTAGATAATTAAAGTCACTTCTTCAAAAAGGGACTGGCTACCAATACTGCGTGCAGAGTTGAGGTGAGCTGACTGGGACGAACTTACCGTTACCTAGGTGATTAAATGTATCTTTTCAGTTATACGAATCTAGAATTTGGATTTTTCAAGTGTAAATTTGATATATTATAATCCAAACTGTATATTATGTCTTCGTGCTATAAGGAAGAGTCTAGTTCGGTTTTATTTGGCTGTGTTGAAGTTTTGCAGAGATGCATTATTAACCTGCTGGCTAGTGATAGCAGTTAGTTATGTTTTAAGTCAAACTAACACTGGCATTTTGAAGATGAGACTTTGAGCAGTATGAATGGTTAATGTTTGTATTTGCTTGTCAGAATTATGTTTATATGATTCTTTTGCATACAAATACATTTTCTCCTTATAATAGCAAACAATGAATAAACCACTTTTTTGTTTAATCTTAGATTACTGTGTAGCTGGCAGCTGAAAAACATACTTAATGAATACCATCAAATAGTCCAACAGGTAAGTCTGTCAAAAGTTGTACACTTCAAGTGAGGTTAGAGATTTCCAAACTTGCTCTTTAAAGCCCTGCTTTGCAGTAAACAAGCTGGCTTATAAGTTGTTGAGTTTTGTAGGTTTCAAGAGTCTTAAATATTGTATACTATATAACACGTTTTCTGGAATCCTCAGATCTCAAGGCAACATTGGGGTTTGAAGTTGATTTGCAGCCTTGAGCCTTTAGGGTTTTAAACATGGTTACCCTATCCATATGCATCCTATTCATATGTACCCCATCCATATGCACCATGTCCATATGTGCCATATCCATATGCACCTCATCCATATGCACTATATCCATATGTACCCCATCTATATGTACCTTATCCGTGTGCACCCCATCTCTATGCACCATATCCATATATATTCCATCTATATGCACCTTACCCATATGCACTCCATGCTTATACACCATATCCATATATACCCCACCCATATATACCCCATCCATATGTACCTCATCCATATCCACCTCATCCATATGTACCTTATTCATATGCACTCCATCCATATGCACCCCATCCATAGGCACCTTAGCCATATGCACTCCATCCATATGTACCCTATCCCTATGCAGTATTTCCTGGGTGATTTCTCTGCTGAACTTGAAGTGTGAGGATAGGAAAATAATTTGGACCTAGGCTGTGTAAGGACAATAATGGGATTTGCAATTCCAGGTTATGATTAGGAAAGGAAGAAAGGAAGTTGCGTAGGTCCATGTGATCTTTCATAAAGAGAGGAGCTGAGGGTGGCTAAGCAGAAAGGTGGGCAACAGTAACTTAGTTATGCTTAGTACTTGCTGTACCCTATCTGAAAAGTTCCATGAAGATTATAGAAACATTGTAAAAGAGATTAGTACTGAAATAAATGAAAATAATGTAATGTCTCTTGCAGAAAAATAAATGTTAGTAGAACTGCACTTCTTTTGATGATCTTTTCATTTCTGATTTTCCTCGTGTTCTATATTCCATTCTGTGTTAAAGGTAAGTTAGGTGTGATAATAGACACGATCATTCACCATCTAGAAAAGCATCATTGAGTCACAGAGTAGTGCAGGAGATGAAGTGCAGAGTTCAGACTGCTGTGCTAACCAATGAGTTCAGCATTGCTTTAATGGAGTATGGAGACGGGCTCTACTCTCTCTTCACTCTGCTCCCTTATTCTTGTCACTAATGTCTATTGTACATGAAGGTTTAAGAATGAGTCCATTGAGATATTTGAATAGCCCAAGAAATTTGTTCATAGAAACTAAGGAAACAGTTGAACAAATGGCTCATTTCCCCTCGGCTTATTCTGAAAGAGGCCTAAAGTTACCATCACTTACCTTACAGCCAGCCGGTCAGGGAAAACCCAGCATTCAATTTTTTGGTTTTTGTTTGTTTGTTTGTTTGTTTTTTGTTTTGTTCTATTCCCAGGTTCAGTTGAATGTTATTATTTTTCTATTATACTATTGTCAGTAAATGTGACCCAAACAACCAACAAACTTTTTATAAAGACAATAGTTGAATTTTCAGGTTTCGTGAACAACCAAGCCCAGTCACAGTTGTGATGCTCTGTTCTGGCAGCAGCATGTGGGTGTGGCCACATTCCAGGAAAACCCCCTTATAAAGTAAGGTGTTGAGCTGGATGGAGCTGCTGAACTGTGGGTCCCAGGGCTTTGCCGCAAGTCGTTGGGAGCAGGAGCAGCTGTGGTGTAAGATTTAATCTACAGGCATGTGATCCACCAGAGCACTTCATGCACTGCTCACGTATCGTAGACTCTTTAATTTTCTCTTCTGAAAATGTGGAAGAAGTTTACGTTTAGCTGTATTTGGAACAACGTGTGGCTAATGAAATGCACCCAAATGTAAAACAGAAGCACAAAGCAAGCAGTATTTTTTTTTTCAAGCAGAGACATGATGTAGTGTTCTACCTAAGAAAGCATTCTAAGATATAACCATTTCTTCTATGGTTATTTTAAGAGTAAAAGATTGGAAGCAGTGGAATACCAGATTTCTGAAATTTTCATTCTGTGTTACAGGGTATAGCCTGCTCCTTTTGTCATTTTATTATAATGGTTTTTTAAAAACTGTATCAAGTGTTTCTCTTTGAATTAGGATGAGCTAGTTGTGAAGGGATGAAATTCATGATCTTAAAGCTCAAGAAGCAAAGTATATACTGTCATTAATAAATCTACCTAATCCAAAAATAACCTAGTAAATCCAAAAGTTACAATTTACATTTTATTTTCCTCTTTCCATTCACGTCTCTTTCATCTGCCCTTCCCTTCTCCTTTTAAAATAATGATTTTCTACATTTCCTAGCTCCTTCAATGACTAGTGCTGCAGGAATGGGGCATGTGTACAGTCTTAAGTCAGTTCTCCCACAGTTCATTATATTTTCCCCAGATGGGCAAGTCTGGTTAGTTGTATTCAACTGGGTTGACACAGGCTTGAGTTATAGGGAAGAGTGTGCTCCATTAGAAACTATTTTCACCAGATGGCCAGTAGGTGAGTCTGGGGGCATTTCCTTGATTACTGATGCCCACAGTAGATGGTACCACCTCTGGGCTGGAGTCCTGTGTGGTATACTTCTCTCTGATCTCAGCTTTCAATTCTTGCCTGGAGTTCCTGGCCTTCAAGATGGACTCCAGCTGGGAGCTGAAACAAACCCTTCCTACTCAAGTTGCTTGTGGTCATGGCGTTTATCACAACAGAAAGCATACCGAGACAACAGTTGTGGTTAGGTTTTCAAAACAAAGCTGGTAGGAATAGAAGTGATCACAAGTGTTTCAATAATTAGAACCTTAGGCTTTGGATTGACTTAATAGTTATCCTCATCTGATTTCAATGAGCAGAACATTTATTTCATGAGTTATTATTTGAAAATCTTTTGACTCAGAGAATGAAGCACTCTCCTGATCTAATGAGCTTCATGATGGAGTTGAAGATGATTTTGGTAAGAATATTTTTTCTTATTGTATCTAGTAAGTCTTTATTGTCTCTGAAACTTTTTAATGGTATTTATCTGTGTATTGATGTTTATATGTGTGCACATGTGTGGGGGTATATGCACATGTGTCTACATGTATGTGGACACACTCAGTTGTCACTTGCTCAGTTGTATTCCACCTTATCTTTGAGATGGCTTCTCTCACTGATATGAAGACTGGTGATTCAGCTAACTTGGGTGACCACTGAGCCCCAGAGATCTTCTGTCTCTCTCTCCAGACCTGGGGCTACTGCCCTATGCTTTCATGTCTGGCCTTTTTATATGGGTGATGGAGATTGAAGTCAGATCCTCTTGCTTGTATGAGGTGGTCATACTTAATTAAATAGCATGAAGTATAATTAACTTTTTAATGCTGATACAGATTCCTGAAAGACTTTTCAACACGAACAAAAGAGAGATGATTGTAGAGAGTACCCTAGGCCTATGACCTAACTTCAGCATTTTCTCAATTATAGTTCTTCCGCAAAATTTTTGGAACATATTGTAGTACTGTAACTGTATGAAATCCTGGAGATTGTATCAATTTCTTTATAAATATATTAGCATATATATATATATTAGCCAAGTGCTTCAAAATATTTAATTGGTGCTAGCAAGATGGCTTTTAGTTACTGGCACTTGGCCTGCAGGCCTGACATCTGAATTCAGCTCCAGAACTCCCATAATGCTGGAGAGAGGGCCAATGTCATGAAGTTGACCTTTGATACTTGCATCACACATTGTGAACAGCACACATGCACACTATGATGCAAAGAAAAGCCAGTGTTAATGGTTTCGAATATGTAGGTACAGCGGTGAAGTCAGATAGTTCCTTACAGATGCTTTGCCTTTCAGGGTGGAAAGTCCCATTCTCAAACTCTGATGCTGATGTGAGCTTTAATGTGTCCCAACCCCCTTTGCTCTTGCTCCTCTCTTTTCACTCCCTTTACTTGCTGGACAAAGCATATCATGTGCTCTATAAAATTTCTCACATTGCAAACTGAGCTTGTTAGACATCCGTGGAATCTTTCCACACACTCTCCTAAGGGCTGAGCATCCATTACCTCCAAACCAAAATGTTTCATTCATATCCCAAACTTTTTGAACACTGCCATGATAGCACACACAGCAAATGTCACAGAATGAGACTTTGTGTCATGCAGAGAATTGTTAATGATATAGTTTAAATTTTCCTTCAGGCTATTTGTATAAAGAATAAAATATTAATATTATGCTTTGGTCCCATCCCAAATATATCTTACTATGTATATGTAACTAGTTCAAAAACTGGAACAAAAATTAAAATCCTAAACATTTCTCAAGCAATTTAGGTAAGGGATAATCAGTGTGTTTTCTTTGTAATCTACACAGGCAGGCAGAGCTTAGCATAGTTTTTTGATATGAGTAATTGGTGCTTTATACTTCTTACTGTGATGCACTAGCAGATGTATGATGTCTGCATGTTCTTCAGTTAGTAGAGTGCTCAGTAGGTTTGGCTGCATCTGCTACAGTTTCCTATCAGCTTACCACCTGGGGAGTTTATTACCTGCTGTTGATCCCACTGTATCCACTATTTCACTGGGGCTTACAAAGGATTTCTGTGTGTGTGTGTGTGTGTGTGTGTGTGTGTGTGTGTGTGTGTGTGTGT
>OU015747.1:54474612-54487186 GCA_907169655.1 Acomys percivali
TATCTATCTATCTATCTATCTATCTATCTATCTATCTATCTATCTATCCACCCGCCCACTCGTGTATGTGTGTGTGTGTGTGTGTGTGTGTGTGTGTGTGTGTGTGTGTGTGACACACATGTTGAAGGACAACTTTTGGGAGCCCGTCTCTTCTTCCTCTGTGTGAATTCTCTGGGTTGAACTCATAATGTCAGGCTTGGTGGCAAGCCCCTTTACTTGCTGAGCCATCTTGCCACCTTGCATATTTTTAAAGAATCTGATAATTTAGGGGGAATGGATCTTTATAGCATTTGAAGTTATGTCATTTTCACAGGTGCATGCCTGAGAAGTTAAACCCCTCATCTAGGATTGTAAAAGTTAAGTAACACACTGGAGCTGTAGAGTGGAGCGGTAGAGCCACTTGGGGAGGGACTGCAGGAATGACTCACGTGACTTAAAAAGAAAAAGGTGTGCGCTTCTTTCCCATGGCTACTCCCCTGCTCTGATGTGCAGCCTGCAATATTTTGAGTTGCCTGAATACATCTATTTCCCTTAACCTGATCTTTTTTTCTTGTTTTAGAGTTAAGCATTATAATACTTTTCTGGGACTTCCTATTAATTTTGCTGCTAGCTTTGTATAGCCAGATAGAATTAGTGTGCATTGACACTTAGTTTTATTTTAGTCACAAATATCTTGATAGCAAAATGTTAATTCTTTGGAAAACACTGGCTTCAAGTATAGTAATTAAAAAAAAAAGTTAAAGCCACATCTCCTCTTCCTCTCACTCTTCATTCCATTCCTGTGACTTTTACCCAATAAAGAAATGAAAAATGAGATACTAAAAAAAGTAAAGGCTGGAACTTAAAATAGCTTGTTATAGGAAACTTCTTAAAACTCATTTTCTTTTAAGGAATTTAGCTTTTTAATGGCAAGTAATGGGTATTTTTAATTATAAATGACTTTGAAGATTCTAGATTGTATTTTAATTGATCTTGAGATATAATTATGTAATAAGAAATTTAATTTAAAAAAACTTTTGTATCATTGGTAACTTAGAAACCTGATTTGTTCTTACGACTATCATTTCCTTTTTATATAACCAAGTAATTAATTTTCTAATAGTTTTACCAATCTTAAATTTTTTTCTTGGTTAAAACTCTTAAGTTTTATTTTTCTCTTGTGAAACAGAAGGGTTTTCATTATTTCTTCTTCTTTTATTCCTTTTTTTTTCTTGATGCAAGTAGATGCTTATTATGGGAAGCCACATTTAAGTTAACAGTTGCATGCAGGCATGGTGTGTGCTTCTTGGTTATTGTAGCATACACCGTCTACTTAGTTGGTTAGTGAAACTAGTTGAGATGAAATTTATAACCAGAGGAATTAAACTACAATTGAATTCTCTCTGTTTAAAGAAAAACTGACATGTAGCTTTTGGTCTGTCATCAGGTCATGGCAGGAACACTGATACTCAGGTCACTGCTGGCTACTTAGCAGGTTTTGGAACCCCCCACATCATCTCAAGCATAGGGTGCTGCTAGTCAGCTCCCAGTGTCACTATGACAGGGTATTTATAGTATGTGTCTGTCTGTGATATATAATAAGTATTACATCAGTACATGTGTTTGTAGTTATAGTGCCTTTCCTACGGTATCTGGTATCTCTGAAATGCCTCATGGCATTTGTGTCACACACAAACAGGAATGACTATTTCATGCTTTATTGCAGTACCCTATGGAGCCACCAGATTGTGTTGTGGACTTCCCTGTTCCATTTTCTGTTTCCTGGACACCACAGGTAAATAAGTTTATTTTACATAATTAAGAAGTGTATTCTTTTTAGTTGAATGATTGTTTTAGGGGGAAAATTGTTTGTTTTTATGCATTTATATATAAACCTTCCTGTGATAATTTATATTTTCCAAAAGTTAATGTCTACCTTGTCTCTCTAAATGCACACATAAGCAGGCAGACACATGATGTCTAGATCTCTTATGGCAAACATGTAGGTCTACTGATGTCCATTGTTTGTTAAATTTAAATCTTAAAAAGGTCTTTAGAAAGCAGTGGGTGCAGATAGAAAGCTGCTAAAATTAATATTGATGACGTCATATAGCCTGTCTAAGAGGGGAATGAAATGTAAAGCCTGCTGATGGCACTCTGTCTTCCTGTCTGGTCTTATTCTACTTTGGTTAATTCAGTTTCCTTGTATATTGATAGAGATGACGTCTGTAGACTCGTGCTCTAAACTGATGTTATATGCTTAGAAGGTGATATTAAGTACTAAAATACCCTTAAAAAAATCAAAGGAGGACAGTTTTGAAGTTCAAAGAACAATCTCATTATGACACTGTCCTCCTTTGCACCAGGTCACTTTGGTAGTTGAATGTACCTAGAAGGCACCTCTGGTTATAGATCGGAGAGAAAAAGTGCATCATGATGCCTTACAAGGGGCCTCTAAATAGACGCTATCTTTGTCTTTGTTCTGAACTTTAAAATTTATATAAATGTTTTATGTTTAAAATTGTACATGAGTGGTTATAAATGAGATTGCGAAGGTCTTCGTTATTATTGTATGTGTTGTGTGCATGCACGTGTGTGCTGTGGTGGAGCACTTGTGGAGGTAGCGAACCACTCTGGAAGTTGGTTCCTTCCATTGTCATGTGGTTTCCGGCATTGAATGCTGGTTGTTGGCCTTGAGTGGCAGGCACTTTGCCCACAGAGCCATCTCACCTGCTCATGCATTGGCTTTAACGTGCTGAGGAGGGCTTAGGTTTTTGAGGCTTCAGATACTCAATCTGACATTTTAAGTCATTTTTCTCATTTTCTTCTTTTAAAAACATCCCATCTCTTCTATTGGAAATTGATACGACATGGCAAGTAAAGGAAAAGGCCTTGCGAGCGGTTTACGTTTGGAGCTCCTGTGTGCTAGAAGTGCAAGCCTTGGCCTGAGAGCATAGGGCTAGTATAATACTGCCCATGAGAACTTCAGATCTGACTCTCAAATGGTTTTTTGTAGTAGCTCCAAGGAAACAGGATTAACTGGCAGTAACTGGGGTGTAATGCTTTTAAAATCTGTAGAATACATTGCGAATTCTTATCAAGTTCTAGAATCATTGACTCCTTGTAACCCACCGCTCACACTCGACAGACACTATTTTGTCACATTTGCTTTAGTTGTATAATAGTGCCCTCGCTTTCTGTTAGAAATACAGTGTTCTTGGGGGTTCACTGTCCCTACTTCCTTTTCTGGGCCCCACTTCTTCTGTGTGTCCTTAGTTTTCTAAACAGGAGTCTTCCCGTTAAATTCTAAGTATGCTATTCATATGTATTCTTATGCTGTATTTCCAGTGTCTCCGAACTCATCTGTTGTGTGCATCTGCTCTTTAAGGTGCTATGTATTTAGATGTTGATCAGTTAGTTAATTCACTCGTTGCCCTGTTGGTAAAGGTAGCCACAGTTTCTTATTATCAGCCTGCAACAGAACATGCCTGTGCCTCCCAGTGCACAGTTGTGAGGATTTCTGTATGGACTGCTCCTATAACTGCTATAAGGAATATGATGCCTCTGAGGTTACTAAATACTGCCAACTTGCCTTCCCAAATTGGTTATATAAGTCTGTACTGACATCCAGGCACACATTCTTACATCATTGTTTTTTATTTTGATCATAGTTGCCTTTAATTCTTACCAAGAATTTAGAATCATTGCTGTATTCATAATCTTTGCCTAGTCGAGGTAATTTAAAAATGATATGCATCGATCATATTGTTTTGTTGGTTTCATAGGACATGAACATCTTTTCATGGATTCTGTTTTAACTCTGTGTATTAAATAGTTTGTCAAACTTTCAGAGTGGTCACATATATCAGTTAAAATGGTTTTGCTTTGTTTTTTTTCTGCCTGTCAAGGAAAATCTGTGTCTTTTGTTTATATTCAAGTATTCTAGAACAATCTGAACTGACTTTTATCCACATTATGTATGTGCATGCAGTTTGGCAATAGCTTCATCTGTATCAGTCTGAGGTAATTTCTGTTTTTTTAGTACAATACATGGAATTAAAATTGAGAAAGTTTCAAAAGTCTTTGTTTGCATTTAAATATCTACCTGTGTCATAAAGCTTTTGGTGATAAAATATGAACCCTGAGTCTTTTCAACGTTAAAACATTGGCAACACTAACTTGTATCTGAAAGGACAAAGTGAGGTGAGGTGACATTGTGTGTGGTCCTTCTTCGTGGACTGGCTGGGGCAGCTCTGCTCCTACATATTTAGGGGTCTTTTCTATTTTTTTCTTTTTTAAAAATAATTTTTAAACAGTTGCAGCTCTCAAGCAGCACAGACGTTACTGTTGTTGTGTAGCAGTAAGAAAACCCTGCTTCCTGATTTCACCAAGTCTTTGTCTGCTTCTGTACATTTCTTCTCTGGCTCCAGTGTCCCCTGACTTTAAACTTGCAAGATCTTCATTTCCTTTCCCTTTGTGGCATAGCAGACATGGCTCTGTGGCATCCATACTAGAAATGGGTGGTTTTCCTTATGGTCCCCGTCTGCCTGCTGAGTTGATAATGTTTTGATGTATTTGTCTTTTGCTCTGATGAGAGGTCTGCTGCTGCTGCTCTGACATACTCATTTGGATGAGTAATTATAACGTGCACAGTGTCGGGCTGAGGATGGCAGGGCTCTGTGCGGCATGACAGGCCAGCACCAGTGCAGGTGTCTCACAGCATGATCAGCAGCAGCCAGTGTACTCTGGCGCTGAGGAGACATTCAGTGTCGTAAGAAATCAGCAGCAAGGGCAAGGCTTCTGTTCCTATTGCTGTGGCGCTGTGTGCCAGAGACACACACAAAGCGCTTCTCAGACTCAGGGTCTGGATCCTTTCAGATGCTGGCTTTGTTTACTCAGTAAATCCCCCTTGTAGATTCCAGTGTAGCGCGTAACAACATTGTCTCCCTCATGTCACATGTGCTATGAAATGTGTCACCTTTAAGATTTGATACACAGGCCATATATGTCAATATTGTCAAGGGATAGATTTGAATGTGCTAACATCAGATATTTAGGACAAAATGAAAGTCAAAATGAAAGTCATTTTGTCCAGGTCACAGGCTGTTTTCTACCTGAAAGTGTGCCATTAAGTGCAGGTTTGGGGAAGTAACCTTGCCACGGGCAGTTGGAATATTTAGATTTGATCAGATGCAGTAAGCAGTGGCCTGCGTGTTTCCTGCCATGGCAAAATCTGATCCCCCTGGGACAGTGCCATGGAAGAAGAAGAGTGAAACTAGTGATAAAGCTCTGACAGGCGATCCTCCGATGACTGAAGAGTGTAATTAAAGGGAATGTGGTCCTTTCCTCACAGCTGCAGGCCAGCAACTGGGCATCTCACTTCCGTTTACTCTCCACCATTTTTTGTTTCATTTTGTTTTGTTTTGTTTTGTATTTTGTTGTTTTTTGAGACAGGGACAATGTAGCCCAGGCTGTCTTGGAACTCACTATGTATTCCAGTGTCCTGAAGCTTAAGGCAAGCCTTCAGCCTCAGCGTCTCGAGTATAGCTCGTCCGTCAGTGGCGAGCTGCTACACTTGGCCCTTAAACTGTATAATCTTATGCAAGTCTCTTGCCTGCCTTTTACTTCAGCTCATACATACATGAGTTTTCCTTCTTCACAGATGTTGAGGGAAATACACTCTGTTAAAGAAGCACAACTTCATCAAGGCCCACAGAGCACACTATGCTCCAAGAAACCCATGGGAGTTCTACGCCATTACGCTGTGTTGCTGCCGTCATTCCTTTGTTGATTTGGTCAGAAAATTCACAGAACCGGATTTTCCTTTACTCCTAAGTTAGTTATGTGTACTTTTGCTTTCTTCGCAGTATTATTGTTGTCATTGGTATATTACAAATAAAAGATAAAAGCAAAGAGACACCATTTTTAAAATTCTGTAATGTGATAGAAAAAGTACAATGTTGGAGTCATGGGGTCTGAATTGCCTGTCAGCTGCCTTTCTTCTTTTCTTTTTCAATATCATCTATTTAAAAATACCAGGCCTTAAATGAAAAACAGGGAGAGCAGGAAGAATGCAAAGAAGATTAGAAAAATTATAGTGACCATATACATCTTTCTGTACAGTGTAGAACTGTGCTTTCCTTTTCTAAAATACCAATAGCAAAATGTGTATTTATTCAAATAATCCTTAGGATCTTGGGCGCTTTCTTCATAATAGGGCTGGCATATGTCCATGAAACGAAGCCTGCATGGTCACAGCACTTACCTGATACCTATCTGTCTCGTTAGGGCCTTACAGCAGTGGAGTCTCTTCTTCATCCAGGTGTTCTGCGTCTTTGTTTACTTTTCCTCTTAGTAGGTAAAGAGTTGTGTCGCAATTGTAAATACAATCTCTGCCATTGCATTTCATCATAGTGCGGATAAACTGTTACTTAAATCATCTACCAAAATAAAAGTTAACTTGAATAGTTTTGAGTTAGGATTCAAGGTATCATTTCATATTTTTTCTGTTTTAGATAAAGTAGCATTCTCTACCTTCTTTCCTACTTATTTCTCTTTCTCCAGTGTCATCTTCTTTAAATTATTAGTATGTCCTTTTAGTATTTGTGTTCCTCAGTTCCCCTATCACTGCAGTGAATGTCTGAGATCATCATTTGAAAACATAGGGGTTTGGTTTGACTTAAGTCTTGGAAATAAGAGTCTGTGCTCCCATAGGATCCATTACTTTAGGTGTCTGGTCCAGTGACATCTCATTTTAGTGGGACTATGTGGCTTAGCAAGATGAGAAAAAGAAGAAGAAAGGGCCCATCCCTCTTGAGACAGTGACTCTCAGCAGCCTAAGATGTCTTACCAGGTCCACGCTCTTTAGAATTTCTACTGCTGTCCAGTACCACCGTTCTGGGAAACATTATTAAAGCCTTTACCTTTGTAAGGATGTTTGGCATTCAATCTGTGGTAGTATTATAATTCATGATATTATGTGTTCACATATGTATTACTGTTTGTTCATTTTAGGCATTGTCTGTAATTGTATACCGTGGAAAGTAAATTGGCTAGTTTTTGATGTTGTTTGCTTGTTAGTTTTAACCTGCCTGCATACCCCAAACATATTTCCTAATGTCTTGATCGTCACCAAATAATTGCATTATAAGATATTACTGATATTCAGTGTTTATGTCATTATGTATACTATGCAGAGATAAGCAATGAGTGCTTGGGTATAGTTATTTTTCATTTAACACAGTCCCCAAGACCTATGATATAGCTGCCCCCTCATCTATGAGTAGATGACATTAGAGGACAGATAGATGGAGACCTTTGACTTTTATATTAGGGAAAATTGTTATTGATTTCCAAAATGATCAAAGTTAGCTTAAACTTAGTAGGAAATGTGGGGTCTGTGTACATGAGATAGTTCTGTGTAATAATAAAAGTCTTCTGTGAAGGGAGACCCATAGAGACTTGTATGATGTGCCAGCCTGTTGATAGGATGCCTTCCTGGCACCTTAAGGCACATCTGAAATGATATACCTGCTTCTTTTAGTAAGCCAGACTAGATTAACAATCTTCACAGGAATCTCCATAATAAACCAGAGTCTCGTGGGCTGGATCAAATCCTTTCCGGCACTCCATCTGCATCATAGTCTGCGTGTAACAAAACTTGAAGATGTGAACAAAAGTCTTTTTGAATTGTCAAGGGCAACACATGTAGGCTTTGAATTCTTACAATCCTACCTTATGTGAGGTTCTTTAATGCCTATACCTCCTTTGTAACCCACCTACTCTAGATAGCAGAGAAAAGAGATTAATGAGGGCAAGAGTATAGACCTTTTTAGACTCAGTTCCTTGAAGCAATTCCACTCTTCATAGTCAAGATTCCAGCAGACCCATTAAACAGCCAACGAGCAATTAAGCAGAAGTGTCTGTAACTGCAGCAGCTGGAACCCAGAGCAGCAGCCAGAACCAGAACTTTAAAGTGTTCTCTGGAGCGTTTCTCTCTACAAACATCTCGAAGCGGATCGATGAACAACCAAAGGATAGGAAGCGAGGTCAAAACCAAAAAGCCAAGCATCTGGTTTTGTGTATGTTTGTGTGTGTGTGTGTGTGTATTTATATATAAATACACACACACACATATACTACTAGGATATTTATCAGTTGGCAAAGACCATGCCCCGGCAAGAGGCAGTTTCTCTTCTAGTGGACAAACATCATGTGTCCTCTCAAAAGTCTGTTTCCAGAGCACAAACACCACACACCCTCACACAAGTCTGTTTCACACCCCACACTAGGGATCAAAATAAAAATATGTTTACATCCACTACAGAGAGAGAGAGAGAGAGAGAGAGAGATTCACACACACACACACACACATACATACATATATATATATATATACACACACACATACACACACACACACACATGCACACACACACACACCAGAATGAGAAGCAACTGTTGCAAGTACTAGAAAATGATGCTATTAATTTAAGTGTCATCAGAGCACAAAAGCTCACATTCCAGGACTATGTGAACATTATTAAAATACTGGAAATAATAGCGCTTAAGAGGAAGACGTTATACTCTGAGATCTGCTGAAGTGACTGCTGTTATTGCTTCTCTTCAGGTATTAGAAAAGTAACAAAACGCTTTTAAAGATAATAAGCCCTGCACTTTGAGACTGTCAGTGTTCACACTTTAAGGCTCAAGTGCTTTCATAGTTTAACAGGACTTAATAACAGCTATGGGGCAAGAGCCAATATCTTAATTCCCATGTATGTATACCTTCCTTCTCCAATGTGTGTCCTATGTATTTGATACGATCTTGTTATCTCCATGGGTGTGTACATGTGAACCAATTATTCTTTTACCTTTCGTAGCTGTAAAGAGTATTGATATTTTTGCCTAAGTTTTTAGTTGTTAAGGAAAACAGTGCAAAAAGTACTGCTGGATCTGTCACTGTCCAGTGAGTGATGTAGTTGAGCTGTAACTAACAAATTAGTGGAACAATGTAAAGTGTACAATTGGGTGAGTTTTGACAAATGATCACCCATGAAATCTTCTCTGTTCTCAAGATAACTAACAGATCTGTTATTTTCACACCTCTCCTTCCCCTTTGTGTTTTCCTGTGGGGGCTTCTTTCCTCGGTATAAGAGCTTTGTGCAGTGTGCCATCTAGCTCCTGCCTCATTACTGTGAGGTGTTTATGGACATAGCACATGCTGTCACTAACTTGTGCATGGACACAGGTTTTCAACAGTTGCCTAGGCCATTAGGCTGGGGAAGTGGCTTCCTGGCTAAAAGTGCTTGCCTTTTGAGGATGAGGACCTGAGTTCAAATTCCCAGAGCCCACATCAAAACTGGGCATACAGGAGAAGCACGTACAAGCCCAGTGTTCTAACCAGGCAAGCACAGCGGAAAACCAAGAATGAGACCTTGTCTCAAACAGGGTTCAGAATGAGAATTGGCACTCACGGCCAGCCTCTAATCCGCACACTCCTTTGCATTTCCACACGAGTGTGTCCATAGCTATACATACAATTGAAACCCTTTTTATTTTAGTGAACTACATTTCCCCCTTCATCTCCTGCCCCCCCCCCCCGCCCGCCGCTCCAAGCCCTCCCCTGTGGGCTCCTTCCAACACCTCCCATTTCAGGGCTGAGCACTTGCGTAACCAGTCAGGAACTTGTCTCCAGGGAAAACTCCTCCGCAGTCTCTGAACAAAGTCACCTGCGGTTCTTTTTGTGGGCATGCGTCCCTGCTGAGATCTCTGCCTTCTGTGTTAGCATGTCTGCTGGTGCCATCCTTGCTCAGATCATGCTTAGGCAGCCATGTTGTGAGGTACTGCGGGTATAAATTCCCTGCCATTTCTAGGAGACACAATCTCCTCCGGATCCTCTGCTCTTACAAGCCTTCCACCCCCGCCCCCCCTCTTCCATGATGTCCTTGAGGCTCAAGAATCGTGTTGTACTTGTATCAGTTGAGACTAGGAACTCTGTCTCCATTTCCACACACACACACATTTTTTATATATAAAAACAAATCTGCTATAAATAGTTAGCATGCCATTGGGTAAGTATACGTTCTCACGTCTGTTGAGTGCTTGTTTAGGAGAGAGGTGGCTGGACCCTGCAGGAATTATAGCTTTACCTTCTTTGGAAACTCTCAGAGTGCTTATCAGTGTTATGCTGCTCTACCCTATACCAACGGTGCTCAGGACTTCCTGCTTAGCTGCTGCCTCGCCGACCCCTCCTCTGTTGAGTTGCCTCCATTTTAGTCGACTAACGGTGAAACAGCTGTCCATGAGCTTGACGTCCATGCATCTCTGCTGACGTGCCAGCACGTTTTCTCAAATTCTTAGTGGACAGAGGGAACCGAGACTGTGAGTTGGGGAATTCAGTCTTACTAAGAAGTCAGTTTTCTCTTGATTGACCTGTGAGCTCCGTAAAAGCCCAATGACAAGTCTTGTTTATTTCCAGAGGCACTGATAACTATTTTAAAATCATATCAAAACACAAAAGATATTGATAGACAAACAACTCTAAAGAACTGGGGGAAGGAATAACAACATCTGATGTAAGCATTTAGAGATCCTCTTTGCAGCAGATAATCTGGTGTCAGAATAGTAGACAATAGGTCCGGGCAACGCACAGTGCAGAACGGACTCAGACACCTGTGCTCAACAAGGTGTGCACAGAATGGCTACAGCAAGGGCAGCCTTCTCACAAAATGATGCGGAGACAATTGGAGTCTGTGTGCCAAAGGCTGAACTCTGACTCACATAAAAAGATGAACTCAGAATGGATAATAAGTACAGTATAAAAGCCAAAACTCCAAAATCTGGAACAAACCCAGAAAATATTTGAAGCTTTAGGTGAGACAGATGCTTCTTGATAGTCACCAGGACGGAGCAAGTCGGTAATTGGACATTGTCAAAATTAAAAATTCATTTTCCTTTATCATGTTATTATGAGTATGGAAAGGCAACATGTAAGGGAAGTTTTCCAGTTATATACTAATAATGTGCTGTGTTAGGATTATATAAAGAACTCTCAAATCTCAAGGAAACCCCAAGTGGACAGTGTTTCATGCAGGCAGAGAGCCTGTGTTGCTCTTTTATGGCCACTAAGCCTGCTTGTGAACTGATTTTTATTTTATTTTATTTTTTTAGTGAAGTCCTAGAAAAGTGAACTGGTGTCACTTACTGATTTCTTTTGGCCTCGTCCCTCCCTCCTGCCCTCCCTCCCTTGGTCACACTTAGCCATGCTGTTCCTTTGGCTTCATAATGGGGTAGTTCTCTTGTCTCTAGGGCTCTCCTAGCACTGAGGTCCCGGAGTCTGGTGGGAGACATGAGGGGGCCATGGTGGGGGGAGCACACCTGATATTGTGGGATTTAATACCTCTTGTGACAGTCAATCAGTGGAGAGCGGAAGCCAGGAGATAAAAGGAAGGAGCGGGAAGGCACAAAGGAGACTTGGCTATTCAGCTTCTCAGCACTTGTGTGGCCACAGGACCATTTCTAGAGGATGCCCCTGTTTTGTCCTGTACCCCTTGTGTTTCACTGTTTGCAGTCCCTCATTCCCGTTCCTTAAGTTCATAGCTAACACTTTCTATCGCACAAAGCCTTGCCTTTGCTTTCTGGGCATCTTAGGCTCAGAGAAGTAGGCATCATTATGTGTTATAGATAGAAATGGTGACAAGTGTACATACACCAATGGCACTTAAAAGGTCCAGAAGTTTGCCTTAAAAGAATCTTGCCTCTCTATTGTTTGACTTGTTTATCAAACTGAATAAAACCACTGCCAGGTTATATTTAAACTCCATTCATTAAATTAAAACAAAACAAAACAAAACAGGACTAGGCTTCTTTCAGATGATACCTTTGGCTCTAGAACGTTGTAACCTTCCTCGTTGTTGTCCACTTGACTTGACATCACTATGTGGAAAGCTTTCTATAACAAAGTGGCCTGAACAAGCCCCTAGGACCTGGACAGTATGCAGCATGCTCCATGGCCTCATCGGCTTCTGCCTCTGGGCTGCTGCCCTTGGAGTTCCTGCCCTGGCCTCCTTCGGTGGTGAATGGTTATGTAGAAGTGGTGGTGGTATTTTATCGCTGAGTTGTTGTTAGCACCTCTTTCCCATCTCAGCCTTACTCTTCGTTACCAACAGTCCTTTTGTGGTTGGTGTACTTCACATAGCCCTTCACGGTAAACATTTTCAAATAGGTGGAATTGAATGTTCTTGGCAGCCATTTCTTTTTAGTTCTGGATAGTCTCCAGGTTTCTCATAGTGTTTCATAGTTGTTTTCTTCTTCCTCCAACTCCTCTTTCTCTCTATCTCACTATCTTTTTATATCTATCTGTAATAGAAGATTCTGAAAAACATTGTTGTTTGGCATTTCTCTTCCCACCATACCCAGATTTATCTGGAAGACTTCTGTGCCAGGGTTTTGATTCTGAGATAATTTTGCTTCTATGAGTTTATTGGGACGGAAGGCAGTTAGCCTTCTCTTTGTATGTTGAATTTGCTTTTTGGTTTTTGTTTAGCTGTGTGTGTGTGTGTGTGTGTGTGTGTGTGTGTGTGTGTGTGTGTGT
>OU015747.1:54487196-54533947 GCA_907169655.1 Acomys percivali
TGTGTGTGTGTGTGTGTGTGTGTGTGTGTGTGTGTGTGTGTGTGTGTGTGTATGTGAATGCAAGCACATGCACTATTCATTTCTCTGGTTCTCCATCCTGCATCTGTTCTGTTTTGTTTGAGACAGGGTCTTATGTAGATTTTCTTTATTGAGCCGAGACTATCCCTCAACTCCTGGTGTCTTTTTCCGTAGCTCTACTGTGCATTCTTATTCTTTCATTTCATATTCTCTAATCATCTTTGAAATATGTACTCAAGCAGTGGCATTTTGGGTTAGTTTGCCAGTTGCCCTGGCATAGGGTTTGAAAGTGTTTTATTGAATTACTGTGTGTTTTTAGCATATTATAAATATCATGAAATGCAAAGTCAGCCAAGAGATCATCTATTCCAGTTTCTACTTAGGCTTTTTGTCATTATGAAAACAATATATTGTCTTATAGGAAATAAAAACTACAGAGAAGAAAATTAAAATTATAATGTGTGTGTGTGTGTGTGTGTGTGTGTGTGTGTGTGTTAACCCATTCTAACTAGGTATCAGTGAAAAATAGAATAGTTGTTTGAGCAAATTGATAATGAAGCTAAGACTGGTTATTTTGGAAAGGGTTAGGGCCATGGGCTAAGCCCGCAGGATCTGCAGGATAGTTACCTCTTCCCCAAGGCCCTGCCATAGAGCATCACAGATAACGGGAGCACTGCCAGATAATGAGAGAGTAGCGATACTGTGGCAGAGAGCGATCTGTTGGAGGAAAAGTCACTTTGAACAATTGGGATATTATAGGCACTTCATTTTCCCCCTCATTTCCAAACTCTAAAACTGTTTCTTTGCTCCCTTCGAAGCTCTGCAATTAGAGAAGTGATGGCCAACTCACAAGGTTACATTTCTGTCAGATCATATGCTTCTTGACTTTAGGAAATTATTTCTTCCCCATTTCATATTATTGTCTGTTCATTTCCATTGTGCTGATGCTTCACATAACCATTTACATGTTAGTGATATTAGTACTCATGGTCTAATTTGGTACAAGTATTTTCCTATTTGATATTTCTTTGATGAGGATATAATTTTGTTAGCTATATCTCTTAAAATACTTGCTTCAACAGTGTAAACATACACTACATACGGAACAGTTGACATTTTATATGTGTTATCCTTCTCAAGTCTTGGAAGGATCTGTAGTATAGAAGTGCTATGGTGTGGATGAGTATGCCCAAATGGCCTGTGTGTTAAACATTTGCTCCACAGAGCGCTGCCATTGGCAGGGTCAGAACCTGTAGCATTAGACTGTTGGGGGCACCTTTAAAGGGAATTGAAGGACCTTGGCCTCTTCCTCTGTCTCCTTTGCTTCCTCGCTGTGTGTGAGGAGTCTACTCTTCCACATGTTGCCCCAAGCTCCTGTTGTTAATTGGCTATTTCATTAGTTGGCCAAAGCAATGGTGCTTTCCAGTTTGCAACTGGTAACTCCAAAACTGTGAATGAAAGTACACCCTTTCTCTTTATAAACTAATTATCTTGTGTGAAAGAAAGCCAACTACCACATGAGGCTGAGATTGAGTTACTTGCTATGATAGTATGAATAGGAATGGCCTCCATGTGTTCCAGTGCTTGGTCAAGAGGGAGTGGCACTACTTGCTGTTGTAGCCTTGTTGGAGGGGGTGTGGCCTAGTTGGGGTAGGTGTGGCCTTGGAGTGGGTGTGACCTTGCTGGGGTAGGTGTGGCTTTGTTGAAGTAGGTATGGCCTTCTTGGGGTAGGTGTGGCCTTGTTGGAGTGGGTGTGGCCTTGCTGGGGTAGGTGTGGCCTTGTTGGAGTGGATGTGGCCTTGTTGAGGTAGGTGTTTTGGAGGAAGTATGTCATGGGGGGTGGTGGACTTTGAAGACTCAGAAGCTAAGACCAGGCCGAGTGGCTTACTTTTCTCTTGCTGTCTGCTTATCCAGACGTAGAGCTGTCAGCTCCTTCTGCAGCACTAAGCCTGCTTACAGGCCACTATGGTTCCTGTTATGACAAAATTGGACTAAACTTCTAAAACTGTAAGCCAGCCCAATTAATTATTTTCCTTTATAAGTGTGGCTGTGGTCATGGTGTCTCTTCACAGCAAAGAAACTCTCAGACAGAAGTTGGTATGAGGGACTAGGGTATTGTCCCTAGTCCTGTCCTGACTGTGCTTTTGTTGGGAGGAATATAGACTTTGGGACTTTGGATTAAAAAAAGCAGTTGGACACTTTGCCATGCTAGTAGGAACATGGAAGCCTGTGGTGCTGAGGGTGATTTGAGCTGTGGGGACCTGGTTCAAAAGGGTTCAGAAGAGAATGTTAATATGTGGCCTAGAGACCTTTCTTGATGAAGAATGGGGCTGCTTTCTGCCCTTGTCCAAAAAGTCTGCCTGGTATATTGAAGAGTTTTGGATTGTGTTTTCAGAGATTTCAAAAGAGCCCATGTAGACTATGTTGTGGTCTATGCAGATCTATAATGAAGAGGAGCAGGCTGAACAAGGGAAGTCACAAAAAGTACAATTTGAGGAGAAAAAATAGGCACCAGAAGTGGAATGGAGCTACATCCTGTGCTCAAGGGATAAAGTGAGAAAGTCCTGATGTTAAGTGGAATAAAGGCAGTGGTGAGCTCAGGGCAAGACCCCATCCAGCTAAACTTTAAACTTGTGAAAGCTTAAAAAAGCTTCAGAGCCACATCTGGTGACACATGCCTTTCATCCCAGCACTTCTGAGGCAGAGGCAGGTGGATCTCAATGTTTGAGGCTAGCCTAGTCCACAGAGCGAGTTTCAGGACAGCTAGGCCTTAGACAATGAAGGAAACCATCCAAAGCAGAAAGCTGGTAAAGACGTAATTGAACAAGGTGGGTATGTTCCACCCCCATCAAGCAGCAGAACTTGGCAGCTTCAGACACATGGTTCTGGTTTTAGAGTCAAAGACAGAAGGAAGAAGTTGTTGAATCTTGCTCCTCGACTAAGGAAAGCCTCTGAGGCCAAGCATGTGTCAGGGTGTCTTTGCTGTGAAGGTGAAGCCTGGGTTGCCTTGGAGACCCCAAGATGTTGAAGATTCCAGAGTCCTGGGGTACCTCCTGAGGAAAGCTGCTTACAGGGAGTGGAGCCAGCCTGAGAGAAGTTATAGTCAGCAAGGAGGAAAGGAGTTGGACATCTGACAAGCACTTGGCATTGGACATGGAGATGCAGAATTTGGAGTTTGCCCAACTGGTTTTTGGTCTTAACTCAGGTCCAGTATCTCCTCACTTTGCTCCCTTTTGGAATTGTAATGTTAGAATTAGGTGATCTGCTTTTTAATTTTGATTTTGCAGGGGATTACAGTTAAGAGATTGCATGATTCTCAGAAGAGACTTTGAACTTTGGACTTTTAAACAAGTTTGAAATTGTTATAGACTATGGGGACTTTTGATGCTGCACAGAATGGATTTCTGCATTATCTTATGGCTGTAGGCCTGTGAGGGCTAGGGAGTGGAATGTGGTGGTTTGAATAGGAATGGCCCATATAGAGTCATGGGTTTGAATGCTTGACCTATTGGGAGTGACACTATTGGGAGGTGTGGCCTTGTTGGAGTAGGAGGTGCAGTGTTGTTGGAGAAAGTGTGTCACTGAAGATGGCCTTTGAAGTTTCAGTAGCTCAGATGGGGCATAGTGGTTCCCTACCTCTCCAGCACCGTGTCTGCCTGCATGTTCTTATGCTTCCCACCATGATAATGGATTAAACTTCTCAAACTGTAAGCCAGCCCCGAGTTAAATGTTTTTCCTTTGAAAGAGTTGTGATCATAGTGTCTCTTCACAGCAAAAGAAACCACGGCTAAGATACTTGCTGAGAAGGATATAACTGACCCAGAGAGCATAGTGTGGAACTGGGGATTTTACTACAGTTCATGATCTCACCTGCCATGCTTTCTGGTGTGGAGTGTCATTGATACCTAATACAGGACATAGTATTTAGTAGACTCAGTATTCATTTTTGCTGTATTAAATTGGATAAGGAAGGATACAGTCCATTTCTGTGATTTTTGCTTATTTAATTTTGCACCATGTGTTGTAAATGAAGACTGTTGAATAGATTTGAAATTGACCATCTTAGGTTCAAGATATAATGGTTTCTTCTGCAGGACCAATCTTGTAAATGGGTTCAGTTTTCACAAGCTCATCTAATACTTCCAAGTTACAGTATAGTACAAGGTGCAGGATGTGCATCTCATTGCACTCCTTGCTGCTTGGTGCTGTTTCCCCGCCCTGGTTTGTGGAGTAAGGCTGTCTTCTTTCCAAAGTACAACAGCAAAATAATCCTGAGTACTGCATTAACACTGCAGGTTAATTTTGCTACTATAGGCATTTTCACAACATTAATTCCATCCTGTGGTATCTTCTTTTACTTTTTTCTAATGGTTTCATGGTTTTCTTGTAGAGGTCTGTAATTTATTTTGATTAGGTGTGCATTTCTAGGTACCTAGTGAGTTTTCTTTTCTTTTTAAGTTATTTTGAAAGAGATTTTTTAAAAATTTATTTCACTGAGATTACATTGTTGTTATAATATGGCGGCTACTTTTTATAATGATTTGTATCATATAGCTTTATTGCACAGTTTTATTTATTTATTTATACTTATTTATTTATTTATTTATTTTGCACAGTTTTATTAAATCTAAGAATTTGTTAGTAGATTCTATAATGGCTTTTAAGTACAGAATCATATCTGCATATAGGGACAGCTTGATGTCTTACTTTTATCCTTTTAATGTCTTTTTCTTTTCTAATTGCTATAGCTAAGATGTTGAATACTTTGTTGAATAAGAAAAGATTTCCAGTTCAGAAGAATGAAGATAGGTACATATAATTTAGCTTGTATGAAAGCCAGTTTGAAATGGATCACATACTTTAATTTTAAACCTGAAATGCAGAAACTGACTGCTAGAAGAAAATATAGGGAATACTTCTTAAGACAATGGGGTAGGCAAGAATTTTCTGGACAAAGCCTCAATAGCATGGGAACTAGTCTCAGTATCAACAGCTGTGACCACATGAAAGTACTTCCGCACAGAACAAACACCAAAAGCCAAACTTCAACAGAAGAAAGAGTCCACAGAATAGGAGAAGATGTATATCAGCTTACTCTGGACAAAGAGCTAGTATCTAGAATTTGGAAAGAATAGCATAAATTAAACACCAAGAAAAGAAAACAGACTAATGAAATAAACAGAGAGTTTTCATAAGAAGAAACACAAGTGGCCAATAAGTTTTTACAGTGTTCAATATTCCCAGAGATCAAAGAAACCCAGATTAAGACTACTTTGAGATATGTCCTTACTCCAGTAAGAACGACTTTGGGCAAGAAATCTGACCACAGAGGTTAGGAAGGTGTGGGAAAGAGCAGCCTAGATTCATTGGTGATGGGAGTGCATATTGATGTAGCTACTATGGAAATCAATGTGGAGCCTCTACAAGAAATTAAAAAAAAAATGCCGTATGACCTAGATATTTCACTCCTAGGCTTGTGCCCAGAGAAATCCATAGCCTACTATGGAAATATCTGCCTCTCTATTTATTGCTGCTCTCCTTACAGTAGCAAAAAAAAAAAAAAAGAAACCAACTTAGATGTCCACCTGCAGATTAATAGATAATGATTTGCTATATATATGAAAATTTAAACATTTACATTGGAAAGGAATGTTATTCATCCGTAACAAGAGGTGAAATCTTGAAATTTGCAGGAAAGTGAATGGTTTTAAAACATATAGCATTAACTGAGGACACCCACATTCAGAAAGGAAACACAGAAACATGGTTTCCCTTATACGTAGATCCTAGCCTAAAATGTATATGTATGTGTATGTAAGTAGCTGTATGTCTAGGTATCTTTGATTGCTTTCTGTTGCTTGTGGTAAGAATGTTGGGGAAGCAGTTGGGGAAGAAAGGGCTGACTTCAGCTTACACTTCCAGGTTGTCTGTCACTAGTGGTAGCCAGAGCAGGCACAGAACACAGGAGCAGGAGCAGGAAGCAGAGCTCCTTACTCACTAGTTCTTTGGTACATTCTCCATGCCTTCTTACGTAGCTCAAACCAGCTGTCTAGGGACATACCCACCCACAGTGGCCAGGCCCTTCTGCATCAATTAGCAAATAAGAAAATGCCCCACATACACGCACATAGGCCAGTGTGATTGAAGTAGTTCTTCAATTGAGACTCCCTCATCCCAGGTGACCTAGGTTGTGTTACGTTGACAATAAAAGCCAACCAGGTCATTTCCTCCCTTATCAATTTGACAAATACATCACCGTTAAACCATAACCTTTCCTTTTTTGTGTGTCCCCAGGAACTCATGTAAGTACCTTAATATAAAATAGGATACAACTTGAGAAGTCTCACTACTTAAAAAAGTTTCAGTCCTTTAAAATTTGCTGTCTCTTTAAGAGTCAAGACACTCAACTGTGGACTCCTGTAAAATTGAAAACAAGTTACACACTTTTCTTATTCCGAAAGAGAAGAATCAGGGCATAGGAAAATATCAGACCAAAGCAAAATCATTCCCCAGCAATGTAAATCTAAATTCTATGGCTCAATGTGTTGAGAGTCATGATGTTTTGGATCTCAAAGGTTTTGAGTGCCATTCCAGAACTGCCATCCGATGTACACACAGCTTGTTTTGTAGGCTCAGGACAGCTCCTCTTCATACCCGCCACTGTTCTTGGTGGCAATCCTATTGTCCTGGCTTCTCCAGTATCCTGGCTTCTTCACTGCAACAGAGGCTGCACCCTAACCATTAGCCTCATTAGGAACAGTGACCCTGCCACATGGTGCCAGCCCTGCACTACTCTTCATAACCCTGTCATTCTTACCTCTCATGTCTTCAATACCAATATTAAGTATATGAATTACTAAGTTCAACTACAACTTGAGATGCAGCCTTGCTCTTCTCCCCAGGACCATAGCTTCTGTTCCTGAACTTGGGAAAACACTTCCCAGATATTTCACACTAATGATGCTGATCTCTCTCATTAATCATAGCTGATTCTTCAGCTCCAAATGACTAGCATGCTTTGTCTTAATAATGCACAGGTTCACGTCAGTGGTGCTGACCTCCTGATATGAAAAATAATTTTTTTGCTTCAGTTGACCAGAGACTATAGATTCTTAAAACAAACTGCCACACAACCCTAGTAGTCTTGGCTATCCTCTGGTACTTCACAAGTCAGGCCTCCATTATCTCCATTTCTCTCAACATTCGTATCTTCCAAGACCCTACAACACATCCCTTTAAGCCTGCACCTCGTATAGTCCTCCCCAAAACAACACAGTCAATTTATCACAGCAACACCCCACTCCTGGTGCCAATTTCTGTATTGCTTTTTTATGATGCTATGAAAGAATGCTATGACTAAAAGCAGCTTAAAGAAGAAAAGGTTTCGTCATGAACTGTCCAGTTTATGGACTGGCCTACCTGGGGTGACATAGAGTGAAGAAATGACAGACACACATACAGAAAAGTACGATAAGCTATACACTCTAAGGGAGATACGCCAACAGTATCTTGGAAACCGCTTATAATCAGCATGAGAGCAGAGGAAGTGTGTGTGGGTCTCTGCAAACAGGCCTCCCCCATACTTCCACAATCAAGGCCAGAGGTGGCTAATAAACTAGATGACCTCTGTGCTATCTGTATGACCAGATCCTCCCCTGAGCCCTTAAGATAACATATATTGGTAGCCCAACTTTAGAACCCATCTTCGTGGAAAAGGTAACATGTACTTTAAGAAGAGTTTTGATGTAATTATGCCTTCTTGTTCACAGGGAATTGGGTTACACCAGGAAACACAACCCAGTAGCTGTTGTTGGTTCAGACTTCTAGAGTGTCACACTGGGCAGCTTATTTTAGGCCTATTAAAGTATAGTACAATTTGGAAAAATGTTTCCTGCAGTTACAGAGTCCTAGCAAGTAACCAGTTTGTTCTCATTGCCGTGATAGATTTTAACTTAATTGCACCTCTTTTAAATGTCACCTAAACGGATAAACAGTACATGCTGTTTTGTGTATAGGCTTTAGTCCCCCACCCTGAGTATAGTTTTAAATTCATAACTGTGATGGTTAAGATTAAGACTTTGTTCCCATGGTTTTCTCTTTTCTTCTTTGGCAGGGCGTTTGGACTTTTATAGGTTTGGGGTTTTTTGTGAACATAGATGGACTGGGCATCTTTATAGCCTTGTTATTGTGGACTTGTTTTTTCACTTCTTTCAGGGTGGAATTGCTAGACCATAAGGTAGGGATGTCTTTAGTTTGTAAATAAATTATGTTTCCAGATCTTTTCAGAGAGATGTGACTTTTATATACCTCAGCCCATGGTTTGGGGTTATTTAAAATGCTTAGTAAGAGCTGCTCTTACTAAGGTGCTCTCACTTGTTCTTGACTTGAGTTTTCATTTTATATTGCATATTTGAAGTTGACAGACTCTTTATCAAATATCCGTATATCAACTATACCAATAGTTTTGGTGACATCTACACTGTGCACATTACAAAATGAAAAGTTGGCTTCTTAGGGACCTTACTTTCCTTATAGTAATGACTTTTGACTTTAACTTTGGCCACACTATTTTTTGATATGTCTGTGTGGATATTATTGCTAACATGTAATAATAACCTAGGATTTTAATTGGATAATTTCAAACTAAGGGTTGGTGTGTGATTTGACAGCAAATTAAACAGTCCCCATCTAATCTTCTGGCATTTGGTGAGATCATTTTAGTCCCATCTCCTGCATCACTGAAGCTGCTGACAAACAGTTTCTCTGGGATGTGTAGCTACCCTTGAAACATTTGCTCTGAAAGATTTCTAGTTAAGTCGAATAATGGCTCTTAGGCCTAAGGTTTCCTTTCTGTGCCATCTACATCTAGTTTGAGGATTATTTGTGTTGTTCGGTTTTCCCTTAAACTGCCATTTTCTTATTTTAAAAGCATTTATTGTTCAAAGTGCAGTTAGAATTTTTGTATGTAGGCGAAATGGCCAGTGTGTTTGTAAATACTTTCAAGTAAAAGATTCTGCCATGAAAATGCTTTGCCATCTCTTTTTGAATGAGGCTAAACATTAGGTAAAGAGCGAAATTCATATATTTTACATACACAGGTATAGATACAGATGGAACAAGGAGAAGCCCCAGGTATACTGATTTTAGAACTAGCTATATAAGAGTTTAGTTATTTGATTTGTTACTTACATCTGCACCTTAATGCACCATAAAAAGGGACAAGCTCCCTTTAGTGTTATTTTCAGACATAAGGGTTTTAGTTTGCGTTCTTATGCTCCTGAGCTCCACACTTGAAGCTCAGAGTTGAGAAGCGTGACTCCACTGCAGCGATGGGTGGCGAGTGTGAGCGAGCTCTACTCTACAGCGCTTTTGGGACACAATGCTTCTTTTGCCACTTATTTTGATGACAAAATACATCTGTCCTATTTCCAGACTTGGTACATGTTTTGGATATTTGAAACAGTAAAGTACTAATTTTTATACTACTATACAAAAATTTTTAGCAAATAGTTCTACCTTTTAAATACATCATAATATATTATAAAAATGCTTTCATTTTCTAAAAGGAAAAAATACAAATTAATTTTAAAATCAATCATGGCTTATTAAGTGAAATGTATTTAAGCTAACTCTCATATGATTTAAACTGAATTTAGAGGCTGACTAAATATTAAATGTGAAAAGTTGTAGATTTTTTAAGAATTAAAAAAATTAATGCAAAGCTTGGTTGGAGATAAAGTTCAGAGCACTTACCTAGTATCATTGGTTTAATCCCCAGCACAGCAAAATAAATAAATAAATAAAAATAAAAATAACAACCAGAAAAAAAACCCACCGCTTTTATACTTTTGTAGTAAATGGGTCTGCAAAGTTTGCTAATTTGCTAATACTTAAAGTTAATCTAGTCTAATTATGCATACTACTGTGTTTAATTTCATTTTGGAGCAAAAGAATAATTTGTAGAAAACATCCAGGTATATGCTCAGTGCACCCTAGATAATATAGCATCAATGTTTATTCATATCTGTCACTTTATGTGATCTCTGTTCATATGCATAACATGCATCACGTGGTTTCATGGAGACCATTCTTGATGGTGGGTAGACTAGTGACAAAGATAGTGCCAGTGCTGCTGGGGGTAAGGAAGCCGGCGCCGTGGCGGGGAGCACAGAAAGCACGGGGAGGCCTGATGCCTGCGCCTCACGTTCCGGGGGAAGTGAAGCTGCCTCAAGGGCCTGAGTGGACTGTGTTTTGAGTGGAAACTGGCTTTCTGCTGGTAAAGCTTGATAACTTCCCAGGTTCTGTCTTTTCACAGAGCTCCTTGGTGAATGTTTATAGTCAGTTCGTGGCGGCCTTGGAGATGCTGAAGACATTCTGGGATGCTATGGATGAAATTGATGAGAAGACCTGGGTGCTGGAACCAGAGAAGCCTCCGCGGAGTGCTACAGCACGCAGGATTGTATTAGGTAGGGAAGGACGACAAGACTTTTTCAGATGTTTCATTTTATTTTATATTATTTGCAAAAACGAATTTGAAAATAGCAGTTAAAATCTTAGATGAAATTTCTTTGTATGGATTCAGCTATTGAAACTCTTAGGACTAAAACCGACATTGGTTAAATGTAACTGTTTAGATGGACAGGTGTTTCGTTAAGGAAAGTGATGCTCCAGTGGCGGCCACATCCACACCATATTTAATTGGCACGGAAACTGTAGGGTAGGTAACTCAAAATGAACACTGCTCAGAACAGAAGCCTGTGCTAGAAATAATGAAGTCTTCATCTTCCGTGGAAACTAAGATCTGTCAATACTTTCTGACGGAAGATAGCGAGGGAAGGACACTGAATTGGATCTTGCCGCTGAGAGAAAATACAAGGCGCCAAGCGAGCCCTGAGGCGCGAGTATCCCCTTTCTGATGACTGGACACAGCTCCTGCCCCTGCCTCGCTCTAGTCTCTGCCAGAGGTTATTTTCCTCATGAGCAAACAAAACAAAGCCTGTCTTAGAGTTTAACCTTTTTAAAGATTTTAGAGTTTTAAATAATATTTCTCACCATATTATGGTAATAGCTGCTAGGAATATTTTCCTCAGCTTTGGCCTTGTTAAATGCTACTGTAAAACCTACATCCCATTTTGAAGTAGTGATGCGAATCCTGCCGGTCAGTGGCAGCTTAGCCTCTGTACTCTCTACACAGCTTGGGAGATGGGCAGGGTTGGGGAGATCGTATCTGCAGCGTTTACTAGCCATGTGCTACTTTCCAGCTGGAATAATTAACCAATTATAGTGTATTTGTCAACAAGTAGATGCTAAGACTGAAAACATTTTCTTTAGAGAAATGTCATAATTTATTATCATCATGGCCCCATTAAAATAATTATTCTTGAACAGTGTTTTTTATTAGATTTTCTATATCTCAGTTTGAAAAGCCAAGTTGTAGTCGCATTCTGGGTCTACTTTTAGCTCTTCTTCCCGCTTCAGGCCAACCTTTGAGTTGAAAGATGTGTTCCTATTGCCTAAATGAGAGCACTTTCTGGCCTGTGGTAGACAGCATTGCCCAAGGCTGATGAGAAGTGTGTGTTCTGTACTGATAAAATCTTATTTTTTCTCATTGGATGGCTATACCATGTATTTCTTCTTTACTTTGACTTTTTTTTTTTTTTTTTTTTGGCCAGATTTGTTTATTTAAATTTTTACTGCCAACTTTATCAAAAAGCTTACAGACTTTTGTTACTAAAGTGAGCTGAAATTGATCTTAACTATACTACATAACTTCACTGACTAGTAGGAAGCTTTGGGGGATTTGTACACATTCAATACAGGTATGCTTGTAAAAGAACCTAGTGGTAAGTAAAGTCATCTTTCTCAGCTTCAAAAATACTTTCTTTGAGGTAGGTATTAAGACAAACATCTGTCTAATGTGAATTAAACATTTGTTAACTTTCATAAAGTACAAATACAAAGTTTTTATATAAGTTTCCTTAGACATGTCAATTATTGCCAGCTATAGTTTGACCATAATTATATGAAATATTAAGTTTGTAAAGAAAGTTACAAAAAGTACTTTTCTTCATTACTTAAATATATAATGTTTATATATTAACAGCATTTATCAGTCCACTGAACTTTTAAAATGAAATCTTACTGGAACATAATTGCCAGAATTCCAGCTTAAGTTACTCATATAAATTTTGGTCTTGTCTTTTCAAGGTTGAGGTCCCTGAATCTGTAAGGACAGTTATAATTTCAAAAATACTTGTCAGTGTTAAACAATGATATGTTAACCTCTACATGGCACTAAAAAACATTTGGCTGGGTTTTCCTGAGAAGAAAAGAGGTGGCTTGGCCAGCTACTCACATCTAAAAGCTGCTTCTTTCATTTCAGGGACTAACATGTCTGTAAACATAGAGGTCGACCCCAGGCACCCTGCCATGCTTCCTGAGGTTTGCTTCCTGGGACCTGACCATGGTATGAGAGTTCAGGGTGAAGATCCGGAACAGGTTCATAAGATCCTGTCTAATGCTGTCATATATTCAGAATACTAATATTACAGTTATTGTAAATACATTTCTCATTTTAAACTTATACTCTTTAACAAAATAGATTATTTAGATTTTAAGCCAAATAGCTAAAGAAATACTGTATGCAGCAACAAAGCCTAAATTATTAAAACTTTTTTCCTCTTTTTAATATCCAAAGTGATAAAACCCCTAGGAATCAAGCTGAGTGGGAACATACATTTATGGTAGGTACCTTGGCAATATAATTGGTCCTGTTCTATGGCTTAACAGACTTTATAGGGATTTTTTTTTTTTAATGTTTTTAGGGATCCAGAAAATAGTCTGTTACAAAATTTGAAAGACGTTTTAGAAATTGATTTTCCAGCTCGTACTATCTTGGAAGAATCTGTAAGTTTAATTATTGCTCTAATAGTCCGCGTTATGTGAATGATAAAATTTAAATGCTTCTCTCAGAAAAAACAAGGCAAATAAAGAAAGAAACTGGGAGAGTGTTGTAACACAGAGCTCTTGGTTAACTGGTGTCAGCGAACTGGCTAAGCTCTGCTAGCAGGTGGTTCACGTGTGCTTTGCTCATGGTCTTCAGCAGCGAACGGGTTAATGACAGACACATTTATTAAAACTACAAAGAAAAGAAGAGACACTAATGAGATGTTTGGGCTTTGTACTGTCTGCTTATGGATGACTATAGTGCAGGTTTAATTAGTTTGCTGTTAGTTTGTGAAGGACAACAGTAGTTGTTCGGAAGCAAGCAGCACCATCGACGCTGTAACGATGAAGAAGGCAGGCCTGACTCAGGACTGAGCCACTGCTGACAACAATAAACAATGGCCATGATTTTCTTTGTCCCTTTGCCACAGAACTGTACAGTGGGGTGCTCACTAGCTGAGGTCAGATCTGTTTTTGTGTGCACACAGGCGTGTTTGTGTACGTGGAAAAGTACTAAAACCCAAAAATCTTGTCAGCCAAAAATGAAATCTGTGTATATTTGAGTGCAAGTGACTAGGTGCTGTCACCCGCTTGTATGCTCCACAATACAGAAACATAAGATACAGATATAAAAACGAGTATTATGTACATCATATTTGTCCATCCTGATCTTACCATATGCACATTAAACACACACACTTTTCTTTTGAAGGACTTTAGCATGGACTGTGGAATCTGTTACGCCCGTCACCTTAATGGGTCCATTCCTGACCAAGTATGTGATAATCCCCAGTGTGGACAGCCTTTCCATCAAGTGTGCTTATATGAGGTAAAGTAGCAGTCATCTGCATATGAGATACAGATTCTGAGATCTGTGTACCAAAGTAGTCCCCACTTTCGCCACCAACTCCTCTTAGTATTTCTGTTATATTAGTTTACTAGTTAACTTTACTAGTTAATTTTAACTTACTAGTTTAAATTCCCAGGCTTCAGTTTTTCATCTTGGATACTACTGAGTGTGCCAGAGAATCTCAGGGCAAAAGCAATCTAGAATGCACCAATGAATAGCGTATTGACAAGTAAGAAGTCGATGGTAGGAATAAGTGAAATCTTAAATGTCGGTCTCCACTATGCGAATTCTCTAGATGTGCAGAGTGAGGAAGTTAGTGAGCAGGAAGTAGTTCTCCTGTGCAGCTGGATGTGTGTACAGGGTAAATACAGCAACTCTCTTGGATACGCAAAGGTTTTTGTGACCTGAGCACCTTTTCTACATGAATTGTGCCTCTATCTCTCAGACAGTTCATCTGGGTAGCATTCCTGTTAGGGCACAGCTCACAGGACTGACTGTCTCTGTGCAAATCACCTGCCAGTGGGAAAGTGCCGGAGTTGTTCAGCGTTTCTCTTTTGAAGTGGGGCAGAATACGGATAGTGCTGTTCACCCTCTCTTAATAGGTCTGCTTGGGAAATTCTAATGGAATCTGTACTTTCTTTTGTGATTGTGAATATTCATTTTAATTTTTTAAAAAAGGGATTGCTTCATACTTACAATCAGTACAGTAAAAATTAACCTACTGTTAAAATAAGATCAGAAACTCAAAATCCTAAGATAACGTTTACAGAGAAATTATTGATATATGATTAATTGGTTTAGGTATGTGAACCACCAGAACTTGGATAAATCCCTGTGTATGTCTCTTTTTCATGTAAAAGTGTGTAGTTATCAGCTAAGTCATAAAGGGCCCATACACTGCTTATACACTAGAAGTTTATATCCTAAATTTGAATACTGACCTCCTAATTATTACTATGCTAGTAAGAGGACATGGGTTCAGAAAAGGTTTTCCTTTTAGGAAACAGAATTAGTAGTCTGGGATGGCGTGTGCGCACTGACGCTGTTCTGCATTTCCTTCTGCACAGTGGCTGAGAGGGCTGAGCACCAGCAGGCAGAGCTTTAACGTCTTGTTTGGTGAATGTCCCTATTGTAGTAAGGTAAGCCATGTCATTTACCTTTCATAAAGTGTCCCTGGCTCTGGGGAATGTGTAATAGAAACTGGATAGGTAGTATATTAGGTTACATACAGGTTTTAAAATATGTTGTTTTCCATTTCATCAAACTATGATAGTTTCCTGTGAGACAAATTAGCCTTAAATATATCTTAATTTCCAAGGTATCTTTGATCAAAAAGAGTTATGTCTTCTTGATCTCTTGATAATCCTAAGAAAATATTTTGAAACTGTATGGTGAAATCATTTCTAATAGAAAGTCAATAGTAAATTAAAGTACTATTTTAATTCTTAAGAATGTGCCCAAAATTTTGTTAAAAATATATTCTCATTCTCCCTCTCTCTCTCTCTCTCTCTCTCTCTCTCTCTCTCTCTCTCTCTCTCTAGCCAATTACCTTGAAAATGTCTGGAAGAAAACCATGAGGAAAGAATAAAACATACCTGTGAAGAGGTGGAATGTTAAGAATTGTTAAAAAACAAGAAACAATTTATTTGGTGACATTAGAGAAAATACAAAGCAAGACATACTAATATCAGCAGGCAGAATGCAGTGAGTCCGTAGCAGTACACCTCTGGCTTTGTCTCTTCACTCAGAGTCAACGGAAAAACTGCATGCCACAGCCTTGGGGGCCTTTTCAGGTCTGTGCCATGCACATCGCCCGGGGATGTGCATCTGTGCGGAGGCAAGGGTCTCGGCTTCCTGATTGCATCTCTCCTGGTACAGTGCACATAGGGCTTACGATACGAAGTTTGGGAACTCATATAGCTGGGTGGCTGCCGAAAACTGTGCATTTCACTCAGAAGATCAGAGTACTCATATACTGTTCTTCTCCTCGAGTTTTCCTATGAAAGAAATATATTTTGTTGGATCTTAGCTTCCCAGGCCTTTAGTGTGTACTTTGTAACAATGATAATAAAACAATACAGCAAGCAAGTCTGGTCATTAAACTAATGTGTTGACATTTGGTGTATAGTGACAGTGCAGAGTATTTGCAAGGCTGTGGCTGTGCAATGCTACAGCAGTGGACTTGCCTCACGTGTCTTGAAACAGGTACAGTTGAACTACCATTGACTACTGCTCACTAAATGTGATGGAGGTCCAAATTTGCTGTTTCTGTTTTAGCTTGGTGACCTCTGGCACCCTCTGTCCTTTTACCAGCTACTGAGTAATTTAGGAGAAGATAGCTTCATCTCTAAGAAAGCAAAGAAACACCTATCTTCCTCACTATTCATCCATCCACCATTTGTCCATCATACATCCTCAGCACCGCGACTCTAAGCAGCTTTCCATCAACCCCATCCCCCTAAATGGTCACTTTCAAAGGTCAGAAAGGATTCCTACATGAGCTGTGTGTCAGTCAGGCACAGTGGTGCATGCCTATATCCCTGTACATGAGCAGAGTTCTGAGTTTAAGGCCAGCCCGCTCTACATATCAAGTTCCAGGTCAGCCAGGGCTACACAGTGAGATCCTGACTCAAACAATGGAAAAACCAAGCAAAACCAAAAACCAGACAAAAGATACATTTAGAAGAGATGTTTTCTTATTAAATATGAATAGATTATTGTTTGATATTCAGATGGAAATAACTTTACTGACAGTCTTTGTCACTAGAAAAAGGTCATTGACTTTTTTTCTCCAGGATACACAATCGTTCTCACAAAAAGAGAAAGAAACTGGCAATCAAATTTCCAAATGCCAGAAACCACTGAAAAGTTGTCTGTGCACCTTGTCAGGAGCAGACTCCACACTACTAGCCTTTGAAGAGAGACCTTCTGTGACTTTTACAGTGTCTCTCAACAACAGCTAATGGATGCTCAGTATACTAGTGGACAAGTTTACACATTTTCTACAAACTTGCATGTTTGTGAATAGTTTTCTTGAGACACAGCTACATCTATTTGTTTTGTCTATGAATGCTTTTACACTGAAATAGTACAGTTGAATAGTTCTGGGGGAAAACTATGGATTATAAGACCAAACATATTTTCAAACTAGACACTTAAAAATTTTGCTGGGCTGAAGTGTAACTCCATCCTTAAGTGTTTGTTTAAGTACATACGAGGTCCTGAGTTGATCCTTGGTGCCTAAAAGAAGTTTCCTGGTGTCTGCATAAGAGACTGTTTTTCATATATGAGAAGGTCTCTTCGTTATGTTCTCATTGCTGTAATAAAATACGCTTACCAAAACCACTTGAAGGAGAAGGGCTTATTTTGGCTTACAGTTCCAGATGGAAAGGGCCATGGAAGCAGGCAGGGAAGGCAGAGCAGCAGGAGCCTGGGTGGTGACAGTACCTCCGCAAAAGGAGGCCAAGGTGAACAGAAGGTCAGGGGACTTCCTCCAGCAAGACTCCACCTTCTCAGTATCACAGCCTTCCCAAACTGCCATCAGCTGGGAACCATGTATTCCAGCCAGAAAGGCTATAGGAGACATCTCCCATCAGACCACAGCAGAAGGCACTCAGATGGTCGTGTTAAAATGTAGCTTGCTCTCTCTGGTTGAAGTGTGTGTGCATGGCTGCAACGTTTACCCCAGAGCTGGGAAACACTGGCACAGCTGGTTCACAGGACTGGCAAGGGCTTAAGGCAATGCAGTAATCTGTATTATATTGGCTCTCAACCTGGAGTGACATTAACTCACTGAGGAGAATACAGTCTCTAGGGTTGTCACACTAGGAGGAAGCGCTATTAGCATCTAGTGGACACATAGTAGGAATGCTACCGAACATCCTGCAACACACAGGCCAGGCATCATGTAGGAAATAGCTAAGCCCTAAATGCTAATAGTACTGCTTCCAGAAGACTATCTCTCTTTTTTTTAAAGATGTATTTATTATGTATAGTGTTCTGCCTGTATGTGTGCCTGCCTGCCACAAGACGGCACCAGATCTCATCATAGATGGTTATAAGCCACCATGTGGTTGCTTGGACTTGAACTCAAGACCTCTGGAAGAGCAGACAGTGCTCTCAACCTGAGCATCTCTCCAGCCCCAGAAGAACATCCTTTGAGCGTTATGAACCTTGAATGCACATTGCAATCACTGGGGAGCTTAGGAAATACCAATGCAAATTCAGGTCAAACTCCATGAGTATCAAACTACCTTTGGCTAATGAAATAAATACAAAACAATAAAATTAGGCAAAAGTATATAAAGGGACTTTAAGAGCATCTCAAACCAACAAGGGATATACAAGGAGAGCAAATAGCCAAGACTTCACAACATCTGCAAGTTTAAGATTATGCTTACTGTAGATGAGACCAGAAGAAACATTAAACAGAAGTCATGCTATGATTAAGTGGACAGACTCCAAACACTTGGGAGGACTTAAAGGAAAAGTTAAACATTAGTAAAAGGAATCTTAGCAAAGCTACGTAAATATAATCAGGTTGTGTAACTGAAAAATACAACATAGAAGATCCAACCCATTCCTGGCTGGGTTCTGTTACTAGTTAGGCACTGATGCTTTGACAGTTATCCTGTTACTAGGCAAAGAAATGCAAGACTGACCTAAAAAAAAAAAATAGAGCCTCATTTGCTGTGTAAAGAAGTAATCTTACACACATGTGCTTAGAACTCAGGAGGAAGAGTATGAAGGAAGGAAATATAACATGGGTGGAGTTATGGTGGAAACTTCTAATTTGATGACAATGTGAAGGCATAGATGAAAGAAGCTCAATAAACTACAAATCCAATGGCATGAAGATGGTCATTCCTAGAGTACAACAAAAGAGAGTCTCTCAAAACATCTTGGTATAGCATCATCTACTATAGGCTCACAAGTGAAAACCTAGGAATTTGTTTCAAAACTTTTAAGAAAAAGCCAGGGTGGCCTACCTGACCAAGGTGGCTTTGGGTATCATCTTTCTAGGATTCATTTTACCCAGCAGATGACTCAGAATTGGCTGTAGTTATATTGCATAGAATCCCAGGCTGGCCTTAAATTCATGGCAACCATTATGTGCCAGCCTCCTAGTTACTGGGATTGTAACAGTAAGCCACCACACGCCGCCCAATCTGTTGTGTTTCCATCAGTGTTTTACTTTTAGCGCCCTCATCAGAGTTAACTATTGAATGGCTTACAGCACTCCAAGATTTCTCTAACACAGGGCATCATAAACATTTTCAACTCCTGATGCCTCCTCTTTTGGGGGAGTAGGGGGTTAAGACAGGGTTTCTCTGTGTGTAGCCTTGGCTGTCCTGGACTCGCTTTGTAGACCAGGCTGGCCTCAAACTCATAGTGATCCACCTGCCTCTGCCTCCCGAGTGCTGAGATTAAAGGTGTGCGCCACCATGCCCGGCCCCTGCTGACCCCTTTTTATGTGACCCCATATATACAAAAAATCGCTATGAATTAAGCTTGGTACTTGAGGGAAGAAATAAGTTGATACATTGTGAGACAGCAGTGGGTTGCCTGTCCTACTTAATCCCCATCAAAATACCATTGCTTTGCTTATGAGGAAGCTAACAAGGTCATCCTTAAATTTTAAGAGAGGAGGAGGAGAAGAGGTTAAGGGTTAATACTGCAAGGAACAAACTATGAGCTGTTTGAGGGATCATACAGAAACCTATTACAGTAGAAGATACTTGACATATGTATGTATGAAGGAAGAAACGAAATCTAAATTTGAGTCACCAAGTAGCGGGGGCACGGGGGGTTGGGGGGGGAGACAAAGCCCCCACTAAACATCCCTCTTCACCAAGTGAAACCTCCAGTGCCAGGAATGGGTTCCATCTAAATGAATGTTGGCCAAAGGGGCCCCATGGAACCTTCCAAACAACTCAGGCTATTGCCAAAGCTCCAGCTTACTCTTCATGAACTGACAGTAAGGCTCCATTACAGAAGACAACACCTATATATCTCACTGAAGTCAAAAAAGCTAACGGGGTGCTTAACTAGAGACTTTACCCTTAGTGACAACTGTTCATAATACTGAAAGGCACTCAACATGCTACCAGAGGAGAAAAGTAAACAACCTAGCTACAAACCCTGAGGTCTACAATGGTGAATTGTTTGCATGATACACTTGTGCAATAGTGGCACAAAATTTGTAGAGCAACCAACCACTATGATTGGCTTTAAGGCCTATGGAAACCATGTCTGTCATTGTTTGGGTGGCCAAGAACAAGAGACTAGGTAGCCCAGATACCTAGCAAAAAACTAATTGCTATTTGTCTACAGGAATGCAACAATAAAATGGCTCCCAATTGCTTGCTCAGCCATCAACAGGGATGCTTCTTCCTGCAGTAGATGAGTGCTAATATCGAGAGCCACAACTAGGCAATGGCAGAGTCAGAGAACTTTTCTTCGAGATGTCTGATCTCATGTTTTGTTTGGGTTTGCTTGTTTGTTTTACCTTATGGGCTTTGTTGCTTATATGTTATGGTTTCTGATTTTGTATGTGTGCATGTGTATTTGTCTCTCTGTGTGTATATGCTTCTTGGGCCTTTTTCTGTTTTGTTCTGGTTTGATTGGTTTTTGCTATTTTTAATTTGCCAGTTTGTTTTCTTGGGAGAGGCAGAAAGGTGTGGACGTGGATGGGTGAGAAGTTGGAAGGAGAGGAGGGAAAACTATGATCAGAATATATTGTATGAAAATAATTATTAAAAAATATCTTATAGAGGGAGCAAGGCTTAATGGTTAAGCTCTGCAGTTTGTAAAGCAGACTGAAGACATTGCAGTCCTAACTGTAGGATGTGCTGTAAGCTACAGTTATTCGTGTAGTGTGCTGCTGGTGTAAAGAAAGGCAAACACTAGAAAACAGCCCAGCAGTCCCGCACGCACACTTAACTGGTTTCTAAAACAGCATCCAAAGGAATTCAGTTAGGAAGTGGAAAAGAATCATTCCAAGAAATGTAGTGTAAAGGAGTGGACCTCCACTCCCACCTCACACCATTCACAGGGACTGAGAGTCAGAAAGCAGCTGTGAATAAACAGTGTTAAGGAAATGAGTAGCCATGTTACAGAGACATGCTGAGGATCTTGTGTGGAGACTGTGTAAAGGGTTTCCGTAACTCACATGCAGGGAATGAATCCCAGCACTTGCAAAGACCCTCCAAAGAAGAAGATATGGATGGCCAGTGACAACAGTGCTATTAGTCATCATTCAAACAGCTCTACTCCCGAGTTGGTACTGATCCACTTGTGAAAGCAGTTAAGTGCAAATGACTGGCAATGCTAAATGTTGGAGACGAAGTGTAGGAATGACCAGAACACTTGCACATATGAAAGGTACAGCCACTTGCTACGAGTAGTTGTCAAGATTTTACACTTATTCGTTGGGTTGAGGAGCTGTGTTCATGCCATGGCCCATGTGTTGAGGTCAAAGGGCATCTTCTGGGAGTCAGTCCTATTTTTTCAACATGTGGATCCCTGGAATCAAACCCAGGTGGTCTGTGGCAAGCATCTCTACATGGTAAGCCATCTTGCCTGCTATGTGCCAACAGTTTATAATTGAACACACATTTATTTGCCTAGTGATCTAATAATGTGGTGTCCCATAAGAAATGCAATGTCCAGAGCAGTCTCTGGGCAGAATTAATACAATATTTTCTGTAAATCTATTAAACCAGAAGTGATTCCCATGTCTTTGGACACATGAGTTGCACAGCGACAAGGAATTATTGGTATATTGATGAATGCAGAGGTCTTTAAAGGTAATGGATGAAAGGAGCAGACATAAAATACTACATATGGTAGCACTGCACCATCGCAGAGTTTAAGAGGCAAACCTAATCTAGAGAGCAGAATCGGAGCTGATCGTGGAGTCAGCAAAGGAAGAAAGGGTTGCTAGCCTGAGGACCTCTGTGCCGTCCATCCCACTGCCAGGCCAGCCAAAGCCAGTGCATTGCTGCACTGGAAACCTGGCCACCAACTATCACAGGACCCCCTGCACTGTGGGACAGGAGATTCCAGTACACACTAAAGACTTAGAATTTCTGATTTTGTCACCAAGCAGTATTTGTGTTTAACTTTACAAGTGGGATTATAAAATATGCCCATTTGAAATAGATTTCTGTATGTAAGATTTAAAATAAAACCACAAATAATGCTATTTCATACTGAATAAATGTAAAAGGTTCCTCTGAGCATTAACAGCAACATTTCTCTCTGGATAAACTTGTTTGCTGGTTGGATGAGAAATGCATAACTCTACTTCTAATTTTTGACTCAGCTGCCAAGAAGTTCAGAGCCAAATTCAGTGCTCAGTTTAGTGATTAACATCCCAGCTGCCCCATATATCAATTTTTCTTGGGTGGAGGGTGAGAAAGGTGGGGGTATTAAATTATCCTGTTTCACACTGTGAACTGCTTCAGACCATGTGAGAATAATGGTGCACAAATCAAATGAAACGCTGGCTATTCTGACATAATTAAACTTTACTTTTCTCTCCAGATAAATTCTGTATGCTTTGCTTTCCTGGTGTGGGATGTCAGCTTAGGGAGGCCTTTTGCTGTTGTCTGCATGAGTCAGCCACAAAGGGCAGATCACTCTCTCCATCCAAAGTATTCCAAACTCCGCCCACCGACAGGCAGATGGTGGCCTTACTTGTGATGGCAAGGGTTAGAGCAGAGGAATATAGGAAGGGCAGAATGTATACAGAAGGGTCCCTGATGGATGGTAGGTGACGGAAGAAATCCAAGTACTTCATTGCATTCTTAGGGGAAGTACTCAGATCTGTGCACATGTGTATCTCCTTCTGTTTCTGAAACAAATGCTGTAGCCTGCTTTGAATGTACCAGGTGGACAGGGTATTTTCTGTCTTCGTTTGACAAAACTCATGCAACCTTGGCCTTGGGCACAGGGCATGTGAATTCTCCAAGTGTTTATCCTAAGTAACACCAAGAGGCCAGCAGGGACTCTCACCTGTCCCACTGCTCTGCTCAGCGGCATGCCGGGCTGGCTCTCTTCACACTCCTCTCTCCGTGGTGCACTTGCCTCTCTGCAGACTCTCTCTGGGAACTTAGCTGGAAACTTGGTGGCTGGTTTTGTTGTGACCTTTGGTGAATCAACCTGTTGGTGTGGAGTAAAAATATATAATGAAATGAAAACTATGACATTTCTTTTTTAAAAAAACTCACTCACGTCCAGATTCTTTAAAAACCTAAGCTACCTAACAATAGACATGACAAACACACAAATCAAAAGCAACAATAGCTATTGTAGAAAACAACAACGAACAAACAACCCTCCTCCCAACCCCTGCAATACCTAGCAAGATCCAGACTCTTCCTCATCAATGGGAAAATACCCATTAAAGTTAGTGTCACTGTTACACATACTTTAAAAATTATCTTCACAGAAAACTTGCTTACAATGAAAATTGTACTTTTATGGAACATTGTCACATTTTCAAAGTGCACGTGAATTCATTATTAACCTTTGCTGCGAGTGGATCCAGTTATCGTTAAGCTTAAATTCCTATTAATTAAGACCTTATTTTCCTATTGTTGAAGAGAGGCTAATTAATGTGAAAGTATACACAGAGCTTATGATGTTGCTTACATAGAGTGCAGGTAGTTTAACCTTTGTGCAGGATGAGTTCATGTTATCTGGCACCGTATACCAGTACTGGAGGTTAACTTGATGACAAGCTTACTGTCTCTTAGCTTCTTTTTCACACTGTGGTGACATCTGGGGAATGACTGACTCTCAATAACCTTGAAGTAGACACAAGAATAGAGGGCACATCCTACAACACAGGTAGAAGATTGAAAGCCAACGAAGGTCCTTGAGTGAAGTGTTTGTTCAGCAGCTTCACGGTTACAGCAGCTCAGAGTGCTACCGCCTTTTTCCCTGGGTTAAACGGAGAGCAGGAGACAGGAACAGCCGAAGGGGAAATAATGGAGTAGCCAGTGCCAAAATAGAGAATAAATTATGCTGGCTGGGCAAATAGAGCCTTAATTTGTAGCCTCTCAATTTCCAGTTTCTATTGCCAAGGGTGTTCATTCCTTCTCTTTGAAATAGGCTCCTGCCCTGAAGGCGGGGCTCGGTGTCACAACACTCTCCTTTGCTCCACCTACTCCCGGATCTCAGCATCTTAATGAATGGCAAAACCACTGCCCTTCACTAACCTGCACACTGGAAATGCTTCCAAATCACTTGGAGTTTACTGTTTGTTCACGCACCCTCTAAGTCCACTGGGAAAGCTGATGGACCCGAGAATCCGCCCTCCCTGCTTAGTAAGAAACACACACGTACTTGGTATGTATTTTAGTGTAAAAGAAAGGCCCCCAATGCTTGTTTCACCCTCTGAAACCCTGGCATAGCAGTCATTGTGAAACATGCTCTGAATTAGTTAAAGGTTTTTCCTTCCATCTTTATTGAGACACAAGCAACAAATGAACACTTGAGTTGTGTGCTGTTGTGTTTTGACATTCGCACATTGTGAAATACCATGGTTGAGTCCATACATATATCACGTGTGAATATGACATCTACCTTCTTAGTAGGTTTTAAGCACATGACTCAGTAAGTATAGCCGCCATATACTGTGTAATAGGTTCCTGGAACTCATCCATCTTTTAACTGAAATGTCTATGTCTTTAACTAATATCCCCATATTTTCTCCAACACAAAACTTCCCGTGTCTACCATGCTTCTCTCTAATGTCTTGTTGAATTAGGTTCCACATATGAGTTACAACTGTGCAGTGTCCATCCTGACCTGTTGGGCACATTTCATTTAGTATGAAAGGAAAGAGGGGATTTCTTCCTTTTTCAAAGTTGGATGACTTTTCTTACTCACCCATTACTTTCATTCATTCTTCAGTGGATTCTCCTTTCCCTACTACAAACAGCTCTAAAGTATAAGATGTACAGGTCTCTGTGTGATCTCATTTCTCCCGGCTATGCATTCAGAACTGGGGGTGTGGGGTTCTACGGACCACTTCTAGTTGAGATAACTGAGGACTTTTAGTCTCTCCTGTGCACTAAGTATGTAAGGCGCCAGGTTTTCCTCAACAGCATCTGACATGTGAACAGGATTGGTCAGAATACATTTCATCCCATGAGGTTTCTTGGAAGAGATGGTAGCTCCTGGATATGGTCAGTGGCTAGAGACTTGGTCTGCAATGCCATGGACTTTGCTTGTTTGTTTGTTTGTTTGCTTGCTTGTTTTGGTTTTTGGAGACAGGGTTTCTCTGTGTTGCCTTGGGTGTCACTGAGTGCTGGGATTACAGGTATGCACCACCGTACCCGGTGCCACAGACACTTCTATCTAATAAGCAAAATACTTCCCACTTTATAGAAAAGTTTCTATACAAATCTATAATGCTAAGGTTAAGATGGGATGAATAAATTTTTAATTTTGAACAGTGAAACTTTCCTATTTACAAAGATATGAAAATAAACATAAAAGGAAAATTGAAATGTGAAAAAATAGGCATTGTTTTCAGAGAAACTCACTACTTAAATAAGATGGATTTTACTTAGTTTTCCCTCTGTAACCTTATACTGTTCTATAAAATCAGAACACATTTATACGCTGAAACACTGATAGTAAAAAAGTCTTCTAACCAGGGATTTGTGTTCTATTTCTTTCATTTAGAAAAACATGCAGGAAGACAATGTCATAGACGGATCTTGAGGGCTGAAGCTTCACCGTGAAGGTTTGCACCTCAGCAACACACTTTCCCCCTGTCTTAGGTTCAGGCTGAGAAAAAGAACCACATTTTATTATTTTATTGTGTGAGATGAGGGAAACTTTCATTCTGACCAACAGTCTTCCCTCTGCCTTGAAATGGGCATCTCAATTGAATTCCTGCTCCTCAAAAAAAGAGGCACAGACAACAAGCCGGGGGACTGGAGACGCGGCACGGCTGCACATGCAGTTCCCCCATTGAGTTTACACTCTGAGAACCCTGGAGCACAAACTGACCTCAGCAAGTACTGGGGAGATGTGCTTTTATTCACTGAATTTGAAAGAGTCAATTCCAGAGAGTGACCAGGGACATAGCTCAATGGTAGCATGCCTGCTAAGAGGATGTCAATCCAAACAAGACAAAACAAACGAACAAAGCCGAATGCTTCAGTGGGCAGCAAGGGCCTGTGGAGGCTATCCAGGTGAGAAGCCTTGTAGCCCGACCAGCCTGGAGACAGCAGCCACCTCCAAAGCTGCTGGCAGCTCTTGCAAATAAAGGGTTTGTTGTTTAGGAAGGACAAAACATAACAAATATCAAAACAAAACAACAGTATCTCTGCTATACTCACAAAAACTCATTTCCAGTTTAGCTCCAAAGGACATCCCAGTTTACTGCAAATGGTTCACCACACACAATCAAACTTCTAGTAGTAAAAATACCTCACATTGTTTTGCAAATTCATGCTGTGAATCCACTGAGTTTCTTTTCATTTATTCACTTTATATCCTAATTGTAGCCCCTCCCTCCTCTCCTCCCAGTCCCACCCTCCCTCATCCTCCATTATCCCCTCCCCAAGTCCTCACAAGGAGTCCTCCTCCCCTACCATCTGACCCCAGTTTACCAAGTCTCACCTAGACTGCCTGCATCCCGTTCCTAGGTAGCCTGACAAGGCCATCCTGCTAGGGGACGTGATCAACAAGTGGGCATCCGAATCCATGTCAGAGGTAGTTCCTACCTCCCCCCCATGTCATAGGACCTACAGAGAGACTGTGCTATCTATTGACTACATCAGACCCAGAAAGGCACACATGGTAAATACTCACTCATAAGCAGATATTAGCCACATAATACAGGATAACCACACTACAATATACCGACCTAAAGAAGCTAAATAACAAGGAGGACCCTAGGGAGGATGCTTTATTCTCATTCAGAAGAGCAAATAGAATAGACACTGGAAGTGGTTGAAGAGAAGGAACAGGACAGGAGCCTACCATGGAGGTCCTCTGAAAGACTCCACCCAGTGGGGTATCAAAGCAGATGCTGAGACTCACAGCCAAACTTTGCAGTGGAGAGCAGGGAGTCTTCTTTTTAAAATAATTTTTCTTTTTTTTTTACATATACATTTATATTATACATATATACAATACATTGCCTACAGCAAGTAGAACCATGAAACACTTAGCAATTATATAAATGTTACATTCATAGTGTTTTGGCAACTTTGAAGAAAACATCTTTCCTATCTTGGTGCATCTAAAATTCTGAATATAAATCAATATCTATCATATCTCATTTGTCAACTTAAGACATCTATATAGACCTAAAAACATCTTAACCCTTAAACAACTAGTCTTAATTGTAAAACTAACCTATCTGATCTTCAGCCCCATCAGAGACTTGAGAAGGAATAAAGTTAATTATCTGAGTAGCAGCTTCCAAAATGAGAAAATGACAATTTGCTGCCTGAATAGTCACCCAAAACTCTCTTTAACATTGGAACATTATCTTTAGCCTTCTGGCCCAGTATATCTGACAGACATATTTGTGAGGCAGGAACTATTGAGGACTTGCTTACACTGTCTTGGCAGAGTTTGGCCATCTACTCTGCCTGCATCCAAGCTTGTCCCTTTTTAGGCAGAATTCTGTCTGTAACAGAATGAGGACATTTTGCCCAGTGGCTGGTTTGCCACATTTGAAGTCATCTCCATAAGGAGGTTCTTTGATGTTCATCATCTTCTTTGAGGTAGGCTGGGTGTTGCCAGGAGTTAACCAGTCTTATTGTCATAGAATCTTTAAAATTATAAAAGCATCTTTAAATGCCATATTCTGTATGTCTCTGAGGTTTTTGAAGACCTTACCTGTCTGTAGAATCACTAAGGGGGCTAGGAGGACCTGAGAGGGACAGGAGCTCCACTGAAACTCTTAACAGTGTGCTGCTTTCTAAGTCAAAAGCATTTATTAAGAATATTAAATTCTAAAAATTAAATTTTAGAATGAAATAATATGCCAAAAATAAAATATATATAATCATCTTCCCTTTAATAAATAGTAGAAAGAATTTATTTGTACATGTATGCTTTTTCAGGTACAATGACTTATTTTTAAATATCTGTCAAAAAAAGGAAGAAGTCATAATAATTCATTCACTACCCTGTCAAGTTGCTGCAGAATCCCACATGCATAGTAACAAGGTATGCTGAGTGACTGAAAAACAGGCTGGCACTTGAAGGAGAAAATTTGTAGCCATGAGGTTGACAGTCCTTGACTTAAATAATTCTGTTATGAAATCATCTATGCAGACACCACCCTGTGTGCATCACTCAGCGGAACTGAGGACAGTACAGTTATGTTGGCATATTTTCAACATTTTTAGGTTTGATTTTTATAGCATTAATAGAAACCTATAAATTGTAGAAATTAAAATTAAGATACAATTTACCCACAGATAGTGAAACTATATTTTTGCTATATTTAAACATGTATACATACAATGGTAGATAAATAAAGTCATTAATTAATGTTGATATGCTATGAACTGCTTTATCTACATACCAGGCTAACCACACTGATAACATCTTAAGAGATGCTAAAGTCACATGTTGTTTTTAAGTAGTGATACTTATAATCAAAGCAATCTCATCAAAAGGAATAAAATATTTTTAATGAAAGTTCATTGGAAAATGTTCTACATTGTATTATCTTCTGATTAAACGTGGTTTTACAACAAATAATCTTTGATTTAGTGAACAGAACATTGTGGAAGGTAATAACTAGAATTTTATATCAGAAGATATAATATTTTGTAAATGACTTCTTTTATATTTCATTTATGCTTATGAAACTGAAAACTACAAAAAGGGGTGCCATCTTCTTAAACTAGTGTGGATTAAGTGTTGACCATGACTGTAAAGGGGTACATGTCAAGGAATGGTGCTTTGTTTTGTTAGAAAGTGATAAAAATACAAAAGTCAATAAAACTGTTAAAATAAGTCTCCATAATTACCAAGATCAAAATCCAGTGGCTTTTCATTAAACATGAACTTTTGTTCTGCCTTCTGCAATATGTAAACAGTGCTGACAATTGGTTTGTGAGGCACTTGCTACAATAAAATGTAATTGTATCACGAGAGAAAGGTGACAATCAGGGGATCATGAAAAAATTACATATTCTCACTGGTAGTTAATTAGCCATGCAAACCCTCCTCAAACAGATATTCTCTTCTATTAGGAATGATTACTATGCAGGCCTACAGATGTCAATACCACAGTCATTCAAATACTTCTTTTCCTACTAATTGAAGGTTGTAAAGCTCTGGTGCCAAGGTTTTGCTTCCAAAGAGCTAATTTATGACTAGAAGGATATTTTATGTCTTCAGTTGCAGCAGCTACAAAATTCAGCAAATCAGAACCATCTGTGCACAGAGACTTGACTCACCATCCATCTAGCAGCCACATTAGCCTGCATCCTGCACTCTTGGCTCATGAGCGCTAGTGCTGATCCAAAGTTCGTAAGAAGAAAAGTTAAATGTGAATGGCATTCTAACCCTAAATTGTACCTCCAGCTTAATGCCTTTACATACGTGTATATATGTATGTATGTGTGTATGTATGATGTATGTATGTATGTGTATGCATGTATTATGGATAGATTCAAGTGAGAAAGGGTTGTCTCCTTGTCTGTGTAGCAGTGTTGCTAATCACAGACTCAGGTTTCTTCCATCCTCTTCTGAAAAATCCTTTGACTTTATATTTCTTTGCTTGGGTTAAAGTATTCATTTTTGTAATTTGATATGACGGCATTTATTCAAAGAGGGAACAATAAAGGAGACAGCAAATAGAATAACAACTTTGCTAAGAAAATAATTCTATAAACCCAAATATCGACAGATGTGTATCAATAGTATCTAATAATATACAGCTCCGTATCGTGGTGAAACTGGGAGACAAAGCCACAGAGCAGTAGTGCGAGAGAGCCTAGAGAAGTCCATAAGGGCTCTCCCAAGTCAAAATGGAGTGGCCTTTAGCTCTGCTGTAACCATGCACAAGGCCTCAGTGATTACTTCATTCTTTATCAACACACAATAGGAACAGATACCATTCCAAGAGACAACATATAAGAGAAATTTCAGGTTTCTTTGTCCTGGGTTAACAGAAATAGGAACCAATGTAGCAAGCAAGTCACTTTTGCCCTAAGGAGTCTCCACAGAAGCACTGCCCCAGTGTGCAAGGGCAAGAGTGCAGGCATCATGTTATACTTACCTTTTGACGGGCTGGAGTCCGCACGTGGGCACTCTGTGCTTTAGTGGAAAAATCCAGTGGTCCTAAAGGTACTCCATCTGGATTCAGAATTTTCTTGAGCTTCTGATAGTCTGGCTTTTCTTCATAAGCTAAATTATGAACACATATCAGGAACTGGGCGAGTTCATCTGTGAAGTGTCAAAGTTTCCACATGTCACTCATAAGTGGGAAGAATTATAAAAATTCTAATAATCTCAAAATCTTTCTGGTTACCTCTTTTTCTCTAAAGCACACACACACATACACACACACAGTCTCACCTACACACACACACACACACACACACACACACACACACACACACACACATACATATCCCTACCTGAGTGAACGAAAAATAAACAAGTCTATAAAAACATTTTTTAAAATTTTAAATAAAAAAAACTATTAAAAAATGACTGACATGACGTGCTACCAATGGGATGAAGTGAATCTTTTCAACATACCCTTGCTGATGTTTGCAATGAGCTCATGGCAGGTGAAGCCCCTGAGCAGTGAGAGTTACCAACTGTGATTATGAAGTGCAGTCTCTAAGGACTACGCAACACTACCATGGAGCCACACAGACTTTTCTTTCGAATTGAACATTTAAATATCTACTTAAAAACAAACGTTACTCATTATAACCCTGACGTGAGAGGAAACAAGCATTGAGAGTTTTCCCTCCAGCTTTCCTTCTGCCGTTGTATGAGTATACTTAGAAACAAGTGTGGAGTCCATGCTTTAAGTCATGCCTGGCTTTACCAGGGGGGCAGCCTGCCTCTACATGCAAGCATCCCAGGGCATCCCAGAGCATCCCAGGGCATCCCAGAGCATCCCAGGGCATCCCGGAGCATCCCAAGGCATCCCAGGGCATCCCTGCTGTTCTTGGTTTTAGGTCAGGAGGATGAGGAGTTCTCTATTTTCTCTCTAAGTAGAAGTATATCACCAGAGCTATGTAGAAATCCCTCATCCCAGCTTTTATTTATTTTAGTGATGGGCTTTGAAGGAAAGCTCACATATGCTAAGCACTAACATTGCCACTGAACTATCCCTGCCCAATAGGTTTTAGAAAAGAGCATAATTAATAATAACAGGTGATGAAGTGTTGCACTAAATGTCTATTCTCTATACTTTTGTTTCAGAAGGACCATGCTAAAATCATATTTTCATTTGTACAATGTGCATGGATGTTTTTATCCTCCAAAAAAATACTACTGATCCAGATATGAGTGCCCCATCCTTTCTCACTTTCTCTCTCATGGCAGGAAAGCCCAGACAGCTTCCTGAGCTGAGGAGTAACTTCTTAACGCTTTCTCTTCCCTCTATCCATTCAAACAGACATGTAGAGGTGCTGGGTCTCTCCTCCTAGAAAAACCAATTCCAAAAGTAATAGTCACAACCTTCCTTTCTGGTAAAGTGTGTGCATGTGAGTACAGGCACACAGGCACGTGTGAACGGAGGTACCGATGGAGGTCTGATGAGGTCATCAGATTCCCTTGGCCCGGAGTTACAAGTGATTGTGAGCTCCCCAAAGGGTGTCCTGGCAACTAGTTTCTGATCCTCTGAAAGAGCAGTGAACTCTCCTGTTAGCTAAGCCATGTCTCCAGCCCACTCAAAGTGACCATTCTATAGCACACAATTAGAATCATTATCTAGAAAAAAAGCACTAACATAGTTAACATGAGAGCTCCTGGCATTATTGTTGTTGTTTGTTTTGTGTTTTAGCCATATGACAATTAGGCAACTTACTTTCCCCTTTTCCTGTCTAACTTATGAGGCATATCAAGCTCTGTTAAGTAATAATTAGTTTTCCAGATTCCTAGTAGGCAGCTCCTGCTTTGAAACATAGTTTAACTGGTGTTTTCTGGTGTAGTTTAACCAGTATTTTCTGGTGTCCCTCTGCGGGCATCCAAATCCAGTTCCTAAAGGAATATTCAATAACATTCTCTGACAGGCTCATAGCCAAACAACAGGCGGAACTCAGGGATTTCTGTGGAAGAGTGGGAGGAAGGATAGAGGGAGCTGGAAGGCTCAAGAACACCACAAGACCTATAGATCAAGTAACCTGGGCCCATGGGGCTCACAGAGACTGAGCCACCAACCAAAGAGCATGCACTGACTGCGCTTAGATCCCATACACACATGTAGCAGATGTGTAGCATGGTAAACATGTGGGTCCCCTAACAATGGGAGTAGGGGCTGCCTCTGGCTAGGCTGCTGGGCTGCTTTGTCAGGCCCCAGTGTGAGAGGACATGCTTAGTCCTTAAGATGACAGGGTGACAGGGTGGGTTGGTACTTCTTGGAGGCCTCCCCTTCTCTGAGAAAAAGGAAAGGGGCTAATGGGGGAAGGGGGTGGGACCAGGAGGAGAAGAGGGAGGGGGCAGGGATCAGGCTGTAAAGAGATTAAATTAATAAACAGGAAAAAAAAGTCTGTGCCACTTTCTGAGACATATTCTGCAATAGCTGGCAAGCTAATCTTAGTATAAGTACATGTCTATTAATCAGAAGATCCCAAATGGAGGCCTGAGCTGAGTTTGCTGGGAACAATTGCCTATAAGACAAGGGGGCATTCCCAGCATCCCAACCACCGAGAGCAGCTGTACAAAAGGCCTCTTGAGCATGAGGTTGAGAAAATTAGCACCGGTGAGGCTCACGAAGGCAAAAAGGGAAAGGATCACTTCCATTATGGATTCATTAGCATGAGCCTGAATCTCAGGGCATTGTGATGAGGCACTGGAATAAACACTGGGCTTAGTCCATGAAGTACACGCTGATGTACTTATAAGTTTCCAGAGCTATTGAACAGAATACATGGAGTAGCACAGGATTTCTACACTATCTGCTTTTCAGGACAGTGACACATTGAGCATCCTCCCTGACTACCAGTTCAAGACAGAAAGACTTCTGAAGGCACCACATTGAGTTAGACATGTGTACTGCAAACTTGATTGCTGTACTTAAAAAAAAAAAAAAAGACAGGAGTAAGTGGTCTGTTAATCAGATTATTTTCAAGATTGTGCCAGTTCTATGCTCTCCTGAGACAATGTTGCCATTAAGCATTTTGTGCTCTAAGAACAGAGATCTGTTTTATAATTAGTACCATAGGCTAAATTCATGGGTGGGAAAAATAAGGAATCCATCACTAGATTTTTCATGTGACTAAAATTTCAGCCCATATCTGTGTAATGACAGAAGTGATCACGGGACATTCACTGGCTCACAAGCATCCACCTGTGATGGCAGTCAGGCCTTCTTTTCTGGACCTTAGCTGAAAGGACAAGAAGTTAAAGTAGGCACATAATTTAAAAAGGAAATGGCGTCTCAGATCCATCATGTTTTCTGCCTCACTGAGAAAAGATACTATCAAATGGGAATGTCAGTTTTATCAAGTTCTTTAATGTGGTTACAGAATAAAACAAACAACACACTTGCGATGTTTAGCTAATCTCCCTCTTTTGTCCCTTCCGTTAGTTAGAAGAAAAGTATCACAGAAAGGGTAAGACTGAAGCCTGGCCCAAGGGCATTCAGTTGGACTTGGGAAGAGGCGGGAACAGGCCTGGGTTGTTCCTGCTGGGTTTCTGTTGTGGAAGATAACGTTGGTTCATGGCTGACGATGAACTGTGGAGGCAGGCTGAGACAACATCGCTACTGCTGTATTCACACACACGCTAGCAGTCATGCACTTCCAGACGTCAGCTAACGGCTAACCCTGAGATGGCCTTAAGTAAGCTGCCCTGCTAAAAGAAAAGTCTGATGGCAGAGTTAGCTGGCTTGCTATATGACAAGCCAGCTTCATGCTCAAGTCACTACTGAAGGAGTCCTCTACGCACTTGAAGGAGAAAATTGTCTCTAAAATGCACCTCTACATGCCCAGATCAGGTAATGTCCAATCTAAAAAGTTTTGCTGACCAATCAGTATATAAAGTGACCCAGGTGTAAGCAGCATTTAGGCATATAATGACTAAGTTCTTTAAATATACTGACTATAGTATTTTTATAAGCTGACTTCATCTCCATTCAAAAATTCTTAATTCTAAAATACCAATTGCTATTGAATAAGTTATGAATGATTCTCAAAATATAAACTTAAAACTCCAAAAGAAAACCAGAAAACCCAGAAAGACGATAGAGTTCCACTGCTTTGGCCCTCACGTCAAAGATGACTAAACATCTTCTCTAGCGACTACCTGTGATCCCTGAAGCTTTCCACCTAGGGGAATGGGAGTGGTGAGGGTACCAGAGTGATGACTGTGATGACCTGTAGACAGAGATGCACAGAGGTTTTATCATCCAACTTACAGCAACTGCTTCCAGAAGGAGCCCACGAAAGCACCGACTCCGGGAGCTCGTCCAGCAGACTAAACAAAACAGCAACGGCACATGGTGAGTGTCTTCAACCCAGGCTCACTTTTTCAGTTAGAACAGAGGACTCTGATGCTGTGTTGATAAGACAACATAATTGTGCAAAAACCCCTCCCTTATTTTGTTTTTTGCCCAATTGTAGTGGATGGGAGGATTAACAAAGGAGGCGGGGGCATCCTTAGTTCTCACTGGCCAGTTTTACAGGTGTAACCACCTAGAAGCTAAGCTATGTACAAACAGGGATGATTAAATTCAAACTGTCCGTAATTAAGGACTGCAGAGGTAGGGATGCTTGCTATTATGTTTCCTTAAAAACAAGAATAAAAAATACATATAAAATTGTGTTTTATACCTGGAGAGGTGTGTGTGTGGGGGGGTCTCTGCAGATGTCATGACAGGCAGCAAAATGATCCACAAAGAGAAGAATGAAAACTTGGTTCAGACTAACTTTTCAACCTGGATCAAAATGTCAGGAGTCTGATGCCAGGTGGTTTATTGTGAGTATATTTAAGCACAGTAGAATTTGGAGAAAATTTTTCTAGGCAACAATCATGTCAATTTCAGGTGCACAGGAAAGCTTAGGGTGTGACTACACAGAAACTCTTTGCAAAGTACATGTGGGTTCTATAGCTAAAAGGTCTAGAATCTAGTGTGGTCTCTGCCTAAGATAGCATAGAGGTCAGTAGAACATAAAATAAATGTGACATCCCCCTCCTAAGGATGGGTCCTACCAACGTGGCACTAAAGATAAAGATGTGGGGGGCGGGGCGGAGAGTGTGTGATAAACATTCTAGGGCATGTGGGGGAGGTCTGCCTCCACAGACAGCAAAAGGTCACCAGGTCATTTACAATATCCATTCCCACCTTTCCAGGTGGGAAAACAGGCATTTTATCTCCTCCATTAAGGAGAGGCTCCTGTGTGTTTAACATTCCTTGTTTCCCTAGTGATCTGTGGGCAGCATGACCTTTGTTCTGTGTAAAGTCATTTCTCCCTCATGTATTTATCACTGGAGAGGGATGATGTTTTTAGTTGTCTATGTGCATTTGTTCTCCCCTGGCAAAAGTTTCTACTATCCAGTGATTAAATAAGTTAACAAGAAATATCAATACAACACACCAAACAAAACAACAAACACCTGGTGTTTTCCAGTATTTGGTGCTAAATAAATAATGACTTTCTTAAGTTGGTGCAGCAAAAATATATGAAGTCGCAACTAAAATTTAGATAAAGTGAATGATTTACAAAGAAATCTAAGCAGAAAAGCAGCAGTACGTGCAATGATCTCAAGGGACCCCTGACAGCAAAAACATAGGGACAAGGTGCTGTGGCCAAATGTGCCTGCCTCACGTGTTACCCCTTCACGGGCAAATAAAGAGCCACTTATTACATAAGAAATGCAAAAACTTTTAAATTTTGATAGATAATAAATTGGCTCTACTAACATTTGGATTTATATTATTAATAAAATAAAAATGAAGGTATTAACACATGTAGAGGTACTGTTTCACTTATCAGAGCCCTATTTTACAAAGTATCTTTTTACTAGACATGACTACATATGTGGACATACTCACTAGTCATCAAAATGAAGCCATCTATAGCACATGTTGTTGATACAAGACTAAAACCAACCATTTATAAGTCTTATTAAAAGAAAGCCCACCAATGATTGTTAGAATAAAAATGCTGGCCTTGAAGTAGAACACATTAGTTACGTTAGTTAAGCTGAGCTGACAAACTGTATGCCAGAACTGTTTATGAGGAGTGTTGATGCCTGCGGGTTGACTTGGCTACAGTGTCCAGCATGCCAGTTACACAAGATCTGAAATGGGCAGACTGATTAGAGTCCCAAATCTGACTTGCACAAACGTGTCAGGGACTAGGGGAGTCAAGACTCCAAGTGCAGCTACTGTACATGTCAGTTGGCAAATATCTGTCGTTTCCAACCATTAGCCTAAAGTTTCTATCTTGAGCATGGATCCTACAGGGAATCCAAGTATGCTGGTGCACACCGCTAACCACAGCCCTTGGAAGATCCAAGGCAGGAAGATCAAGAGTTGGAGACCATCATGCGCTGTAGAGTGAGGCCCAGTCCAAATACATTTGAATTGGAAGATTGATTTATGTGGCTGAGCTGCCCTCTGTGTCAATTTTCATTGTTTGTTTTCCTAAAATCCCACTGCCTTGCTACAGCAGCTGCCTCTCCAGAGATAACTATGTCAGCCTACCTTAGAACGTGAGGAAAAGCTGGATCCTCCGTGTCTTGGACCCAGTTGATCAGTGAGTGAGAGACTTGTAAAACATAAACACTCTGTTGTAAAACTGACCTCCTTATGCCAACAGAATCAAGGTAATAAACTTTGAATCTAGCCTATATCAGAAAGGTTTATGTGGCTGCAAGCGTATTTTATACAAACGGCTCATCTAAGTTTTCTTTGTTTCTACTCAAGAAACAAAACGTGGACTTTCGGAGACAGGAATATGAAATATGCTATTCTCGCCTGAGAAATACAAGCTCTCCTCTCCCACCTCACCCCGCTCCTCTGCACAGCTCCTCTGGACAGACGACCTCTATACCCAGGTCCCACACTCATTTGAAAACAGTCCATCATGTAGACACTACCACCCTGATTCTAAGTGCTGGAAAACAAGCATGTCTAGAAACTGATATTTACTTTATATTTGTGGGGTAAAATTATCCGCGCTTGATAACTTTACAGTGCTATCTTAATGTAGTATATGTCTGTTGATGGTTTTATTTTTAAGCAGTCTTTTTCAGACTAATGATATTGTTTGTGTGGTCACGTGGCTGAGGGGCAATTTTTTTTCTGTCATTTCTACTTCCTTCCATGGTTTCTTAGTCCTGCCCCATGAAGAGATGGTGTATTTGAGGATCCCTACTTGGTTTTAGCAGTCTGCACGGCCACAGGGTCCTCCAGCTTTGCTCCCCAAGGCAGCTTCCCACACAGCCAGCGCAGCATGCAGTATCCAAGGATCTCAACATCGCTTCTTCTGGAAGGGGCTGCAGAAAGGGGAGGATGAGAGAGTTCGTGAGAAATAGAGAAATCTTTGAGTGAGCTCCCATTGACGAAATATGAAAAAGCCAAATGGGCAAAGTGTCGTGTTTACTCAGCTGGAGTCACGTTAACCGTCTGGGCCTTTGGCCTCAGTCCACAGACAGGCAGTGACTTGCTGCTGGAGTCAGGGTCAGTCTCCTCACCTTCTCCAACTTCATCTTTCCTTAGTCTAGCCTGTCACATGAACTTGATCCCATGGCCTCTGACATGATCCAGACAACCCATAACCCAGCACCAACACTTTCTCAAAGAGCCAAGCAGTAAAACAAAGAAATAAATGTCTGCAGCTAAATTGCTAACACATGTTCCAGGAAGTCCATGGGGTCTGCCTCGGTCATGCAGAGACCCTCTGAGTGCAGACTAAACACAGCCGGCCTTTCCTATTCCGTCACATTTGAAGTCAGAAGAATATGACAAAACTGCCATCTAGTGTGCAGTCTCTAAAACCATGCCCACAAAGCCCTTCAGCTGCATGGGAGTACAGCAAATGTGGGCACACAGCTCCAAAGTGCTGCACACACCGATTCCAGATATAAGAAAGCCCCCCCCCCAAAAAAAACAAAAAAATAGCACTGGTCTTTAATCTGAATAGAAAAGCCATAGGTGAGGCAAGCATGGCGGGCGCATGGACCAGAGGGTATGGTGGCGACGGAAGGTTTGAAGCCAAACAGGCTTAATGGAAGATGGTTTTTCTCATATTAAAAGAGCATGCTCAGATCCCACTAAATATCATGTATAGCAGACTCTTAAGTACTGTGGACTAACTTCATCTCAATTTGACATCTTTTTGTCAAATACATTATAACAAAAGACAACAAGACCTTAACAATTCTTAAATGCAACTGACACTTGCTAATAAGTCATTGAACCAATGGCTAACACACTTATTGAGTGCCCATAAAATAAAGTCATTTTATAAGCTTGGAAAAGCTATTATAAAAGCAATAAGCTGGTATTTATATTGATTCTGCTACCTGAATGTTCATCTGTGCGGGGATATATAATACCCTGAGCAATGTGTGACTGTTAAAGCTGTTGTAAACAGGTATCCTATTTCACTATCCTCAGTTAAATAAGCTTGGAAAAAGTCACTGAGTGAACTGGGGCTTGAATTTACAAAGCCATCCACTGAGAACAATGGTGCCACCACTGTCACTCCCCTGGCTCTGGGCTCTTCTAAAAGAGGAGTGCATGCTTGCTCCTCCTGTACTTGGTCCTGATGGCTGCTTGAGTACTGGGTTATTAAAGGCTCTTTAATCCAGTAGAAGGCCAGGCCCTTGGGTGCTGTTTGTTTTCTGCAGAGGCCTCAACAATTTCCTAATGCAGGATTTGGCTCTGGTGTTAAAATAAAAACACAGGCTCTACCGTGCTGCTCCACAATGATTTCCTCAGTGATAAATCTCCTGTTAATAATGGAATAGCTCCATTTTTACAGAGGTGTGCACAAGTCTCTTCTCCATTACAGGAATTCCTGATTAGCATCAATTAAAACGTTCACACCCTTTATTGTTCAAAAAATGATACTCTGATGCTTGTTTGGGGGATACTGGCTACACACAAGAGGAGGGGGAAAAACAATATGAATTAATGTGGAACGGACCTTCCCAGAGACCCCAGCCACCTCCAGCTGAGGGACAAGTCTATTAGATTTCTGAAACCAATATTTCATAAAGTGGTCTTCATGCAAAATAGGCCTTTGAGAATAGAGGTCACTTCACTACTATAGTTCAGTCTTATCTAATTAAACATATTATCAAATTTTCAATCGTTCACTATAGATGCATCATTAATCAGTACGGTTAAGCAAACATTTTACCACTGCTCTCAGTCCTACAAAAAAACATTTGTAACGCTAAAAATAATGGTCATATTTTCCTGCCAAAAAGCATGGCAGAAGCATTAAAAATGTTTTTAAGTATGTCTCTCTGACTGAAATTTGATCCCAGAGAGACAAAAAGGCTTGACTTGTTTTAGGGAAATTAAACAAGTTCATGTCCACTCTCCAGCTACTGGGCACAGAGGAGAGTCACTGCAATACTTGTTAATTCAAAAACAACAGTGGGGTAGACAGCATTAGAAATCTCTAGGAATAAAGGGTGGCTCAATGGGAGAGCACATGCCTTATATGTGCAAGAATCTTAGTTTCATTTCCAGGATAGATTAATAATGTGAAAACTTTTAGGAATGGGAGCGACGACTCAGTGGTTAAGAGTACTTGTTACTGTAGCAGAGGGCCCAGGCTTGGTTCCCAGCATCTGTATGGCGGCTTACAAACACCCATGACTCCAGTTCCAGAGAACCTAACACCACCTTCTGTCATCTGCAGGCATCAGGCACGCACAGGGTAAACACTAATATACATGAAATGAAAATGAATAAGCGTCTGAAGCTATTTCTAATACTAAAGCTGCTTGTTTCTTTATAAACTTTCCAATTTCATTTGAAAACACAAACTAACCAGGAAATGGAAAGAGTTCGAAGCAGGAATCCGTAAAGCGAGGGTGGACACCAGCCCCGGCTCTGCAGCTTAGTGATGCAGACAGTCTACTGTACTCATTGGATAGACAGCATGCTATGTGCTGTTCTCCCTTGAAGACATGTTTGCATACATCATTGTATGACATAGGGTTTCAGCTGCATTTGATAACCAACACTATCATTATTTGTAGGTCCTCATAGAGCTGCCCAACGACTCAAACGTTTACTTTCTGCTCGGCAATTTTGTTATCAAGAACTTTCCTCTAAACTTCCTTAAATTAGTTTTCAAATACTATTTAGCATCTAATTCTATTATTCTTACTAGCATGGAGCAAGGCACATTTCTCTTTGCACTGAGAGGATGTTGTTTGCAATTGTCCAACATTTCAAAATGATAAGGTACTGCCAAGTATAACAGCCATGAAAAATAGGCACAGGTGGGGTCTCAACTTCTATTTCAGGGGGAAAAAAAACCAACTGATGTAATGAATGGAGAAGAGCCACTGCACCACTCACTGTAGTTCTGCAGCATGACTTCTTAATCATTTCAACAGTATCAGCATTCCTAATCATATTGGCAATAAGAAAATGGAGGCAAAACAGGTAAAATAACTGTTCGTGTGGGAGAGCAAAACCCAACAGAGCAACACTGAAGTTACATGGCTGAGGATGGAGAAGGCACACCTCAGTCCAGTGACTGCCTCCATCAGCAGTTCAAAACCAGCCAACCGACATTATCTCACCATTTTTTTTTAGTTATGGAAGGAGCTATAGGACACAGGCATTTTGACCTAGAGTACAAAAAGACACAAAGTTATTTGCCTGTGCAATAAATAAATAAGTAGCAGATTCCCATCATCACTGAATTACTCACAAAATTCTTGCAACCATCCTTTCCAGAAAGCTCGCTCCATCCATATTACTCCATTATGACAACAGGGCCTCTATTAAAAATATGTATCTATAAAGTAGTAACGGTCCATCTAAGCTGGAAAACATCAACAGAAAAGTCGCACTAGAGATCTGGTCTGCACTCTACACTAGTGTAATTAACTGGACCGATTCACCAGAGGTAAAGCAAGGATGGGAGAGTGTGTTAGCGCCAGACACACCTGGGCAGTGTGCATGTGCTTTCTGTTAGCTTCGTTTCTGATGGATCATGCAGGACGAAGAAGACCCAGGATTTGGTAGAAAATAAAGCAAACTTGAAAACATTTGTTTCCAGTAGACAAGATGTGCCTAACATATTACTATATTACTGAAATTATGAGAAAGTAGAAATGTCTGAAAGGGAGGCAGTGACTAATGACAGGAGGAATAATTACAGTTTATTTTTAGGTTTCTAACTAGTGACTGTGTTACTATTTTGTCAACTCCCATGTACCAAGAGCAATAAAATATTATGGTGACTCCTGTTAGGATTGGAGTATGACATGTTTGTCACAGACTTCTGGGGCATGTGGACACAATGGCCGTGGGGGTGGGGGCGAGGGTGGGTTGTGTGATCCTGAAGGCTTTACTCCTTGGATGAGTTAGTAATATAATGCCAATGCCGGAAGTGGGTAAGGAGTGGGGAGCAGACTTTACTGAAGGAAGTAGTCACTGAGGCATGCATGTGCTGATGGCCTTGACGTTTGCTCCTCCCCGCTCAGATCCCTCTTTTCTCCTCATTGGTTGTCATGCTGAGTTGCTGGGACCGCGTGACTCTACTGCCACAATGTGAGGCTTCGGAATACATCCCTCATCAATGAAGCAGAAGCCCACAGCTCTGAACTAACACAAGTCTGCATTTTTCAGGTTCTTTTTCCCAGTGAAGCAAAGTCTGACCAATGTGCCACCACTTGTTATACCTCCTAAGGGGACAGACAGTAGGAGAGTAGACTGCAAAGTATTTATTACATTTCAAAGGAACGAGAAACGTCATCTGAATTTTGCTTTTTCTCTTTAGTACCTTTTAAATCCTGAGCTCTGGTGTGTGTGTGTGTGTGTGTGTGTGTGTGTGTGTGTGTGTGTGTGTGTCTGAGAGAGGGAAAGAGAGAGAGAGAGAAGGAAGGAGGGAGAGGGGTAGATTAATTAGGAAAAGTTATTCAGTTATTCAATAAAGCAAGGAGACTTTACTTTTCAGCACTAACCAAACAGTTCAGTTAAAAGTCAAGGAATATTATGGCTCAATGAGACATGTATAAACATGAAATGGATGTGGGGTGCGTGGATGAGATGGCTCAGTGAACAATGCTGGTTGCCACTACGTTTGAGGATCTGAATTTGATCCCTGGTACCACATGGTAGAAGGGAAGAATCCAATCCCGTAAGCTGTGCACACCTGCGCCACAGTACCTAAGCCACCCAAAATAAATGTACTAAAACAATCCAGTGTAAAACAAAAGGGCATATGACACACAGAAGCAATGCCTTTGTGGACTTTCCATGTTAGCCAAAGGCTATACACAGAAGTCTAATTCACCTAAAAAGACGCTTTTAACAGAAGAGCTTTCTGATTTCTTGGGAATCATGGGGCATCCAAATATTTCATGAGAGTGCTTAATATCCTGGAGTAGAAAAGCGAGTTTGCTCTTTTGACTTAGTTGTGTCACACACTCCATGTCGCCAGTTTGGTGGCATGGAACCACATTCTCCATTTCCTTCACATCTATCTGGTAGGTGGGAATCCTAAAACAAATGAAACCACACAAGAAGCAGCATAATTCCGTGTGGGGCAGCACACGGCAAAAATAATTTTCAAGTATGCAATATATTTTTCCTTGACACTGGATATATTATATAAACAGATAGACATTTAAAATGCAATTTAGATATCATATTTTATGCTCATCAATGATGTCAAATTAAAACAGGTATTATACACTCAATGCCCAGGTCTGAAGTGTTTAAGAACGCTCAATCTGTTAAATGCAGCCTGTCTCTAGAGAAATTAGGTATTGACTGCATGCCTCAGTAAGTAGAAAAATCTACAAAAATCCATATTACACATTGATCCAAATATTGCTTCTTAACATTACTAAGAATGCAACAAATTTTAAAACAGTGTATTTGACACACATATAATTCTCTTTAATTATCTTGCAACAAGAACAAAGTATGTCAGTGTTCATACATGCTAGTTTTTATGGAGCGAAAAATTAATAATGAAGAGCTAAGCCTAATGTCCTTGCTGTAGTTTTATACTGAATGAAGCAAGCCAGCCACAAAAACTAGCCTTTGGTCACACAGAGTCTGGAAGAGCAACTGCTTAAAAGCCACTCCATTCACAGCCCACCCAGGAAGCACCGTCTCTCCATCCGTCATTCTGTCCTTCCATCTCATCTTGGGTACAGCTCTCTGCACAGCTTTTGGGTTTTAATGAGCTACTTAGTAACAAAACTGGTCTTTCCTTTCCTTTCCCCTACACTCCCTGTACATGAAGATGAATAAGAAAACATGTGGGTAAGAGGACGAAATGGAACCTTAGACAGGTTACTTTAAAGCTCACTAAGTCTTCAGTGGCTAGATAATAGCCAGGATGCACGAGGTCAGCCGCAGTCTGCTCAGGACCAGCACACGCCTTGCCTGACTACACACAGGCACACTTGCCCTGTGGGAAATGCTTCCACAACCACTGGTTCTGGTTCAGTGTTCACGCTTCTGGATTCGTGTTGCTTCCTTGTGCGTTGCTTCCTCCCCTGGACTGGTACAGGGAAAGCGTTTTCTGATATTAAACCGCATGGTGACTGTACGAATAGGAACATATGGATATCTATACATCTGATTTTCTCCATTTACATATAGGATCTGAGCCATTTTATCCTGGCTTCTAAATATGATTAGTTCATTTCTAACAAAATTCCAAGCTTAAATGCTTTATTTTACAAAATCCAAGGGAAAATATTAGGAACAAACTGTTAAAACATGTGAGAATATCAAATCTTCCACTTTTATTCCAGAACAAATCTACCACATGTATTTAGCAAATATATGTATATGTGTCCACATATATCTACTTACATATGGAGGATAAACTTATATGTATTTATATAGATGATAATATGCAAAATGCATGAAAGACATCTACTATGTTATAGGAAAGCTAAGCCATCTCTGAGAAAATGAGTATTCACTCAAGCAAATATCAAAATCGTTCCCCTGGCTCTTCCCTGAATATTTCTTTCAGGATGCAGCACCACCTCTACAATCACAATGGACCTAGTCTTCTCCCCAACACGCTGACTGGTGACGCCTACTCAGTGTATCAATCAGTGCACGCCGTAAGAGGGAGGAGGAAAAAGTTTGAGCACAAAACAGACATTGTATTGAATATGTTGTGAAGACAACACAAAGAGTACTGTGCAAAATTAACAAAGATGTTCTGAAACACTGCTGTTGAGGCCTGGTCAAAAAAAAAAACCAAAAACCATGAGCACTTGAGGCTGCTCTGCTTCTCCTACAGTGCGAGTGTGCCTTCGGCTGAACCAGCATTAGAACATCAGTAACAAGGCTTAAGAATCTGTGTGGTGAATTTCTAGACATAACACGAAGCAAGGAGAACTTCTGTGTCTCTGAAAATTCTATTCTATATCACAAAGTAAGTCTGGCAAAAGATCTTTGACTCACTGAGAGTGAGAGACATTAAAGTCAGAATGCGCCGCTGTCCGGGCTGGGGACATGACTTAGTGGTTAAGAGCACTTGTTGCTCTTGCAGAGGACATGGGTTCAGTTCCCGGGACCCTCATGGTGGTCCACAGCTATCCAGAACTCCAGGTCCAGGGGCTGAAATGCCCTTTGCTGACTTGGTGGGCACTGCGCATGTATGTGGTACACATAGTTGCATGCAGGCCAAACACTCAGAGACATAAAATAAATACATTTAAATGAATTACTGTAAAAAGCATCCCTGCCTAGCATCACTTCATTTTCATATTTTGTAATTTAATCAAAGCCATGTTACGTCTTACTTTAAGTGTTAATTAAGTCATTAACAATGTAAATGATGAAAAATTACACAACACTGATTTTTACTTTTGTAAGAAACCAGACTTGACAATGATATGTTATCATTTTTCTTACTGTGGCCCAGAGTATAAAAGCTACCTTTCATTTTAGAAGCTGTCCCCTAACAGTCTTCCTAAGAAGGTGGCACATAATCCACACACTGGCTCCACCTTCTTGACGGCCTTCCTTAAGACTGCAGGTTTTGTTTTAATTGCTCTGGAAATGATCCACACCCTCTGCATTACATGGCCAGTGGTCCTGTTAATAGGAAAGGCGATAATATACAGTTGTTTGCACCAACTGAAACTCGTTAGAAAGTATTAGTTTAGGGTAACAGCTCAACAACCATCACCAGTGCAAATGTCTAATTGACGTGCAGTGAAGATGCATTGCTCTGAGAGCTCTTTAAAAATTATCTGTTTGCTTTACCATATCTGACGATACGTTCGTAAACAAAGTTTGCAAAGAATATAATTTTGAAAGCCAAAGTTTTTTAATAATTGCCATTTTTTTTCAGTAGCATAACATTAGAATTGACTTTTTGTCTTGCTGACAGAGCAACTAAGAAAGTACAGTTGCACTGGGCATATTGATTGTGAGCAAAGCAGCCATCAGTGGGACTCAGCACCATATATTTCCAATATTGACCTCCTCCTTCCTTCTCCATGGCTTTCTGGGTCGGCTATTGGATTTGGACTGCAGAGTAATAAACAGCTAAGGTTTAATTAATGGTAAATGAATACAAGACATAGGTTATGACTTTAACTAATTAGGGAATTGTTGAATTAAGTCTGCCTTGGAATGCAAGGCAGTCCAATCAATATCCAATAAAAGGGCTATGTATGTAATTTACCTGCAAATGTGTTTCCAATACCATCAAAGTGAGTTTAAATAAGTGAGATCTATGAAAGGCGACTGGGAGAGATTTCCCAAGTTAACACTTTGGGGGTTCGGAAAATACTGCTGTTGTGGAGAGAGTATCTCTTTCACGGCTCTGAGAGGGATGCCATGCAAACAGAATAACACGTGACTGCCACTGACTCTGACAGGCCCTCAGCCCCGCCCAGCAGCCTCACATACAGACCTGTGACTTCTCAGCCTAATGAATGTCACACTTTGCAGTCCCTGTTTAGTCACATGGTTGCTGCTTCCTGTCAGATATTCCCTGAGATAAGAGCAATTCACTGCTTTCCACAAAACTCTTACCAGAGCGCTCACCCCTCAATCTGACCATGCAACGTGCATATCCTGTGGTAGCTTTGGTGCTTTCAACTCAATCATCGTCCTGAAATAAAAATGCAAACTGGAAAGGAGAGACCTACGTGCTCCTCTGTGGGCATCCAAACTTGTAAACTCTATTGTCCCGTTATGGCCCTTCCTGGGATTTTCCTGATACCGTTTGTGGATCCCATTGGGACAGTATCTGTAGGAAAGTCCATAGTCTGCAAGGTAAACCTGGGAGAGATGGAGAGGCCAATGAGTAATGTTTTGTCCTCTGAAAATATGACCTTTACAATTAAGTCTTAAGAAACTTGTAAGTTGTGAACCAGTGAAATGGCTCAGTGGGTAAAGGTACTTGCCACCAAGCCTAAAGATACCCATCTATAACCCACATGGTGGAAGGAAAGAACCCATTGCCACAAGTTGTCCTCTGTCCTCCTGACCTCCACACATGGACAAGTACAAGCAAACACACACACACACACACACACACACACACACACACACACACACACA
>OU015747.1:54533957-54545345 GCA_907169655.1 Acomys percivali
CACACACACACACACACACACACACACACACACACACACACACACACCACAAAATAATAAATGAATTAAAAGCTCTAAAAAAGAACTTGAAAGTTAAGAGAAACCTCAGCCCTCTGATCATTGTTTCATTAAAGCCAAATGTGGACAATTTATGTACTAGGTACTAGGATGACTAACTGCTAGCCTAAGCCCTTGCTTCATCGAAGGCTCACACTGAACCTCACTCTTGGTTGCTTTCTCTTCAGGTAGGCACCTAGATGACACAAAGCACCACATACTCTTCCGACGGCTTTCACATGGGTTCTGAGGCTCTGCCTTTTAAGGAATCCTTTCCTGAAACTTGAAACTGTGTTTAAGTACAGAAGCACAGCAAATGTGGGCAGAGCGAGTGTTCTTGAAGGCTGATCATTGAGGCTCCACCAGGAGGAGGCTTAACACCCGTGAGCAGCCTGTCAGAGCCAACAACTCAAACTGAAAATGCCCAAACCGTTATGTTGCTTGGTTATGAGTGCAGTATCCAGGCAAGCTCTGGACTTCCAGAGCAACCCAGCCCAGCACCACCATTACCCTTGGAAGCCACTCAGATTGAGCAGATTGCTTTGGAGGCAGGAGTGGTTTTAAGGACATAGTGGACCCCAGATGGAGAACTGTTTGACCACACGTTTCTATGTGGTGGAGATGGAGAATTATTTCATAGTTTCAAACACATTTTATCATACTCACTATGTCTCACAAAAGAAAGCAGTTTCACTTAAGAATGTATGTGTGTATATATATATATATGTATGTATATGTATATATATATGTATGTATATGTATATATATATGTATATATGTATGTATATGTATAAATATATGGATTTGGGCAGTGTTTCAAAATGTAGCTTCATGACAGTAGAGTATTATAAACTGGATTTTAAAATGTAAAACCTATTGAAAGATAATTTAGTATTTAGATATTAGTTTCTTAAATGTTCCATTTTAGAATATCTCAAATAGAAGATATTTGGAATTTCTAAATATAAGACACATACAGTTTCTTTAGTTGTTAGACAACATAAAAATTGCTGAATGATCTGAAATACATATTTCAGAGTTTTTTCCTCTCTCCCACAGCTGAGTAACTGATCCCTAGGCCATGAGGGGCTAGGTGTTTCACATCACGCAAGCAATCAGCTCTTGCTTCCATTTTGTCTCATGCACACTTGCCTTTGTTTATTTCAAGAACTAAATAAATTTCATTTGCAAAGTAGATTCCTGAAGGAGGCAACACTGAAGATTGAGCCAACAGCCTTATTTTAATACCCAGGACTACTTGCTATTTTTATAAAATATAGAGAAGCTACTCACATGCTTTCAACACTAGCTTGAGTACGACCTAAGAACTAAAGAGTAGACGCCATGCACTAGACCACACTCCGTCAGTGACTCAAGACAACAAGAAGTCCCGTAGGTCGGTCATGGTGCCCACTCTAGTCATATGGGCCTTGAAACCTAATGAGTCACAGAAAGAAAGCCAGTATCCTAGAGCAGTTCCTAGCTAGCATGAATGATCACCTTTAAAGTCAAGCTAAGTTAATAAGGGACACTTCGTTTGAGACTACTGTAATAGGAAAGGCCCAAACAGAAGGCTGGGAAGAGAGAGGCCACAGTATGGGCCACAGGTCAAAATGCTTATGTCCCTTCTGTTTGCTAAGAAGCACTAAACACCTGCACAGAGACTTTCAAACTACACAGGGATGTAACTTCTGGCTCTCTAGAAAAGACAGGCCAAACTGCCCCAGAACTAGAAAGACAGGAGAAAGTCTGAGTCTCAAAGAGGAAAAAGAGAAGGGCCACATTTCACTGTCTTATGTGAGTCAGGAAGAAATCTCTGAGCTCTGGACCACGAGAAGCTGCTCAGAATAGGAAGGTGCAGGGTTCACACTTACTCTAAAGACAGAAGCTAACAGTTCAGTCGAGAAGATACATTAATCAGATTCTAGGCGATAAATATTTCAGACCTCAGTGATTTAAACCATGCATGGTCACAGCCTCAAGCAGCACAGCAACCAAAAATGCTCCTTGAGTGTTAACAGTCATGAGATGGAACCAAATTATGAGAGGGCGCTGAACATAAACTAGAACTTCAGGAAAATGGGCAAGTCTCTATCTCGAGCAGTATCTTCATATACACTAACCTTGTAAATTCACCCCAGTTTGGAATTGTACCAATTAGTTTAGCTTGCCATTCAAAATTTACATATTTCTTTAGTACTGAATAGGAACAATTCTCTAAAACTCTTAGGAGAATCCCACTGTTAGCAATACTACAGAGACCTATGTGGCTAGCTCTTTTGGTAAGTAACGATTAATATAAGAAGAAACAAGGTTAATTTCCCCCAAAGAATCAAAGTGTTTGAAAAAAGACACTAACTCTAATTTGTGCTTGGTCTCCATTATAGGACCAGACGTGACTTAGGCCTTGAAAAGGCATCAGTTTCAGGAAAAAAACATAAAAAATCTCCACCCGAAGGGCAGCCCAGTGATAACCACAGGATCTTGGAGAAATCTTATCTCAAGACTGGTCATCTGTGCTTGACATCCTTATGTGGCTTAGGTATCCCATTTTGTGATGAAAGGCTCTTGACATAAGAACTCGGTCTGCTGGACAAGGCCAATCAAAAACCAACCAATGTAACTGCCTTGCTGCCTACCAATCAAGTTTTAGATTACCTGATTCTTGCTGGAATTCCCTTCCTTATGCATAAAAGGCCTGCAAGCTGACATCCAGGGTCGACATTTTGTATGCAGCCCTGGCCCCTGCATGCATGATTCTTGCTTTCCTGAAATAAAAACACTCTTGCTGATTGCATATGTGAGTGGTGGCCTCTGAGTGGTGATTTCAGACTTAACATTGTTAACTGATAAATTTGACTCAAATTATGCAAAGCTGAGCACACTAAGTAGACAGTCTATAGTTCTGCTAGAATGATTCAAACGGAAGTGTATGTGTTAGGGGAGGGGAAGTAAGGATGGCAGGTTGGGAAATGCTGTAAACAAGGAAAGGCAGGGTCTAAGAAGCGCTATTTCTTCAAGTTCTACTTTAGACAGTCACTCAGCAAAGCCTGTTCATAAGTTCACAAGCTATTCCCTTGGTTCAGACAAGCACACCAAGCCAGGCAGCAAGGGTTTCATCTTACCCAAGAGACAACTGAGCACCCCAAGCAGCCAATAACTTGTCCAAGAAACTGGAGCGGTGAAGAGAAGAGGAAGGATTGAAAGTCAGGCCAGTGTGACTCGGGTGCCCCTCCCATGAGATGGAGAACTGGGAGCTCTTCAATTTCTGAAGTTAGATTGATCTGAAAGTAATACTAAGTAGAACTCAGCACACACCAGGAGGCCACAGCCTAGACCTTCTTTTTGTATGTTTCACAAAAATTATAAAAGAAAGGGAGGAAAGCAAAGAGGAAGGGGAGTACAACGGACCCCCAAGGCTCCCACAAACTCACAGAAGCCTGAATTAGTCAGTGTCTAGCTCTTTACAGAAAGTTTGCCAACCTCTGATACAGGGTGAAATTTGGCTTAGTTATTTTTTTTAATCATACGAGAGAGAAACAATAGGTAGTTATTTGTTTTCACTTTAAGCAAACAGATGTCCCCTGGCTTTAGATAGGCAGTCCTACGGATCTCAAGGTTCACATCAGAACTGAGAAGGGGGGTGTTTGCTTATAATAAGACGAGCCATACCTGAACAGCTAGCTTCTTAATGCATTCAAATGGGCATTGTATCCTTTTTCTGAACGTCCTAACCCCCTTCCCTGCTGTGAGCAGAAAGGAGAGTTCTAGGTGCTTCCCTTCCCTTTGATGTCAGAGATCATAATTCCCGTGTTCCCTCTTAATTCCCCATCTCTGGTCGTTGTTGTAAGTCAGGGCGATGGAAGGGAAGGTGCATCACATTATTTACAAACTGATAAATAATAAACATGATACACACATTGAATAGTCACCACCCTTTACCAGGACCACTTCCCAAGAAGATTTTCTTGTTTTGGAAAATGTCTGTGACACCCAGTAAGAACCTAGCTTAAGCTAATGCTTCTGTGAACTTTGAGCTTTAACTGTTTTGGATGGGAAAATGGTGTGTTAGCCCCCTGAAGGAAAGATGGTGTGCCGGCCAGGCCACTGAAGGGGAAAGCTCATAAAAAAAAAGAGCTGTTTGTTCTCCTGTAAGGACTGCAGTAAGCTGATATCTCCAGTAGCTGGGCCACTGGGCTTGTCAGATAGTTGGCAACAGGAACTGCACCCTTTCTGGGCAGTCCTCACCCACAGCTAATCTTGGGGAAGACTGTAGGGCCACTTCTGCCCGGCAGCCATGTCCTCTGAAGGACCAGTTTCTCGGCTTCGCTTAGGAGGAACATCACAGCGGGATGTGCGGGCTGTCTAGTTCTGGCACTGCCTCTTCCACAGCCACTCTGAAAGTGCGCTCATCTATTTTGCTTGCTTCCTTTCATCACTATCACATTTCACCTCCCCCATAAACTTCTTGAACTCCTAATTCTGTCTCAGCATCTGCCTTCCTGACAAGATCAGTAAATCACAGATAGCCTTGACTAACAAATGAACTCAACTTCTCCCTTGGCATAACCACTTTCATAGACAGAACAGGTCCGTCTCAGAACTCAGCTTCCTTAGTTGCCTGGCCAGAGTGGCCCCACACACCCCGCTCTCCAGCTCTATTCTGCTAAGGCTTCACTTCTGGTCTCCTTGGCCACTTCATGGTTTCCAACTTTAAAGTGCCCTGGTTTTCTAGTTTGGTGGGTGAGGCCACGGGTGACTAAAGAGCCTTTGTGGTGATTCTCCTGAAGCCATTTGCACAGGAATGCTTTTCTCTCCGAGACAGCTCCCCACCATCCACTCCTACCAAAGTCTGAATCCACACTCATTTTTCCTGAGAAATCCCACCCTGACATGGCAGATCTCTTAAACCACAAGGCAATTTATTAGGGTTCACTTGTGTCTTTGCATACTTGCTAGTTTAACAGTGTGCAACACCATTTATCTTTTCTTTGTATTTAAAAGTTGCACAGCCCTGGGGGGCTGGGGTGGAGGGCAAGGGGTGGGATGGGGGGGAGTCAGGACAAACTGGACATCCTTTAAGTCCTGTTCTACACCCTTCTGCTTGGATTGTCCTGGCAGCAGCACAGGCAAAATGAGCCAAATTGCTTTCAATAGATCATGGGTCAAAATAAGTCATTGGGAATAGTAGGCTTCAAGGAAAAATGCATACTTATTTAGTCTTTGCAAAGTGAGAAAGGCTAGCACTTACACTAGTCAAATAATTTAAACCCCCCCCCCAAAAAAAGAAGAAGAAGTAATTTTAAGGTCTTTTTGGAGAACCAGAAAATGGGATGAATAAAATTAGGCGCTCCATGCAGAACAAACATGTAGCAGCTGGTGAAGATGGGATTTGAACTTCTATCCGTCTGGACCAGAAGCTGAGTTTTTGCCATTGGCCACACACAGAAGGAAGGAAGAGGGTGGTGCACAAGTCCATAGATCTGAAGACATCACCTGCTCTGATGACAATAAAGAGCCTGTCATGTTTCTGATCAAAAGGAACCTGCATCCAGCCACAGGAAAAGAATCAACATTTAAGGAGGGCCTCAAAATAGATCAGAAAGTTCAAGAGGCAAAAACAAACAACACAGGCAGGAAAGGCAGGGAGGGTCTGGGTCTGTGTGTACTGGCGCAGGCAGGTCAGTGGAGGCGGCACAGGCTGACAGACTTGCAGTGTTTTACAGAGACTTTGAAGGCTGATCTAAGAAGCTCGGACACAGTTGCTGCAAGGTTCTGGCAAAGAACAGCATTAGAAGCATTAGTGGTCCTTGGTTAGTGCATCTCTGCTCAGATGGGACAGATAGGCAGCATAGTCTCCTTGTGGGTCCTATAATATAGGGAGTAGGTGCCAGCTCTACATGTACTCTGGTGCCAAGTCATTGACCACTTCCCCCTGGTGTGGCCTTGCCAGGCTATAGAAGAAGAGGCTGCAGGCAGTCCAGATTAGACTTGATAGGCTGGGATCAGATGTTAGAGAGGAGGGCTCAGGGGAGGGGTGGTGAGGGAGGGAGGGAGCGAGGGTAGGACTGGGAGGTGAAAAGGGATGGGGCTACAATTGGGATGGATGTAAAGTGAACAAATGAAAAAGAAAAAGAAAAAGAAGCATTGGTGGTTGGCTAAGTGGGGAGGAGAAGCAGAAAGTCTAAGCCAAAGGCGCTGGGAGGCAAAGTGGGACTCTGAGAAGGAGAGTAGGGTAGTGGACCAAGTGTGATCATGATCCGTGGGGAGGAGTCAGGGTGTCGGGGAATTGGAATGAGGTTAGAGGAAGAAGAGATTTGGGGGAAAAAAAAATCACTTCTGTACCAGAAGCAAACTAACCAGTTAGCAATGGACACCTCAATCCATTCAGCTCTGGGTTCTGCCATCAAGGTAGACCGAGTGACAGCTCTGGCTAATGGACAAAAACAAGCTCTCCTTCCTGCCAAGGATGAAGTCTTCAGGTAATGAGAAACTCTGAGTACAAATGAGCTACACGACCTCAGAAGGAAGTCCAGCATCCAGGGGGAAGCAAGGATGCACAGTGGAGACCGGAGCTCTAGAATCAGGCTCCATCATTCTGAGATCAGCTCCACCTCTTGTGTCCATCAGTGTTCTAGCCAAGACACTTTGCTTCTTTGAATTTCTGTTTCACCATCCAAGAAATAAGGATAGTATCTCCCTCAAAGTGATACTGTAAGCATAAAATTACTTAAACATAGACATCTTGGACCAGCATCTATTACAGAGTCACTACTTGGGAGATAATATCTGACCAGAACATATGCCATGTTTCATAAATATGAACATTTATGGAACAAAATAAATCAGGTGGCCTTTTGCTGTCTTCATGGAAATCATAAAAACCCTGGCTTCGAGACAGTACGCCTGAGACGGTACTAAAACCACGCCATGCCCATCTCCTCAGTTCTGGTGGCTCAAGTGTTCATCCTCTGCACATGGGTACCCGGGTCTCTTCACATCAGCTTCATTCTGCAAGCTTCTCTCTGGCATTTCCCCAAATCATACTGGAAAGGAGCTCTCCGTAATGGCTTTGCATTATTTTTATCCCTGTTTTCAAATGAGGTCTTACTCACATGTATTAGGGGTAGAGTTTATCAAAGCAACCCCTTCTATTTCTCTTTGCAAGTACACTGGGAGAGTTCTCTCTGGAAGAAGCCATGTGCAGGGCCAGAGAGACAGCTAAGTGAGCTAAGATATTTGTTGCTAAACTTGATGTCCTGAGTTTGATTGCCAGGACTCACCTGGTAGAAGGAGAGAACCGACTCCCACAAGTTGTCTTCTGACCTCCACATGCAAGTTGTGACACACGCCCCCCAATAAATCAACAAATATGTAAATGCAATAAATTTCTTAAAAGAAAAGACCCATAAGTTTTTTTATGAGAAATAGTAAACATCTTGGAAACAGTAGCTAGATCTCTCCAAGTAGGAATTTAACAAAAATATAATTTAACTTAATTAATATATTCCATTAATCTAATACCAGATGTTATGTGGCTGGTGATACATATTCTTCTTGGACACAACAGAATACATTCAATTTCTCATTGCTAATTAATCATTATTTATTCAATGTTCAATATACCCCATGCCTTGTGACACCTGCTGGAAGTATATTAGTCAATTAGTCAATGCCCATTCATTAGACTAAAATTGTGATACTCTGTTGCAAATGTCTAGTTATAGACCAGTAGTTTCTAAAATCACACTTGTGGGTCTGTTAGTCAGTTCATCACTGTTGTGACCAGCTGACAGATCAATGTAAAGAAGGAGAGATGGATGTGGGCTCACAGTTTCAGACTGTTCTTCCATGGCTGGTCTCTTCACAGCCAACAAGAAGCAGTGGAAGAAAGGGAGGGAAAGAACCATGTATATGTCACGAACTAGCCCTGCCTCTGTGTGTGATCTGTGCTGTCCTGGCAAAATCGTTCTAAACAGCACTCTGAACAGCACCATGAGGGAGATGGGCTGCACAAGATACAAGCCTGTGGGCATTCCAAATTCAAACCATAACGTCACATGCTTGCCAGCTTCATTCAAAGACTCCGTGTGAGAAAAGGGACCAGAAGAGACCACATAAGCCACTTACTGTCAGAAGGGCAAGCTGTACAGAGAGGAAAAGAATTCTGTAGTGCATCTACAATCAAGACCAGCACATTTCCATGGTCCACGGACTTCAGAAAAACAAGAAACAACAAACCAAAAACTGTATCTAACATTTTGTTAAGAACAGCAGCAATGACATGATGATAATATGGTGAGTGGCTTTTGGTTTTTGAAGATATATGTGTGTGTAAAATGCTGCAGGACCTATAATTGATTTTAGTACACCTTTCCCAAAAGCAGGTAAAAATTTTAAATGTTACCTTTAAAAGCAACATGTATATGAAGTTTCTATTTGTCAGTATGCTTTAAGTTTTCAAAATAAACTTAAAATATACGTGCCTTCCTAGTCATAAAATTCTGTATTTAACAGTTTCTCTGAGTCATAACACTTAATGTATATTTCATAAAATATTAATTTTAAATATGGACACTTGGGTTTCTAAATTTAAGTTATTGTGTTATTACTGCCAATATTTCCCACCCCATCACTATTCTCCAAAACTAGTAAGATGCTAATAGTCCATCTTCTGTACCTTCAAGTGTATGTTTTTAATATAGCTCTAATCTGATTTCATAAGACACATTTTAATATGCAGTAGTGAGAGTAATCTTGGAGAATAGAAACACTAGTAAGCTGGCAATACATTTGACTACAACATAAACAATTTAAAAGTACTTCAGTAAATAAATGGGTTCAAATGACCAGTAGTACTAAAACATTATAAAAATTAAATGTAAATTAAATTTTGGCCTGATTTTTATTTCATTTGACACAGAAGAGTAAAAGAATTCCAAAGCAGCTTTGAGAAAACCTAGATATATAGCAAGAATACAATGTGACTAATATTCTAAAAAGTAACATTTGCTGTCATGTGTTAGCACTCACATGCTGGCATGACGCCTCCCTGGGTGGGTAATCCTCCCAGACTCAGTAGACAGCGTCGGACCTAGACACACGGAGCACGCAGACAAGGAGTTCCATGCACTGCCCTACTCCTGGTACTCAATGAAGCAACGAATACTGCATTAAAATGAGTTTGTGCCTTGACACATCAATAAAATATTACAGTTACAAGAAAGAAATATGACCAGGTGCTAAGAGGAACAGAGAGGAAGGACAGCATACCTACCCACAAGCCTCCCGGTTCAGGAAGGACAATAACACCACATGAGCAAGGGCTGCATGCACTTGGGGTTAATGCACACTGGGAACTGAAGGAAACCAATCAGGATCAGGATCCATCAAAATCAACAGGGAAGCCGACACATAAACAAGGACGTAGCAGGCACGTGAAAGAAACACACCTCTGATCAACAAAAGGGGGTGTCTTTCAAGAGAGAAATGGGACAGCTGCACTGACGTCAGTCAGGTTGTTAACTCCCTCACTGTGATACTGGAGGGTACAGCAGGATGGATGCCACTCAAAACCACCATGCAGCAACACTTCAGGTAAGACCAGTGCAAAGAAACACAATACAAGGGCAGCACTCTCTTCTAAACATGAGATCAGCATGCCTACGTCGGGGTCCTAAGGACCAACCAGGCAACACTTTCCCATATTCCACAATCAGGAGGTTTCATAAACACCTTTAAAATAGGTTAGGAAGTCCAAGACAAGTGGGGACAAGTGAAAGAACATACAAATCATATACTTTCTAAAAAGTAAACATAAGAGAACAAGCAAGGGAAACCAAGCTACACCCTAAGAATACACAGTGCACAGAACTAATTAGACTCACAAACAACTCCTGTGCCACTGATCAGAGACAGCCTTCCAGCCATCCTTTCCAAGACAAAAGTCATGGGGAAAAGGAACAAAATGAAAGATAATAACTGAGAGGAAATGATCACTGACATAAAAGAAATTTAAAAGCCATGATACTATATAAAGATGCAATACTGTATAAATTTGAAACACTATACTAATCAACACTAGAAAAAGTCCAAAATGAATAAAATTACACAAAATGATACAACTAGAGATAAAGAACATAAGCAACTATTTCCATTGGAACAAAATAAAGAATTACACCTAATTTCTCACAGAAAAACAGCAGCAAGAGATGGTGTCACCCCTAGGGCTAGATGATTCTTATCCAAAAGAAATAGCTGTGAAGCAGAAACTGAAACAAATATCAAAATTATTTGCATAAAGTAAGTACATGAGCTAGACACTTACTGTCACACAGAAGAGAATGTGACAGGCCAGCACCACTTAAGGGCAGTGTGAAAGCATCACCAAAAATATCAGTGGACACACAGAACCACATTGATATCATGTCACAATACATTGAGATTTAGCCCTGCAAAGGATGATGGTATCAATAGGAAAAACTCAATAATATACCACACCATATCTAAGAGAAACCAACAATCTGTTTCATAGACCCTAGACAAACATTGAAAAATTTTGGGCCAATTTTATAAAAATAAGCTAGTCAAGAAAAAATGAAGAATGCACTCCTGCCAGGGAAACAGTGGCCACACCTATCAGGACCCTAAAAGAATGTCCTACCAGTCAACATACAGCCCCTACATCCTCCAAAGAACTAGAGAAAAAAGAACTCAAGGAACAAAATACTCACCAGCAAAGGCAAGACCAGATAGCAGCACCTAGAATTACAATCTTCCCAATCCCAGATGCCCAGAAACCAGCTTGAAAACACCGTCAATAACAGTGTGTCTCCACTAGAGCCCAGCGAGCCTACAAGGGCAGGCTCTGAATATTTCAACACATAAGAAGACCTTTATGAATATGACAGAGGTCCTTAAAGAGGAAATTAATAAATCCCTTAAGGAAATCTATAACACAAATAACTAGTGAAAGAAAATGAATAACCATTCAAGACTGATTGGAAATAAAATCAATAGAGAAAACCCAAATCAAGGGAAATCTGAAAAAGAAAAATTTAGGAACTCAAACATGAACCATAGAGGGAAGTTTTATGAATGGAAGATGGGGGGAAACCCCAGTCCCTGAAGACATGATAGTAGAAATGGATGAATCATTTAAAAAATGTTAAATCTAAAAAGCTTCTCCCACAAACTATCCAAGAAATTTGGGACATTATGAAAACACCAAATGTAAGAATAACCAAAAAAAGAAGAAGAAGACGACGACGATGACAAAGAAGAAGAAGAAGAAGAAGAAGAAGAAGAAGAAGAAGAAGAAGAAGAAGAAGA
>OU015747.1:54545355-54575355 GCA_907169655.1 Acomys percivali
GAAGAAGAAGAAGAAGAAGAAGAAGAAGAAGAAGAAGAAGAAGAAGAGCAAATGTCAAAGGCACAGAAAATATTTTCAACAAAATCATACATGAAAACGTCCCTACATTAAGAAGAAGATGCCTATAGAGGTATAAGAAGCATACAGAACAGCAAATAGACTAAACCAGACAAGAAAGACCCCTCATCATAAAATTTTCAAAACACAAAGCATAGAGAACATAGAAAGAATATTAAAAGCGGTAGGGGGGGAAAAAGCAAGTCTATTAGAATCACATTTGACTTCTCAATGGAAACTCTAAAAGCCAGAAGGACCTGGACAGATGTTCTACAAACTCTAGGGCACCACAGATGCCAGCAGAGACTACTATACCCAACAAAACTTTCAACCACTATAGATGGAGAAAATGAGACATTCCATAATAAACCTAAAGTTAACCAATTTCCACCTACAAATCTAGCCCTACAAAAGGTGCTAGAAGGAGCAGTATAAAAATTAGTTTATAGAATAAATAATAAAGAAGGAAAAAATAAATATACTGTGATGTTTAGCTTTGTCAATTTGGTACAATTAGAATCACCCGAGATGAGACCTAACTGAGGTGTTGTCTACGTTGCTTTTGGCATGTCCTTGGGATACTTTCTTAACTAATTGATATAGCATACTCAGCCAACTGCAGGCAGCATCATTTCCCAGATAGGAATCCTGACCTGTCTAGGAGTGCTTAACCAAGCTGAGCAGTAGCAAGGTCACAAGGAAGCATATGTTTATTCATTTCTGTGTCCTCTTGGCTGTGGGTGTGACATGAATGGTAGTTTCCAGTTCCCAGCACCTTGCCATGTGATAGCTAAAGTTATAAGCTTTAATTACTGTGCTTAAGAGATCTAACTTGTAAGTACTACCTTCCCAAGGACAGGTAACTTCCTGGGGTGCTGGAGGTTGTTGTTCATGCAGGATAACAAGCCACTGCGTTTTTGCTTCTGTAAATAAGCTTGGTTTCCAGGATGTGCTTGATCACAAGTAGGGCAGGGGGAGGAATGTGGGCAGGAAGTGCCTCTGTATGTATGATTGCCCCTGATTGGAGGAAAGTGGGAAGTACATAGCCTTGCGAAGTTTGCCTTTATTAGGCCCTGACTACTAATGTAAGTCAGCATCATATTCTGGGCAAGGAAAGTATTGACCTGCCTAGTGTCCATGGTGCCAGCCAGTATCTATTAAAGCTTACTTCAAATTTGGCTCAAAGGGAAAAAAAATGTACTAGAAGAAAAACTCCAACCAAGAGGTTAATTAAATCTTAGAAAACACGGAGAATAAATAGTCAAGACAGCAAAATCAAAAGAGGGGAAACACATCACTACCAACAACAATGACAATCATAGGCCATTGATATCTCCCAACGTCAATGGTCTCAATTCCCTAATAAGAAGACACAGACTAAGAGAATGGATGTGAAACCAGGATCCATCCTTCTGCTGTAGGTCAAGAAATAAACCATAATATCAAGGATAGATGTCTTTTCCAGGTAAAAGGATGGAAAAAGATATTCCAAGCAAATGGAATAAGAAGCAAGCAGGTGTATCCATTTACATATCTGACAAAATAGATGTAAAGCCCTAAGTAGTCAGAAGAGATAAGGAAGAACACCACATACTCATCAAAAGAAATATCCACCAAGATGATATCGCAATAATTAACATGTATGTACCAAACACAAGTTTGTAAAACCAAAACAAAACAAAACAAAACAAAAAACAAAAACCAGTTTAAATCACAAAATGACACAATGACCTTTACATACTTATAGTGGGAGACTCCAATACCTTATTCTCACCAATAGACAGGTCATCCAGACAAAAACTAAACAGAGAAATGCTGGCACTAGCATTATAATACAAATGAACTTAGCAGACATTTACAGAACATTTTACCCAAACACAAAATAATATATCTTCTTCTTAACACCAACCACATACTCAGACACAAAGCAAGTCTCAATAGATACAAAAAAATTGAAATAAAATCCTGCATCCTATCTTTCTACCACAAATAAAAGCTATCAACAACAGCAGAAACAACAAGAAGTTTACAAACTTTTATCTACTAAAGGAAAAACTGATCAAGATAGAATTTTAAAAAAAAAGACTTTTGAGAATTAAATGAAAACAAATACACAGCATACTCAAACTTATAATTTAGGTGCTTCTAAGAGAGAAGTTCATCTCACTAAGTGCCTACATTAAAAGAAAAAAAAAGAAAAGAAAACGGAGAAATCTCATGATTGCAGCTAAATATAGCACATCTGAAAGTTCTAGAAGAAAAAAAAGACAAGAAAAGAAATCACATTCAAAAGGAGTAAATTGCAAAAAATAATAAAGATCAGAGATGAAATCATTAAAATAGAAACAAACAAAGAAAAACAAGACAATCAATGAAATAGAGTTGGTTCTTTGAGAAAATAAGTAATAATGGCAAACTGTTATCTACGTTAACTAAAAGTCAAAGAGAGAATGTCCAAATGAAATTAGAAATGAAAGGGAGGACATAACAACAGACACTGAGGAAACCAGAGAAAAAGAACAGCTAATTTTAACATTATAAAACTACGGTAATAGAGATAGTGTTACATTGGACGTCACACCTGTTCACCAACAACATCACCAAGAGAACCACGAGACGGGCCACAGCCGCAGAAACAAACATCTGGCAAAGGTCCTTCTAACCCTCAAAATATAAAGGTGCTACAGCTCATTCAGAAGAGAAGTTGATTTAAAAATGGACACATCACTAAGACCGGCAAGCAAGCACACAGAGCTTGGTCAGTTCTTACTAGCTGGCAATACAAAAGAATTACAAAGGCTTGGAGTATTCTGCTAAGTGATTAAAGACAGATATTAGAATATATATCTTACTTATTCTTTCAGAATTTTTCAAATTTGCTCTGTCTTTTAAGGAGGCCGCCTCACTGTTTCATCTCCACATCTTTAGTTTTAGCTAAGGTGACCTATTTTCCATATGTCTTAAGGACAGTGCTATGTCTCTGTGCACCAACTCCACTTTCAATTTTATCACTACATTATGAAATTATACAGTATTTTCTCTATAATTTCTTATTGCTTGCTAAGTAATTTCAAATGTTTATTATAAATATCTTTCTCAGGTACTCATAATTTATGTCTAGTATTATTTTAAAGATATATTTAAAATTTCAGCCTACCAGTATTTTCTGTCAAGACTTTTTTTCTTATTTAAAAGTTTCAATATTGACAGAAGTCCATTAAGAATTTAATTATAGTTTCCTAATATTTGGAGTCTTAGTGTTTTTTTTTTAATTTTTTGTTTTGCTTTGTTTTATTTTAGTTTAGTTTAAATCTGTTGAGATAGTGGGTAATAGTTACATATACTTATTACTTAAAATTAATTTAAAGTGGGGCTGGAGAAATGGCTCAGCGGTTAAGAGCTGATCTTCCAGAAGTCCCGAGTTCAATTCCCAGCAATCACATGGTGGCTCACAGCCATCTATAATGTGATCTGATGCCCTGTTCTGGTGTGCATGAAGACAGTGTACTCATATACATAAAATAAATAAATATTAAAAAAATTAATTTAAAGTAAAGTTTCAGTTATTGTTATTTTTGCCATATTTTTATAACCTATTTTTTGGAGATATTTTATGTGTAATTCAGATAAATTTTGAGCAATTTGGGTAAAACTAAGCAGTAAGTGCTTTGAGTTCCCATATAACCCCAGCCCCTAGGCATATAGCTTTCATTTCAACACCCTCAGTGACACAGACACTTGTTAATAAAGATAAAGTGACAATGATATATAAGCATCACCCCAAGTCCACAGCATCCAATGAGAATGGGACTTGACAAAAAAAAAAAAAAAAAAACAAATAATGACATGTGTACTTTGATATCACCACCTTAGAAAACCTCGGTACTCTTGACTGTTCACTCCACTTGCTTCCAACTCTGGGGCCACACCAATTGTTTGTGTGTCTCCATAGTTCAATACAGAACACCAAGCAGCTGACATGTGCAGCCTTTACACACTGACTTTTATGTACTGTTATATTTTTAAGTTTTCAGCACTGAATATGACTCCTCTGGTGGGACATATCTATTCCTCCACAGGAGGACACTCCAGTTACTTCCAAGTGTTGATAAGAATGAATTGTCTTCTAGGTTTTTTATGGACATAAGTAATCAACTCATTTCAGTTAAGTGTAAGGGACATGATTACTTAATATCATGGTAGGAAGCTTTTATGTTCCTAGGAAACTGAGAAAAGTACCATCCCAGATGTCCACACCGCTCTGTTATCTGCTCCTCTATGGATTCTGTAGCAACTGGCTTTCCTCTCACAAGACTGGGGAGAAGATTTCTACCACAATGGAAAGTTCTCTGAACATGCTTCTTTGCTGAAACTATAGGGAGAAGACACGGAAGCCCAGGCACCTCTGTCTCTCTCTCTCTCTCTCTGCCTGTCTCTGTCTGTCTGTCTGTCTGTCTGTCTGTCTGTCTGTCTGTCTGTCTGTCTGTCTGTCTCTCTCTCTCTCTCTCTCTCTCTCTCTCTCTCTCTCTCTCTCTCTGCGCACATCCATCGCTTCTCTCTGGACTGCCATGGTACTTTATCTACAATCACTTAGGCACTCAGATTCCTGCTCAGGCACTTCTTCAATGTGTGCCCATTAGCAAATGATTTAACCCTTCTGGCTCTTAGTGTCTTCATCCTAATTACTCATTAATCTGGTCCAAGGATTAAATCAGGTAAGCAAGGTAAGACAAATTGAAACATTCATCATATTAAGCCCTCATTTGTAAACTCTTGGGGTTAAGAGTCTGCCTTTACTGAGTTTGACTACAGTACTCCTAAGCCCTCACTGAAAGCAAAGGTTAACATTCTCTTTACCCGATCTGGATTTGTGTAACCCAACAGTAGATTTGCTGCTTTTATGTCACCATGAACATATTCATTTTCATGTATGTATTCCAGTACATCCAGCTGTGAAAAGAAATAGATAAGGCCAGTATCAATGTTTTACACTAGAATAATATGGTTTGCTTCCACACACGATAATGTATCTCATAAGTATTAATTATTCTAAAATATCAAAATTCCTGGTTGTTCATCCATAAAAGGTTGAATAAAATTCTCAAACGTCAAGTATTTTACTTGAACCTCTGAGGGAGGGAAACTGGGATTTAACAATGCTTATGCTTATGGCCCTGAAGGCCTAATGGTCAGATCAAAATATAAAAGGAAAATGGGATGATTAGTCTCAATTGTTAAGGTGAGAGTCTCTAGATCCACATGGGAGATGAGCCTCTGGGAATAGCTGCATGAAATTATCTTGAGTAGATTAATTTTGCCGGGATTGTTTGCCAACTATGGGTGGCACCATACCCTAGAACGAGATTCTGTAATGTATAAAAAAGAAGAGAGAAAGCTGAGCACAGGCACCCACCACTCTGTTTCTTGACTGTGGATGCCAGGCAATCAGTTGCCACTGTGAGGGACTACAACCTTAAATTAATAAATAATGTAATACTTTCTCCTTTACTTGCTTTTGCCAGAGTATTTTATCACAGTAATTTAAAAAGGCAACTTAGGCTGGAAATAAATTATATCAGCAAGTATGATTCAAATATTGAAGACCTCAGAATAAAATAGTATGCCTATGGTCATTATCCTGTGCAATAACAGAAAACTCTTGGGCATCATTAAAGTCCTAGAACTTTGCATGTCAAGTGTGTGTGTGTGTGTGTGTGTGTGTGTGTGTGTGTGTGTGTATGTGTGTGTAGACACACATTTGAGAGAGGTTCCATAAACATTTACTAGCTGAGTGGATAGATAGATAAGTAGATGAATGGAGAAATTAATTTTCACTTCACAACCTGGCATGAGTTTTTCATTCTACTTATGATTGGGGACAGATAAGACTCAAGCAAACCACGTACAAATAAGATGAATATGTGGCATTATCAGCAAATGAATGTATTCACGGTTCATTGCTTCACAGTTAACTCTGTGTGTGCATGCATGTGGGTGTGAGTGTGCGTGTGTGTGCATGTGTGTGTATGTGTGTGTGTGTATGTGTGTGTTATTCCTTGGCACAATTAATTCTTGCCATCAGCCCCAATTTATACATGAACCATTTTAAATCAAACCGTATCATATTTAGTATGAAAAATAGCCTATTTGGCCATAATTTGCAGTTACAAATATGAAAGACAACAGAAAGGTTATTCTTACACCTACACAAGCTTGCTCTGAAGTGTGAGGCCAAGCTGTGAGGGAAAACTGAGTGCGGCAGTGGTAGCCAACCACAGTACAGCCTGTCATCTGAAGAGCCCATGGCCATCAATTCCACCAAAAGACATTCTACTCTTTAACGCTGACATGCCTAGGCATAAATCCTACTTTCTCAGGACTCCATAGCAAGCAAAAGCAAGCAAGTAATCTGAAGAGGAGGCATTTTTGAAGAGAGCTATCTGGAACTCACCATCCTGATCCCAAGCTGAAGGACAGTTGACTTTTGAAAAGTGCCATTCTGGTCTGACAGCTTCTGTAAATCTGTCCCCAATCTCTCCAGTACCATGAACCTGTACCTGTGAGGAGACACCAAGAGACCGTACTGAAGTGATGACTGAATTGCCTCTTAGTGTATCTGAAGGAAGAGAGAATGTGTGCACAGCACACTGCCCTCGTCTGTGAAGCAGCTTTGCATTTCCTTTGCAGTTCTTTCTCTAATGCTGAGCAGTTCACAGTGTCTTAGGTAACGGAGAAAATGGTCCTTCAAACCTTATGTTTTGGTCATCTATGACAGTGTTAATTGCTCACTACAAGGTAATTTCCCACCAAGCTTATCACGCATCCTAAAATATGTCACTATCCATACAGAAAATGGTACCACCTCTTTGTCTTACAAAATCACAATTTACCCATTGTTATAAACATCGTATGTAGGCAGGCAGACGTGTGTGCATGCAAAGTGTGTGGGCCTGTGGGCATAGAGGACAGAAGAGGTTGCCGATCCTTCAGCGCTGAAACCAGAGGCATCTGTGGGGACCCACCTGTCTTGTTACACGGGTGCTGGCATCTGAACTTGGTCACTAATAGGTGTGCAGCAGTACTAGAATGGCTGCATTGATCTCACCATCCCCACACATCTTTTTTATAAGTCCACATCACCCTTTTCTGTTCAGTCATCCCCTTTCATTCACCCTTTTCTAGCACAGCAGCCACATTCTACATCTGCTATTAGAGGAATATACACAGAGCCCTTTGGGGGTTTTTTGTTTAACAAAAGTGTGATGTTATCATGGAAGTTTTCACTGTCCCTTTTATTAAGTCACTATACAAAGTTATAGGCTTCTTTTTTGTGTGTCATACTCTGTCTCATTCATCCTCCTCTCCCAGTGCCTCCCCCAGTCACTCCGCAGCCTCCTCCTGCTGCTCTCCTTTCCTCTCAAGCATCCTCCCTCCTGCTTTCATGTCACATATATTTCATTATCTTATCTCTTATTCTCCCCTCCCCCTTTGCATGATGTCTTCTCCACCTCTCATAGCTCCCTCCTTACACAAACAGACACACACACACGAGCACATGCACACATGCATGTTCATGCACACAAACACACAGGTGCATGCACACATGGCCGTACACACACACACACACACACACACACACACACACACACACACACACACACTATGTATATAAAGTATGTGGGTCTCTCATATGAGATGAAACATGAAGAACGTGTTTGAGGATGGCATAGCTTATTTCACTTACTGAATATCCTCCAGTTCTATCCTCTTTCTTATAAATGTCATGGTTTCATTTTCCTTACGGATGAATAAAATTCTATTGTGCATCACATTTTCATTATCCTTCCATTGACTGGGCATCTAGGCTGACTCCATTCCCGCATATTGGTAGCAGTACAATAATAAACATGTATATGTAAATGTCTCTATGGTATACTGACTAAGATCCCATCAAACAAATCCCCAGGAGTGGCATTGCTGGGTCACAAGGACATATTCTCTTTTCAGTTTTCTGTGAAACTGCCATATGATTTTCATATTGGCCTTCCTGGTCTACACACTACCACCAATGTACACGGACTCCTCTTTCCCAGTACACGGGTTAGGAGCTGTCATTTGTTTTGTCTTTAATGAGTGCTACTTGTGAGATGTAATCTGAAAATAGTTTTCCCTTTAAGATTTGTTTTGCTTACCTGTATCTATGTGTTCTGTGTAAGTGTGTGCTTCTGGTGGCAGAAGCTTATACAGACCAGAGAAAGAAGGCAGGTTTCATGGCATTAAGAGTTTGGGCAGTAATGAGCCGCCCCCTCTGTGGGTACTAGGAAGTAAACTTCAGCCTTCCACCACCGCCACAAGCACTCTTAGCCATGCGCCATCTTTCCTGTCTGTCCTCTAGTTTTAATTTGTATTCCCTGACAGCTGAGAACATTAAACATTGTTTCAAATTAACCATTTTGTTTCTCCCTTTTAAAAACTATTCATTGAGGGGCTGGAGAGATGGCTCAGAGGTTAAGAGCACTGGCTGATGTTCCAGAGGTTATGAGTTCAATTCCCAACAACCACAGGGTGGCTCACAATCACTTATACTGCCCTCTTCTGGATGCAGGTGTACATGCAGAAAGAGCACTCACATAAAGGTTAAATAAATAAATCTTTAAAAACAAAAACAAACAAACAAACAAAACTATTCATTGGGTTCAGGAGTGACAGTTGAAAGCAAGCCCTTCCCTGGTAAGGCCTGAGATCACTGTAGCCTGGCAGATGCCAAGTCCCATTCCCCATGGACACCAGAACCCAGAACAAGGGGACCAGCCAGCCCAGGCTTCAGAGTGATTTGCTACCTGGCAAACAAAACAAAACAAAAACACATCCAATCAATCACTGAGGAAGATTATTTGGTGATAATAACTGATCATATAAATTTATAATATGTTTTTACCTTCTTCCGTTGAAATCAGTCAGACCAAATCCATAAAATACAGGAACTCCCAAATAATTAAGTTTTCTCTGTTCTATCCACTTTTGGACTGCAAAGAAAAATTTTTATAAGAAACAAAATTTAGAAAGGTATCGATTTTACAAAGGTACCTTTGTATCGATGCTAAAACTTAATTATCTAGCCAAAGTCGTGATTATACTTCTAAGAAAACAAAACCTTTAAAAAAAGATACACTTATGCCCTGGTTTCAAACTTTCTATTACCGCTATAATTAATGCAAAATACTGGTTTTAAGATAAATTAACAGTGCAATAAAAGGCATAGTCTTGCAAAGTGCATTGCTTTTATTAATAAATATTTCTATTCGTGAAAACAAATCATGTCATCATATGCTGTTTCTAAGTGGTCTACACGTTGACTACAAAAGATGAGTGCTTTCCCCACCACCATCTGCACTTCAACGTCTAAAGCCATGTTAGTCCACAAAGCACACACTGGGCAGAAAACGTACCTAACTGGGACACTGCTGTAAAATAACTGTTTTGAATAAATTTAGTTTGCAAAAACATCATAATTGAATTGTTTAATCCAGTTAAACAATCAGGTACTTTAATCACCATTTTCACTTCTCTACCATATGTGTTTCATGCTTAAGACAGCTTTCCTGATAAAACAATCAAATTTAATGGCTTCTATTTGTCACTCTGACACAGCTGAAGCAGTTGGTGGTGACTACAGTCATAGTGTTTAGAAGTTTATTAAGGAAAGCAAAGTTAATTATTCAGACCAGATCCATCATTCTTTCTCCTAAACAAGATATACAGGACCTTGACCACACTAGTCATTATGACTCCTCCCAACTTGTGTGTTTCACTTAGCTCTTAGAAACCTCTTCCCTGCTCTTCATCTCTGTTTATAATAGTTTCACATTCAAGTCCCCAACTGGTAATTCTTATTTATGATATCCAACATCAAATACCTTCCCAACTGTCCCCTTTCTAGTATTTTCTCATTTCCAAATACTTTAGTCTACCTTACAATCACTCCCTTTTGTGTGTGTGTGTGTGTGTGTGTGTGTACATAGTTTAGTTTTTCCACTCCCCCATTTCTATCTAAATGCGTCTTTATAAAAGAAATAATTTCTTTCTACATTTTATGCTTAGAGAACTCTTGATAATTCTACAAGTCAGCATGTTATGTAAAGTAGTAGAAAAATACTTTGAGTTAAAATATATAACCCGTTATGTGTGCCATATCAAGATGTGGATGCCATCTGTCTTGCTTTTATATGTTATAACAGTTAAGTATATCACTTTATAATAAAATTTCTTATGGAAAAAAATTTTTCCAGAAGGCCAGAAAAAGACCAAAATGTTAACACTTACTTGAGCAAGTGCATACATGGCAGTAGCCGTTTAGCTAATTTTACTTACTATATTCTTTTTTTGCAGCTCTCTGATAAAATTTAAGCTCTGAAAATAATGGGCCATTTTCATGATATTCCTGTGGAAGAAAAATAATAAGTTTACTAGGAAAAATTATCCTAAAGATAAGACAAATTGTATTTCAACTGTGAAAGTAGTTAACCTTAGATCCACTTGCAAAATACATAATAGTTATAGAATTCAAACACAGGCACCAGATTTCCACTAAAAAAATTTTTTTTAAAAAGGCACTAAATAAACTTGAAAAGTCTCATTTTAGACAACATATTGTACTGCTGTCCTAATATAGTCTTACGCTTGAAAGAAGTCTTCTGCGAAATCTTATTAAAAGCACAAGAACCATATGCATTCATAAGCACTAGCTGTATAGCGATGCGTCCTTCAGGGCAGGCACACTGCAAAGTACTGTGGGATCCCCTCGCACGACTCCTTCACTGTCTACTGCATGTTCTTCATTGCGCTGAGCCCAGGGGATCTGAACAGAAGTGGAATTCCACAGAATTGTAAGACCCTGACTACCTAAAAGAGTGCAGGAAAGAAAGTAAGAGGCCAGGTCAGATGAGGATAGAAGACAGCACAGCAGAGTGGTTCACCAGTCTTTACATGCCAACGTCATATTTGGTCTGTGGTTACAGAAATTAAGGTGAGAAGTTGTTTTTTTTTTTTTAAATAAGAATAAATCAGAATGAGGGGAAGTCAACACAGGAATAAAAATGTACGAACAACACTTACCACTTTTATTACATGTCTTGCATCTTTGCTTGGTTTATTTGTGGGGAACGCTGCAGAAAAGGGGAAAATTGGAAAACAATAGTTAATTCAAATCATTGGATATCTACCAAATCACAGAGAGATCTTAGATCTTTAAGTAAGTGATCCAGATTACCCACAAAGCCTCTTTTTTTGAATATTTATTTTTTATCATGTATACAGTGTTTCTGTTTGCATGTACACCTGCACACAAGAAGAGAGCACCAGACTCCATTATAGATGGTTGTGAGCCTCCATGTGGTTGCTGGGAATTGAACTTGGGACCTTAGAAAGAGCAGCCAGTGCCCTTAACCTCTGAGCCATCTCTCTAGTCCCCACAAAGCCCCTTATAACTGTGGCACCATCTCCAGTTTACAATAGGTGCCACTGAAGCTGGGGAAATGGAACAAATTTCTCACCTAGAAAAATAGACTGAGGTCTGAAACTCCTATCAGTCTGACAGAACACACTGCCCATCATATTCTATATTCCTGCACTCAAACACAGGAAATGAACAGACAATAGCAATCTGTGATCCACATGTAGGGGAAGGTAAGAAAGCTAAAATAGATGGGGATGAGTACTATGAAGGTGTTCCAGGAATATAATTCTTACATCCTTGTCAGGGTGGGGGCTTCTCATTGATCAAGTTGCTGAATGACTCTTGTAAGGACCCCTCACTCACTATCCTGTAAGGACCCCTCACTCACTATCCTGTAAGGACCCCTCACTCACTATCCTGTAAGGACCCCTCACTCATGCTCCTGTAAGGACCCATCATCCATGCTCCTGTAAGGAACTCCAATACACTCAACGGCCTGTTAAACTAGTTTTGGGTGCAGTCTTTCCTTTTGTCTACCCCTGTCATCATACCCCCTGGAAGTGACACAGAACATATGATACATAAACACTACTCAGCAAAAGAAAAGACAAGCCGGGGGGAACAATTGCAACGGGCAATAATCTATGCAACGAATGCTGAGCTGCTTGTGGGTGGAATACCAGAGGGGCACTCCTGAAATGGCTGCCTTGCCCCATGTTGTATGGGATGGGGTGACTTCTCCCCATAATAACAAATATCTGTTCCTGCTGTGTTTCTTAAGACATGCATGCAAGCCTGAACAACCTAAGGTATCAGAGTCCCCGGGAGGAGGCCCTGGTTTGTTGTCTTCCTTGACATGCAATGAGGTGGTGTGCCTACTTGATGAATGGGGTTTGTCCCAATGCCCCAAGCTACCAATGGGCCTGACAATAGACCTTAATGATCTGAAGCCAGAATGTATGAGGACTCTAAGCCAGATGTAGTGTCAGCTGTATGGTCTCTGTCTCGAGCACTAAGGTAACTGAAGCTGACCTATCTGCCCAGAAAAACTGGTCTAAGTGACCAAAACCAAACAAACAAACAAAACAACCATGGGCCTGCTATCCTATAATTATGGTTCACTGTGGCAGGAACGGGGCAGGGGTAAGGATGAGACTGAGGGGTTAAGTGTAAGTGTTGAGAGTACAAAACTGAAGAGTCCTTGGGGTGCAAAAACTTGGACTCCTGAGGATAAGCAGTGAGTATTATCCCCAGGATAATACTTCTGGTCCAAGCTCTACGCAGAGGAAAGGAAGATCCATAATTCTGCACCCAGATGGGGCCCTAACCACGGCCCAGTGGAAGAAGCAGTAACCCTCCCCTCAACTCCACACCCTGTGGAGCGAATGATGAAGCCTAGCCCCACCCCAGGAGAGTGAGGCTACTGACTGAGGGTGGATGGGGTCAGCCTGCGTGATATAGAAAGAGAAAATAAACATGAAATTACTCGTCCCTCCTTGAAACAAAGGCTGCATAACCTGAAGTGACACATGCAAAATTAGTCCCTGCTGGACCAGTTTATATGAGCGGGCCATTAGCCACTTGTTTCTCACTGGCTGAAGTTCCCATGAGCACCACTAACTGAAAACACAGAAGATGATAAACATTCCTGAGGGAACAGGGCATGTCAGAGGCATGGCTTGCTACCTCAGTCACTGAGCTCATAACTATGTCCACAGGAGAGTAAGGAAAGAGGCTGATCCAGAAGGGACCTGGGGACTGGTAGAGGGTTTTATGGACTTGGCTGAACCTCGTGGTGAAAAGTGATCTTAAGGAGACCAGAGCGGCTCTGTCACATCACAGTGTAGGCAAGCGTGTTAATAAATCATGGCACTAAAGCACTGTCCTCGTCACTCAGAGAAAGAGCGGCAGCATTTTATGTTGAGGCAGAGTTCTTAGGAAGAAAATCTGACAGAAAAGCACACTTTGTCCTAGGAAGCTTCTGGAAGCCTTGAAGGCCTGGGCAAGAAGGGCTGGAGGACAAGTGATGAGAACTGTGCAGGTGACTGTGCTTGTGCTTGTCTTTACGTGGGACATAATGCCCTTAGAGGATTGGTAAACTCCCTGCAAGAAAAAAAAGTGAAGTGAGGACTGGAATGTAGAGCCAACTGTGGGTATGTTTGGAGCTTAGCAGAATCAAGGGGTCATTCCAATGGTAGCTGCATCACCAGGAGCGTAGCCCCGCCCTACCCTGCCCTACCCCACCCTACCCTAACCCCCGACCCTGGCCTTCAGCTGGGCCAAGCTGTCCATGCAAGCTGATCCTGCGGAGCCCACCAGGGGTAGGGAGATGCATAGCAGCCTTTGGGGACCCAGGACGAAAACAAGAACAGCGCAAAGAACGATAGTGATCTACAGGGAGCTGAACAGAGTAGTGCCTTTCATATCCGAAACTGTGTCCAGTGTTGCTCTTTTGAGGAAACATGCCATGCAACTTAGGGTGTGCTTTCATGCCTTATGGCATCTTGCTAACTTATCAAAACATCTCTCCCTAGCTGCTGAGTCACAGGACCAATAAGCCCTTGGCTGAAATGAAAGGCAAAGAGCCTTGAGAGAATCTGCTGCCCTGTGTTCAAAAGTTTCATTGTAGAATGAAAGACTAACCTCTAAATAACTTAAAGATTTAGAAAAGCCTCTAGAAGACCTGCCCAGACCACAGTGAAGACTCTGCTCCGAGGGGAGGAAAAGACACTCCTCAGTGCCATAGGACTGCTGATTGAAACCGCAGGGCCCCGGCTGGGCTGCGCCCCTAGGAGTTGTTGGCTGCAGAGATCATAAAGGCTCTTGCTACTGGTATCAATCACACACTAGAAGCATTTGTTAACTCCCTAATGACAAACACACTGGATCCTTTGATGAAGAATGTAGAGAAATCAAAGACCTGGAAACTCTTTCCCCACTGGCTGGTTTCATAGCGCCGGGCTGCTGGGAGAGCATTGTCACCAACAGATCTGAGGGAGATACTTTGCATGCTATAGTACCGTCACGCTGGGCAAGAGGTAAACAGCAAATTCACCAAATTCAACCATTCAAACATTCTTTCCTAGAAGAAGAGATACCCATAAGCGGGAAACAATTGCTAGAGGAGAGTCTCCTTGGTGGAGCTGCCTACATACTGGGCAGAGAGTGCCAAGAGTACAGTTTTCATAAATTGGCATCAGTGTTACCTATCATTCATGCTTTTATACGAAACTCCAATAACGTCGCTGGTTTATCAAGCTGGAATACCTCAGTCAAAGAAAAATGTTAAATGTTTAAAAAAATAATAATCTAGGCAAAAACAACTCAGCAAATCTGGGACACTGTGAAATGACCTAATTTACAAATAATAGAAATAGAGGAAGGAAAATTTTTGGCAAAATCATAAAAAAAAAAAAAAAAAAAACATGCTTATAAGGTACAAGAAATATACAAACCACCAAATTGACTGGACCAGAATAGAAATTACCCTCAGCACATAATCACAACATTGAACAAAGAAAGAATATTAAAAGCTACCAAGGAAAGAGGCCAAGTAACATATAAGGGCAGACCCATTAGAAAAACACCTTCTTTTCAGTGGAGACTCTAAGTAACAGAAGGGCCCAGATAGATGTTCTATAAACGCTAAAGGATCACAGATGCCAGCGCAGAATACTATGCCCAACAAAACTTTCAGTTACAATTGATGGAGAAAAAATACATTCCATGATGAAAACCAAGTTTAAGCAGTATTTCTCTGCAAACTCAGCTCAACAGAAGGTGCCAGAAGGAAAACAGCACTCATAAGCTGTTAACCATACCCAAGAAACCACAAGAAATAAATAATCACAGACCAGCAAATACAAGTGGTGTAGTGTAGGGGAAGACCACACCATAAAAACAAAATAACAAGAATCAACAAACAGTGCACATTGATAACTCTCAACATCAATGGTCTCAATCTCCTAGAATAAGACACAGACCAACTGGATTAGAAAACAGGATCCATCCTTTTGCTGCAACCAAGAAACCTACCTTAACATCAGGGATAGACATCACCTCAGGTAAAAAGATGGCGAGAGATACAAAACAGTAAGCTGATGTAGCCATTCTAATATCTGACAAAACAGACTTCAAACTAAAACTAATTAGAAGAGATAGGGATGAATACTACATACTCAAAGAAAAAAAGTCCACCAAGAGGATAAAGAAATTTAAACATTTAAGCACCAAACACAAGGGTACCCAACCTCATAAGAGAAATACTCTGAGAGCTACAGTCATATGTTGATCCTGACAAGTGATTTGGGTGACTTCAATAACCTAGGCTCACCAGTACCAGGACATCCAGATAGAAATTAAATGGAGAAATACTGGAGCTAAATGACATCATACATCAAATGGACCTAGCAGATTTTCACAGAATGTTTTACCCAAACACAAAAGAATATACCTTCTTCTCAGCAGCTCATGGAACTTTCTCAAAACTAACCACATACTTGGACACAAAGAAAGTCTCAACAGAAACGTAAAAATTGAAACGACTCCCTGCATCATATCAGATCATCTCAGATTAAAGCTGGATATGAACAGGAGGAACAACAGAAAGCTTACAAATTAATGGAAACTGAGCAACTCTCTACTGAGAGAAGAATGGGCCAATACATAAATATAAAAATTTTTAGAACTGAATGAAAATGAATATGCATACACGGAAACTTGGCGAAACAGTAAAGGCAGTTTTAAGAGGAAAATTCATAGTACTAAGTGCCTACATAAAAAAAAAGAAGAGAGATTATATTACTAGCTTAACAGCACAGATGAAAGATGTAAAACAAAAAGAAAAAAATAATATGAAAAGGGAGTACACAGCAAAATATAATCAAATTCATGACTGAAACATGAAACAAAAACATAAAAGTAAAACAAAACAAAATATTAAGAATCAACATGGGCTGGAAGATTGGCTCAGAGGTTAAGAGCACTGGTTGCTCTTCCGAAGGTCCTGAGTTCAATTCCCAGTAACCACATGGTGGCTCACAACCATCTATAATGAGAAATGGTGCCCTCTTCTGGTAGGCAGGAACACGCGCGGGCAGGATATTATATACATAATAAATAAATCTTTTTTAAAAAAAGAATTAACATAATATAGTTGATGAGAAAAATCAATAAGATTGATAAATAAACTCTAAGCCAAATTAACTAAAAGATGGAAAGAGAAGATTCAAAATGGTAAAAATTAGAGGTGAAAAGTGGATGTAACAACAGACACAAAAGACACCCAGAGAATCATGAGAGCATACTTTAAAAATGTGCACTTCACCAAATTGGAAAACCTAAAAGAAGCAAACAACTTTCTTGACATATACCATCTACCAAAGTTAAATCTACATCAGGTAAGCAATCTACACAGACCTTTAACCACCAGTGAAATAGAAACAGTCATTAGAAGTCTCTCAACCAAAAAAGTTCAGGGCCATATGGATACTGGGCAGAATTCTACCACACTTTCAAAGAAGAATTAACACCAATACTCCTCAAACTACTCCACAAAATTGAAACAAAAGGAATGTCTCCTAATTATTTTTACAAGGTCACAATTAACCCTGATATCAAAACAACATAAAGGCCCCACAAAGAAAGAATTACAAACCAATCTCCCTATGAACATAGATGCAAAGACGCTCAGTAGAGTACCTGCAAACAAAATTTGGGAATATATCAAAAAGATTATCCACCATGATCAAGTAGGATTTATCCCAGAGATGCAGGGATGGTTCAACATATGTAACTTACTACATAAATAAACTGAAAGACAAAAACCACAGATCATCTCATTAGATTCAGAAAAGGCAAAATCCAACACCCCTTTATGATAAAAGTCCTGGAATAGAAGAGACCTACCACAACATAAGAAAGGCAATTTACAGCGTTCTCATAGTCAACATCAACCTAAATGGAGAGAAAGTCAAACGAATTCCGCTAAGATCAGGAACAGAACAAGACTGTCCACTCTATATATACCTATTCAATATAGTATTTGAAATCTTAACTACAGCAATACAACAGCAAAGATCAAGGCAGTACCTTAGAAAAAGAAGATGTCAAAGTATCCTTATTTGCAGATAATACAACTGTATACATAAATAATCCTAAAAATTCCCCCAGGAAACTCCTAAGCTGATAAACCCTGTCAGCAAAGTAGGATACAACATTAACTCACAAAAATCAGTAGCTTTCCCATATACAAATGACAAACAGAAAGAAATTAGGGAAACAATATCTTTCACAATACCTCCTCCCCGCCAAAATAAAATGTTTTATGGTAACTCTAACCAAACAACTGAAAGACTTGTATAAGAAATTAATAAGAAATAAGAATAATAGAAATAATATAAAATAATTATTTAAATACAAATATATAAGTATATTGTATATAATTTTATATATTATATATTTATATAAGTAGAGAATATAAATATAGAAATAAGAAATTAGAAATTAAAGATATCAAAATGTAGAAAGATCTCCAAAGCTCATGAATTAGTAGGATTAATAGAATAAAAATGTCTATGCTACTAAAGTAATCAATAAATTCAATGCCTTTCAGCTTCATGTGTAAATACAAAAAGCCCAGGTAGCTAAAATAATAAGTATTATTATTATTATTATTATTATTATTATTATTATTATTATTATTTTAAAAACTGCTGGACATATCTCCATCTCTGATGTCAAGTTGTAATACAGAACTATAATAATAAAAGCAGTATACTATTGGCACAAAACAGATGTATTGATCATTGGAATTGAGTTGAAGACCCAGAGGTAAGTCCACAAACCTATGGACACCTTCACTTTTGATAAAGACAGCGTCTTCAACAAATGTTGCTGGTTTAATTGGATGGATGCATGGAGGAAAATGCACATAAATTGGTATCTAGCACCCTGCACAAAACTCAAGGCCAAGTGGATCAAGGACCTCAATATAAGCTCAGATACACTGAAACTGATAGAAAAGAAAGTGAAAATTTGTTTTGAACTCATAGGCACAGGAAAAAAAAAAAGCTTTCTGAACAGAACACCATTGCACAGGCACTCAGAGAAAGAATTAATGAATGAGACCCCATGAAACTACAAATTTTCTGTATGGAAAGGACACCATCAATCGAACAACAAGGTGGGTTACATGATAAGAAAAGATTTTTACCAACTACATATCCAACAGAAGGCTAATATCTAAATTATGTAAAAATCTCAAAAACTGGACATCAAAAAAACAAATAGCCCAACTGAAAAAATTGGGTACAGACTTAAATAGAGTTCTAAAAGGTGGAAACACAAATGAATGAGAAGCATTTAAGTAAATATTAAACATCCTTAGTCATCAGAGAAATGTAAATCACAGCTACTTTGAGATTTCATCTTACATCAGTCAGAATGTCCAAGGTCAATAAAATAAATGAGAGCTCATGCTGGTGAGAATGTGGGGGTACACTCATGCATTGCTGGTGGGAGTGCAAACTTGTACAGCCACTGTGGAAATCAGCGTGGTGGTTCCTCGGGAAGCTGAGAAGAGATCTACCTCAAGTTCCAGCTATCCCACTCTTGGGCATATACCCAAAGGACTCTAAATCCTACTATAGAGACATTTTTCAACTATGTTCGTTGTTGCTCTATTCATAATAGGCAGAAATTAGAAACAGCCTAGATGTCCATCAGTCAATTACTGAATGGATAAAGAAAATATAGTGCAGTTACACAATGCAATGTTACTGGCATATTCAATAAAGGAAATCATGAAATTCACAGATAAATGGAGCCCGAAAAAAAAAATCATCCTGACCGAAGTAAACTAAAGAACTTTGGTACGCATTCATTTATGTACGCATGTTAACTGCTAAGTTCTCCATAATCAGGCTAAGATCCATATAACAACAGAGGTTTGGCATAGAATAAGGGACTAGGTGGGAACGTAAGGTCTCCCTAGGAAGGAGAAATAATATAGTTATGAATGGACAGAAAGTGGGGGAACTGGAACCTGAGGATAAAATGGGATGGGATGCAAAGAAGGGGTAAGGGAAGAAATATGGGGAAGAACTGCTAAAAAAAAATGAGAGATAATTTGAGGGTTTGTATGGAAACTTAATATAGTATAAGCTCGATAAAACATATATAGATGAAATAAATCTGATTTAGAATCACCAAATAATGAGAAAGACAAAGCCTCAAGTAGACATCTCTCTCCACCAAACGAGACTCTAGTGCCTAGAATGGGTTACAACAAAATGAGTTGGCAAAAGGAGCCCCATGGAAACCCCCAAACCCAGGCTACTGCCAAGGCTATTGTTCCTCTCTACAAGCTAATGGTGAGGCCATAATTACAGAAGACGGCACTTATATAACTCACTGACCATGAAGAGGTCAGCTAGTATCTAAGAGCCTTCACCCCTAATGACCAGTGTTCATAGTGTATACACTACGAGAGGAGAAAAGGAAACAGAAACTTAGCTACACACCCTGAGGTCTAAAATGGTGACTTGTCTGAAAGATATGCCAATGTTACAGTGGCACAAAAGTGAGAGTAACCAACCACTGTCTGATTGGAATCAAGGCCCACTCCACCAGATGGAACCCATGTCTGATACTGCTTGGGCAGCCCAGAACTTGAGACTAAATAGGCCGTAGACCTAGGAGAAACCAAATACCACTGTTCTGCAAAAGTAACATTGGAATAAGGACTCCTAACCACATTCTGCTATACGTTTATATCAGTGTTTTAATAAGCCATCATCTGGGAAACATCATCCTGTGGGAGATGGGAATTAACACAGAGACCCAAAACTGGACAGTGTGCAGAGACTGAGAGACCTGGGAACATTCAGTCCTAAATGGGATATATCCATCAAATCCTTCCCTTCAAGCTCAGGGAACTCTTCAGAAGAGGAGGTGGGAAGATTGTAAGAGCCAGAGGGAGTGGAAGACACCAAGGAAACAAGGCCTTCTGGACAAAACAGGACTGATGCATATAAATTCAGAGACTGTGGCAGCAAACACAGGATCTGCACAGGTCCACACCATGTGGAGTCCCAGTACTGAGAAGGACGTATACACCAAGTTGCATCTTTAACCCAGAAGCTATCTCCAATCGATAACCAACCACTTGGAAAGGAAAAACTAGTTTTCCACAATGGAGTCTCACTAGATAGGAAGCACACTGAGGGCAGGCCCCAAGCCCAGCACAGATGACCAACACAACATGGACTCAGTCACACTGAGGGCAGGCCCAAGCCCAGCACACATGACCAACACTCATGGGCTCAGTCACACTGAGGGCAGGCCCCAAGCCCAGCACACATGACCAACACTCATGGGTTCAGTCACACTGAGGGCAGGCCCCAAGCCCAGCACAAATGACCTACACAACATGGGTTCAGTCACACTGAGGGCAGGCCCCAAGCCCAGCACAAATGACCTACACAACGTGGGCTCAGTCACACTGAGGGCAAGCTCAAGCCCAGCACAAATGACCTACACAACATGGGCTCAGTCACACTGAGGGCAAGCCCAAGCCCAGCACAAATGACCTACACAACGTGGGCTCAGTCACACTGAGGGCAGGCCCAAGCCCAGCACAAATGACCTACACAACATGGGTTCAGTCACACTGAGGGCAAGCTCCAAGCCCAGCACATATGACTAACAAAACATGGGCTCCGTGGTCTCACAATGCTTTGCCTGAATTTTTGTTTAACCTTTGCCGACTTTCTGCTTACACATTATGGTTTCCAATCTTCTGGTTTTGTGTATGGGAAAGTATGCATCCCAGCACCTCTATGGTTTCTTACTTTCTTTCTTTGGTTCTTTTTCTTTCTGTTCATTTCTATTGTTCTTTGTTTTTCCTATTCTGGTTTGCTTGTTTTTATCTTTAATTTTTCACTTTCATTGAATGTCTATGATTTACATGTCATGCATCCAAAATCCCTCTCTTCCCTCCAGTAAATAAAACGAACAAAAATCTTGTCACAGAAGCTGTAGTGTATTACACAGTATAGCCTTTTGTCCACAAATGTTTACTTTCAAATGTTCATTGCTATGAGTCAAGGGTCTGGTTGGAGGCCTACACTATCGTTACCAGAGCCTCACTGGTCAGATATCCTGTTGTTGCCGTGTGTCAAGGAGATTCTGATTCTTTGAATCTGCATGTCCAGCCCCTTCATGTGTTCCAGCAGGTCATACATGGGGTAGATGTTGGGGTGAGGTCAACTCAGAGCCCTGGATCAGGGCCAGCTCCCTTGTCCTCAGGGTCCTCAGGGCAGGGTCCACTCTCTTGCTCCCCCGTCATCATGGCAGGGCCAGCTCACCTGCTCTCGTGTCCTCAAGGCAGGGCCTACTCTCCTGATTATATCATCATGGCCTTCTCTACCACTCCCTTGTCCTCAGGGCAGGGCCCTCTCCTCTGCTCGTGTCCTCAGGGCAGAGCTGGCTCACCCACTCCCATGTCCTCAGGACAGGGCCTGCTCTCCCACTGCTGTGTCCTCAGGTCAAGGCCTACTCTCCCACTCCCATGTCCTTGGGTGGGGCTGGTTCTCTCACTTCCTTGTCCTCAGGGCAGGGACAGCTCTCCTGCTGTCATGTCCTAGGGCAGGGACAGCTCTCTAGCTCCTGTGTACTCAAGACAGGGCCAACTATCAGGCTCCCATGTCTCCAGGGTTGGCTCACCTGCCCCCTCATCCTCAGGGCCAGAGCTCCTGTTCTTGTGTCCTCAGGGTCAACTCTCCTGCTCCTGTTCAATTCACCAGATTGTTGCTGGCCGTCAAGGCCTGGATGGCCTCCTACTCCTATGGGTACTGGATCTTGTGGGCCATCAAGCAGGTGGCAAGTGGAGGCCCCTCAAAGTCTTCGTTGAGTAGCTTGCAGAAACCCTTGATGTTGGCCCAGCTCAGTTTCTCGTCCTGGGAAACTTGTGGCTTTGTTGATTTGTGCTTCTCGAGTATCTGGTTCCATCTCGTGCTCCATCCGTCATGGGCCCCAGTCTAAGTACTGCCCCTAGTATCCACCTCTGCATGATCTAGCTCTCGGCACTGAACATCGCCCCGGCCCGTGAGAGGACATCCGTGAGGCCTATGGTGTGGGCGGTGCAGTCCTTGTTCAGGCTTGACTCGAACAGCGTCTCCTTCTAAAACACCCGTGCCAGGCTGCAAGCCAGCGGTGGCCCAGGATCCCTGGGAGCTCACCAGAGCGTGGTTCCATGGTCCTGTAGTGGGAGGGCATGAACGAGCCACATGACAGGATTTCCTTCTTTCTTGGAAATACCAGCACTGTGTTTTGGAGCTCTCAGTGTGGTTCTTTGGTGGCTGTGCAGTCACTGCTGTTCCGCACATCAGACACAGTGTGCATCGATGCCATCTTAGATTATCTCAGCTTGGGTATTTCTAATACATTGCGCTAAGTGTTTCCTCCCAATAAGGCTGCTCTCGAGGTGAACATTTCTGTATAGCTCTGGAACACAATCATCCTCCTCAGAATTCACAGAGGACCTCATCTTTTGAACCCCGCGAACCCCCGCCTGCCAGGCAGACCCGCACCCACCACACAACCCACACACTGCTTGTTTTTATTTTATATATATTTTTAAATGTTTTAGATGCCTGTTTGTATTCTGATTAGAGAGAGCGGACAAAAAGGGTGTGGATTAGGGTGAATAGAAAAGTGGGGAGGATATGGGAGGGGCTGGGACAGGGGAAATTGTATTCAGAAAAAAAAATCTTTCTGAATAAAAAATATAAAACAAAAACAAAGGTGTAAAAATTGTACATTATAGTTCATCTAATCTTTGTTTGATTTCCTTACTCATTTCCCAAAATGTCTACTATTAGCAATGTCATATAAATTGATCTTACAGTATGAACCAATATTTTTAAAAGATACATAACAAAGAAACTACACATATAAATTAAAATTATCTTTGCATTTTCATTCACACAGTTACTTTATTTTTATGGATGCAGTCACAACTGTTGAAGGAAGGAATTATACAGCTTTGAGAAAGAAAAAAAATGGAGGAAATATCCACAAAGAAGGGATGTGGTGCTGTATGGGACAAGTAAGGGCACTCATCTTCTTTAGAACAGATTTGTTTAACATGTGTCTCGGGCTGGGGAGAAATAGCCCTGCCCCAATCTTGGTCCTTGTACAACAATACCTATGTAGGTAAGTTTCCTTTCTTGCCTCTTGTCTAAAAGTAAAAGACTGCAGCAGCAAACAAATCTTTTAAACTTCTTGTTGTTCAAGACAGGGCTTCTCTGTATAACAGCCCTAGCTGTCATGGACTTGCTTTGAAGACCAGGCTGGCCTCGAACTCACATTCACCTGCCTCTGCCTCTGTGTGCTGAGATTACAGATGTGCACTACCTCACCCAGCTTCTTTTAAACTTTTAATAAACTGTAAGGACCTAAAAATTAAAAATCCAGCCTGTTAAATGTCTATGATCAGGCCAATTTCAGTCTGTATGTTTCCACCACTATGTAATCTTTCTTTCATATTATTTCATATGAACATAATCATGTGTTCACACATACCTAAGATAACTCCACACTTGTCAAGATATAGCATACAACAGCCTTCCAAAACTTCTATGTCAAGTTATTTTGGAGCACCTCAGTCTAAAATCAATTGACCAGTAGGTCCTTGGAGACATGTTTTACATACACAAACATTGTTCCAGCTACATTAGAATAATCAGCCACTTAGTTGAAGAAATGAATATCTACTGTTAACTATAAGACAAGCCTATTCTACATATTAAAATGATGGCTGAAAAAAAAAACATAAAAAAATAAAACCCCACAGTATTTGCTTTTGCTGTCTAGTGAAAAAAAAAAAAAAAGATGATCATCAACTACTTATATAAGTGGAATATTGCAACAAAGACTAAAGCCAAATAATGATATTGAAATAGTATGTAACACATTGAGATGAGAATATACTTAAGAACTAATGACATCATACAGATGTTTTCCAGCATGTAAACATAACAGTCACTGCTTACGTATGAACTCAATTCTTGCTGTCCCTTTGTCTTCTATCAATCTTGCATATTGATGGCAGTTTTGCACAATAAATTTGTCATTGAATGGATGTTAGCAAAAAATGAATTGGCATTCACTAAAATTATTACACATGTAGAAAAATTGATAAGCCCAGAATAGACTAGTACAAGCAAAATTTGAATTTGGTGGGGTAAAACATTATCACAACACAACTGTGATAACTGAGTACTTTATGAATTGCATAAATGACCGTCTTAAGGTATTTCATGAAATTTTAATGGGCAACACTGATTATTAAATTTGTATCAGGTCCACAAAAACACAAGAGAAATTACTCAAAATGAAAACAATGATTCTAAACTATATTAGCATCTAACATGAGTTCAACATGCACATATGAAATAATGAGTATCATTTGATAAAATTCCAAGAATCTCCAGAGTTTAAATAGAGTAAGTTCATCAGCTAAAGTAAGAAATTCTCAGGCTCTTAAAACTCAGGTTAATCCATTCTATTGATAAAGTACAACTTTAAATGTGATTATGGCAAATTGCTATGTTAAAAAAGATGAATGGAAGATAAGCTAATACATCAAAATTAATGGAAAGAACAAAGAAAGCTAGGACAAGGGGTTTCAAAGCTCAAGAAACTGAGGGAAGAATTACTAGATAACAACCTAATCATGAAAGAAACTGATGCAACTATAACCTGAAAGTATGTAACAATAGTTTCAAAATATAGATATCAACAGCTAGCAGAACTATCGTGAGGAATGTATGACAAAGTGACAAAATAGTGGAAAACATTAATGGCATTCAATAATGTTCATGCAGACAGACAAAACAAGACAAAACCGTACAGTTCATCATTTTTCTCTAGAAGCTAGACTTAGACTTAAAAACAGTAAAGAATGTACATTCTCTCTAAGAGTGCATAAAGCATTACCTTAAAAGTATCCAAATTTATATGTAGAAAATAACTCCCTTTATCAATTCTTTGTTTAATTTAAAATAAAAAAAAATACTCTTCCCCCTAAAACTATACCCAGAACTGTCCCACATCCTTATCCACCTAACTTTGTGAGCTCTCTCTCTCTCTCTCTCAAAAATGAACGTCAAAACAAACAAACAAAAACAACAAAACAAAAAATACCCAAACAAAACCAAACAAAAACTGCGCGCGCGCGCGCGCACACACACACACACACACACACACACACACACACACCAAAAAAGCATGGCACCGGGTTTGCATTGGGTAACTCTTCCGGGACATGAAGCCTGTCCTGCAGTGTAGATGGTGCACCTAGTGACACTCCCCTGCAGGGAATGGATATTCCTGACCAACAGGTGCCAGTGACAAGCAGCTTCATGGTTAGGGGTGGAACTTTGGGTCCAGTTACCTTTTTCCATGCTGGCCATTGAAAATGGGGAAATCAAGCAGATGCCCAACTAGAAGCTTCACCAATCCTAACTAGCAGTGTGGTGTGGGAAGATATTTTGCATGCGACCAGAGGAGAAAAGCAATCATCAATATTTCCAGCTGTAAACTGTGACCTACAACTATCACCTGCATGCAAAATATACTGGTGCAAAAGTGGCATAAATGATATGGGCATAACCAACCACTTTTTGGATTGATTTAAGGCCCAATCCATGAGATGAAAATACATTTCTGACGCTACTAAAGTGACCAAGAACCTGAGACAGGATAGGTCCTGGACTCCAGGGATTCTGCTAAAGAAACAAAGCAATAAAATGAACCCGAATGACAATACTATACCAAAGATCGGTGCATTAGAGAAGACCCCTCATGTAGTAACTGGAAATTAATACAGACCCACAATATGAAGGGAGTGAGGGATTTTGAAGCACTCAACCTCTAAGTGGAATGTCTTCAACAAAACCTTCCCCTCAGGGATCAGGAACCTATGCAGAAAAGGAAGTGGAAACACTGAAAGGGTCAAAGGTGACGGATGACTCCAATGTAACAGTGTCTTCCAGATACAATATGACTATTGCACATATAAACTCACAGAGACATTGACAGCAAGTACAAGACCTACGTAATTCACAAAACAATTCTTAGAAATATTAAGGCCCCTTCTCTGGCCACAGTAAATGTTCCCTAAGGAAATGAGAGAGTGTAATAGAACCCATGAAATGCATAAGATTGAATAATAATGAAAATATATCAAAATTAATTGGAATACAGTTAAAAAGATTATTGTCTTCCTTTGCTAGGGTATAAACCAAACAACAGAAATGGTTCTGTTTTATTCAGTTGCATCTCAAGCACTAGATTAGGATCCAGCTATATTCATTTAAAATTTAAGAGGTATGTTAATGAATGGATGCTGTACTTGGAAATTTATACCATGAAATATTTTTATTTAAAAAGGGATAAAATGGATGATCTAAATAACCAGTTTAATAATTTAGAAAGCTAAAGATATAAATAGAAATTAATAAAATCAAGCTTAAAGATTAAAATCCCCAAAGTACAGTCGCCATGTAGTAATGAGCATATATCTAGAGCACATTATGGGTTTTCAATGCCATTCCTGATTAAATGAACCATGGATGCTTAGAGAAATGGCCAACTCCAGTGCTGGACCAGGCAAAGCAAGATAAGCTACTTAAGCTATATATGTTAGTAAATAAATTTTAACACAAAGAAAAAATACCCATTGACCATAGTGATGTAAATAATTGAATAAACAAATGAGAAAGATAAGGCAATTCTTTCTTTCAAGTGAAATTTAATTAATAAATGTAGAATAAATCATAAAAATACAAAGTCAATTTTGGTAAACATTACAGTAATGACAATGGTAAGCAAAAGCCATTAATGAAGGCTAAAATCAGCGGGTAAATGGATGAAAGGAACCAATTTCTATAATATACTGCTTGTAAATGGAAATTCATAGCTGAAAGTGAGAGACCTGCGAGAAGCCAACAGGAAGCTTCATGTCCACCTGAGAAGAAATACAGCACAAAGAACAAGGTTCAACAGCCAGCTGGTCCTTCTGCTCAGAGCACAGAATCTGTTGGGGAATTAACAGAACTCAAAACAACTCTCAGGCCAGGTGAAAGAGGGATAGTCCTATGTGATATTCATGACCTTATTCCTGTAGCGACAGAACAGATGTCTCCATAGTGCACTGTGGCAAGTGCAGGAGACTCCAATATAGCTAATTGTCACACTGAGTTTTCCAACAGTGCTGAAAGCTCTGGAGTGCAGCCAGAGGCAGTGTGAAAGGGTGTGTGCCTTCTTCAGGTCTCATTGCTTAGGAAGCACCTTAGCGCAGTTCCTTCTTTGGACCAAATTAAGACATTCTGAAGTCTTCCTGTACACCCCCAAAAGCACACTGAAAAGAGGAGGACAGGAAAACAGGGAGACCATTAAAAGTATGGGAATCCTGATCTTCTCTAAGAGGAGAGCCTACTCATCCGACGTGACTGAGATAAGGGACAGAATGCTCCAGAAAGGACTTTTCACTCCATCAGGATGAAGGGTAAAGTCCCAAAGAGCAGAAATGTCCCATAGAAGCCCGTACATTAGAAAACACTGGACTTTTGTGGGGCCATGTGCGGCAAGTGACAGTCAAGGAACTGAAAAGAGTGTCCCAGGCTTCAGTTACCTAGGATTTGTCCTCTGTATTACAAAGCATGTTGACACTAAGATACTTGAAGTCTATAATACAAACACCCAATGGTAGCTTAAAGTGCAAGGTCAAAAATACTACTCCCATAAACAACCAAGAAAGACAGAAGAACCACTGGATACTGCCCAGAGAGTTGGGCGGTTGCAGTGGGGAACCACTTGAACCCTAAAGTCTGGGTAGACTAAACAACAGTGCAAGACTTAGGGGAAAAAAACAAAAGACCAAAGAGTTTACCCAGTGTTAAGAAACTAATTGCTATTGTATCATCCCAGATTTGAGTGTTTGTTTGTTTGTTTTTTTAAGTCATTAGGACAACTGGCAAGGTTGTAAGAGACACAGGTAAGTTAATGGTGTTGTATCCGGCCTGATGGCCAGGATGTTGATGCCAGGGTTTTCTAAGACTTGAGCAGACTGTATGACAGGCACATAGGTCCTCTCTTCATCCAAGCTTTTTATAAATCTGAAATCTAAAAGTGATAAAATGAAGCTTTAAAAGTAAAAACCAGAAACAAAATAAGTGAAAAATCAGAATTGTTCTTTAAAGTTAAAAATGTGAGGATTCTCTTGGCCAAATTATTCAAAGAAAAAAAAGAAAAACAAGCTATCTGGAAGAGATTTAGAAAAAAAAGATAGTCTTATACCATAAACACATGACAAAGAAATGCTGAGATGGAGAATGACACAAAAACCAATTTTCCAAAAGCACTTCAGAGAATAAAATACATAAATATAGAAATTGATAATTAAAAACATTAGACCAGATGGAGGGGGACATTCCAGCTTATCCCTCTCGGTGAACATGACTATAGAACTTGTGCAGTAAGAAAAGACAGTGGAAGGCATCTAAGACCAATTCTAGCTCCCTCTCCCCCCTACTTTACATGCCATGGCAAACTCTGGAACCAGAGCCCAACCAAGGGAGGATGGAAACAGCCAAATCACCACTGGCCTTTAACTTCAAACCAGGGAAGTAGAGGGAAGTGACCAGACGCTGGCGAGCAAATCTTGGGGTATAGATGTAAAGCAGAGGCCCCACTCATCAATGAAGTTAGGGGGTGCTGTACCCAGCAACCAAAGAATCCACGTTCCTCTCAAGCTCGGACATAGATGCACCAAGACAGACCATACACGGTGCTACATTAACAAGCTTAAAGGAATAGAATTGGCACAAAATGTATTCTCAGAGCACATCAGAAATAAATCAGAAACCAAAACTGAAAGGCATGAAGGGAATATTTAGATTTTAAATAAATAAATATATATATATATATATATATACATACATATATATCAAATTAATGAGAAAGTCTTAAGGGAAATATTAAATGTTTTAAACTAATAAAAATGAAAACATAAGTTGTCAAATTTTATGGGATGAGTTTGGCTAGATGGTTAGTGGTAGACTATGTTTACAGGGAAGGTATAAAGGAAGAAAAAGAAAAAAGGCAAGAGAGTAATGTTGCAGTTCAATTAGTCCATTACAGCTGTGCAGGCTTAGAATTCCAGCTGCATAGGTGGCCAAAGCAAGAGAATTACTTGAGTACTAGAGTTAAGGAGGCCATAAGTTAGACCTCACCAGGCAGTGAGGATGGGGTGCCAACTCTAAAAAGTTCCCCTGACAACCACTTGCTGACCACACCTGTGAAGGTACCCTAGTTCCTAGAAGATCAGAGGCAGACAACCCACAGCTGTTTGACAGCTTATAATTACATCATCTACAGCTGCCCTGCCCTATGGAAAGCCCTTTCAAACAATGTGTTATTTT
>OU015747.1:54584852-54606662 GCA_907169655.1 Acomys percivali
CACACACACACACACACACACACACACACACACACACACACACACACACACACTTTAAGACAAGCTCTCCCTTAAAAGCCCAGAGTAGCCTCCAGCTACTGGTATTCCTCCCAACTCAGCCTCCAGAGCCACCACACTCAGCTTACATATTTAATTCATTTATTTTTGATGTCTCAGTCATTTGCTTCTATTTTATCTTAATGACAATTGGCTACAAAAAGATGCCAGGTTCTGTAAAATCTCACGTGTTCATTTGTATCTCCTAAGAGAAATAAACTGTGGCCATATAGCACACTGGAACTATAGTGCTGTTTCTCTTAACTACTGTCCGTGGTCATTCTATTTTCTGGGCCTTAAATGATTTTTCATTTCTTATATGAAATCTGCATGCGAGTTTCAGAACCTACTAGAGGTCCTCAACCCTGCCCCCATGCCTTTAAGCCACTTTCTAATACAGTGAAGTCGGATGTCAGGAAAGGGAAGGCCTAAGTTTTGCAGGTCTTTATGATTTGTCTTGGCACTCATCATCTGAAACCTGCTTGCATATTGCTAATATTGGTAATAATTTTGGACCGTTTCTTTACATCCTTCCTCTTTGAGTTAGGTCTACTCTATTGGCCATATCTGTCACTTTGCTAAAAACCCTTGCAGGTTTTAACATCGTCTTTTAAGAGGCAGACGAATCAATCTCTTCTCTTTGGGAGATTTCATGTTACATACAATTTATATTAAATAATTGATTTCAGAATGTGGAGACTAGTTCAAAGCTGCCCGCTGGAGCAGATGCTCTTCTGGTTATGGGGTTCATGCCACCTTTTTGTCCCGCCTCAATCATGTAACATCTTTCTTTTAGCTATGGATCTTTGATTTGTTTTCTTCCCAAAGTTTACTGTGTGAAGAATTTTCCTCCTATTTACCTCCCAATATTTGTAAAGGTTTCTATTACTCATAACCATTCTCAATTATATCCTCACATTTGATTGGAGGTCGGTGATAAGATGTGATCTCTTGACACAAGGTATGTCAAGTAATGAGTACTGAATACCTTCCCTTCACACGCTACAAAAATTGAAACAAATAACCCATGTATTTATTTATTTATTTTTGAGAGAGAGAGTTTACCTCACTTAAGGCTGGCCTTGAACTTGTGATCTTCCTATCCCACAGCCTTACAAGGACTGTGATGATAGGGTTATGTCATCAGTCTTGCTAAAAATGTTTATTCTAATTTAATGTAATAGCTTCTATTTTGTTCGTTCTTTTTCTTATTATGTACACATGCCAAATAAGGAGGGATAGAAACTATCATTGGAATAAATGATAAGTACATCTATCAATACCTTAAGTCACCTCTACATGAACTGTCCTATTTTTTTTTCCCATGGGAGCATCTGAGCATCTCGAAAGAATGAATCTTTTTCAAAGTCTAGACTGTTATTCTAAATAAAATACTTTAATCTGAAACAAATTCTTTAATATGAACCAAATTCCTTAATAAGATTCTATTTACCCAAGTATTTTTTGTGCCTTACCTTTTAAAAGACCTAGTTTTCTGAGCTGTGTATCTTTAAATTATCCTCTAAGAAAAAAAGACAGTTAAGAATAATCAGTATCTGTAAAGTTACCTCTCTTCCAGCATGTTTCTTACACTTACATCACAATATGTGTCATAATTAAAGAGGCCTCCTTTTAATGTCCTCGTCTTGCAGCTTATTAAAACTTAAATAAAAAAAGGAAAAAAAATAGTTCCACAATAAATGTGGCTGTGCAGAAAAAAAAGACTTAAATATAAAACATCCCTATAAATCAGTCAAATTTATTCAGTTTTGAATAGCCTGAAAACCCATCAAATCTTTCTCATCTGATCATAGCACAACTGGTTGACTAGTCTCACTAATTTTTCACTAAAATATTGTGTGTACAACCTAAGCTATAATACCTTTTAAATGTATTTTTTTCCGGTGCTCAGCACTGGGTTTACTGTAAATATCAGACATTCTTTCGCAGACTTGGTGATCCTAATAATAGGATCCTATGTGCAGTGTTCTGGGCCTTGGTTGTCAGTGTGAGTGAAAGTGGCACCACTTGAGCACCGACACTAACAGATTTCCTGGGTTAGTTGCCAGGACTATCAATCACATATTTAGCTGTAGTGTTAGAAATTAGCTTGTCGTAAGCATATCACTTGCCATATTTTCTCTGGCTAGCTGTAAACTCGAAGTGTTCTTTCACAAGGGACATCAATCCATGAGGCAAAGAATCCTGTAGATGGAGATGGTCTTTTAAAATGTGGCCTGAACTGTGGTGGTGCACGCCTTTAATCCCAGCACTCAGGAGGCAGAGGCAGGCAGATCGCTGTGAGTTCGAGGCCAGCCTGGGCTACAAAGAGACTCCAGAGCAACCAAGGCTACACAGAGAAACACAGTCTCAAAAAAAAAACAAAAACAAACAAAAAAAACAAAACCACAAAAAACAAAAGAACAAAACAAATAAACAAACAACAACAACAACAAAAATAAGTGGCCTGAAGGCATATCACCACCTCCCTAGACCTCAAGATCAATCATTCTCACCAAGCTCCAAGAAGAGGAAATGAAGTAATACACACAAACCTCGGACCCCAGCACTCAGCACACACGCTGAGAAAGAAATACTAGTAGCGGATGATGATTTCCTAAGACAGACCGCAGAAACTAATCTCCGCAGTTATCTACTGTGTTCAAGGTCCCCTCAGAAGGCTGTAGTAGCATTCCTTCTAAAAAGGCTCACTGGGGGAAGGGGGGGCATCCAGACTACCTGAAACGGAAGCTACATTCCTCTTGTGCCTCTCACGCATGTTTAAGCTTCCGGATGGTCTTGTCTGAAATAAATTTGCAGGCACTGCCTTTACTCCACACTAAGCATAGGAGAGAAAAATGGCCAGTGTCTCTGGGGAGTACTTAACAAAAGACAGTTTGTTTCATCTTCATGATAAAATACAGCATCCCTACTAAAAGGCAAATTCATCATTGCCCTAAGTTAAATAGAATGACACTTTAAAAGTAATTCCAGCTGATTAAATTTAGGATTCCTGAAAAAAAAATTAATTCATGAATATACTCTGAATCTTTCATTTGATTTTAAAATGTATAAATGTTCATTTAACTTTGAGCCCTTGCCTCTCAGTGTTCTATTCTGAGCTAGTCAAACAAGTGGTAGCAGGCATGCTGGGCTCAATAATACTGCCTCTCATATTTAAATGCTCTCTTTCACTTGGATTGCAAATTAAAGACGGTCTCCTGAACACTGACAGAGTTCCAATGCCTGACTTCACAACTCCGTGTTGATTTTCCTCCACTGTTTTGCCTCTGTGTGTATCAACTTTGGCCTCCTTTTCTTGCTCCCCTAAAGCACTGCTGTCTCTTTGAAGCCATTGTCAGCTTGATATGGGAAACGTGCATTAAACCTTGTGACTAATTATACAGTTAGAAAGCTCTGAATCTCAAATATCAAATACCTATGCTTGGAAACTGTAACACAAGCTTCCGACTGTGCGTAAATGCTGCAATGCATTTGTTCACAGACTTGGGTCAAAAGTCCAGAGCTAGGGATGTAGCTCAGTGGTAGAGCACGCAAGAAGCCCTGTGTTTGATCTCCAGCGCCAGACAAAGCAAACAGACAGACAAACAGGTAGGGGAGGGAGGGGATAGTTCATTTTCTGTTCAAGTTACTTGTGCAAACATTCTCTGAAAAGCTGATTTCTTATACAGTCCATGCGGAGCAGATAGTTGACCCAACAGGAAACACCATACTTTTCCCTAAAATAGTTTGTACTTATTAAATCTACTTCAATTAAATATTACCCAGTAGAGCTTTTATTCTATATACGGAAGTGGTTGTATATAATGCAGTAACCATTTTTTAAAATTCCTTCATATTATGCATTAATAGAGCAGACATCTCCCAATAAGTCCTTTAATCTATGAGTAAAGCACATGGTATCTAATATTTTTAAAGACATCTGAAAAAATAAACATATGCTACTTTTACCTCAAGCACCCTAAAGTATACAAAATACTGTCTCTAAATATGAAATTACAATGTCTCAAACACAGACCAGGCATTGCATTAAAAAAAAGAAATCCCATAAAATTTAGTGCTCTTTTTCTAAAAATTTCTAATTTTTTTCTCTATAAAAATCATTTTTTAATAACTGTGACATGCGAGGAGGCCATTATGTCCTCACCCTGAGAGGCTGCCTATCAGGAGGACTGCACAACACGGCACAAGGTGTGAGAGTGGCTGGACACGGGAAGGGTCTGAAAAGTTGGTGTGTGAATAATTACTGATGAAATAATGGCTGTGAGAAAGCTCCCTGGGGGAACAAAGAAGAAATCCTGGTCCTTTCCTGCTTGTCACTTCACAAGAGTTTCCAGTCAGCTGGCCCCAGAAACAGGCCTCCTTGATTCCAACCCAAGTCTATATTCTCTGCTAGCTGCCAGCTGGGGGACCTTTTTTGTGAGACCAACTCCTCTGTACCTTCACTGCACACCAAGTGCAGTGGGTGTTCTGCATGACACCACGTCGGTGTTTGAGGAAGCCCAGCTATGACTGCTTATACTACCAAACCAGGCCAACGCAGGGCGGGAGACTTTAGTCATTCAACAATGCTGCTGAATGGCAAGAGGAGAGATAAAAGTCATAACCCTTGGCTCGCTTCAGGATCGACCACAGTACCTGGGCAGAAGGGCCTGGATGAAGGCCTGCACAAAGCCAAAGGATAGAATTTCATTGCCTTTGTTGGCTCGTGTCATTTCTTTAATTAATGTCACTTTCTCTGGTTTAATATCAGAGCAAGTGACAAGAGTGCTTCTGGATGAATTGTGTTTTCCGAGGCCTGTATGGCACACTCCCCTGCAGTCTGACAGAGGGACGTGCCAGTTTTACTTGGCAGTTACAATGCACCAGCTTTAGTTTTAGTAGTTTAATTTGTGGCAGTTATATGTTTTGAATACGCTGAAGTATTCACAACGGTCTCATGGAATCTGTTCCATAGATAAAGTTTACACAGTGAAAAAGCAAAAGCAAGGGTTATAATGTGATTAGCAAAGCTGCTCCTGGCCACAGCTGGCCTAACAGGCATGCCCATAAATTCAAGAGTATTTAGAAGATACAAGTTAGCAAGGCGGGTGCCCTCTCTTTCTGGTGTGGGGGCAGTTCTGTGGTGAGTGTGAGACAATCATAAGGAATATGATGTTTACAACTCAATTTTATGCAAAATCCATTATTCAAGAAGCAAAGTTTATATACATGATAGACATGCAAGGAAACGAAAGTAAGAACGGGAAGTTTAGTTACTTATGTATTAAGTTGATCCTAACATTTCCGTAACCTACGATTTTATTGATTAAAAAAAAAAAAAATCAGAAAGACTTCTGCACGGAGGGGAAAGGATGCGGGGTTTTCTTTTGGATTGTTAGCGATCTTTCTGTTTCAGGCTGGTGCCCTCTGAAGGTTTTCGATTTGGAGTTTTCCCTTCATCTCCTCCTCCGCGCACCTCTGTGAAGCTCGTGGCGAGAAGAGCTACCACCGCGGAGTTCTTCTAAACTTCGCCTGCCCTTTCTAAATTTAGGGTCCTTTGCTGCAGCGGGCTGCAGATCTGGCTTTGATTGCACCTGGCTCCGCTGGAGAACAGAAATATTCATCTTTGCTGAACGCACGCTGCTTAAGTGCTGGAGGGACTTGCGGGGGAGTCACTCTCCTCGGCAACTTCATTACAATACTTCCTCTTCCCTCCAGGAAGTGGCAATTCTCACTCACCAAAGACAGAATTTTGCCTGACACCACCACAGGAGTTCCTGTTTGACTTTCAAAATTAATCAACCTCTAAGCTGGAGTGGAAATGGCATGTCCTTTAACCTTAAGCACAAAAAGCTCTCAACAGACTGCAGTTTTTATATCCCTGGATGGAAGTTTGGGCCCCTGATACTTAAACTTGATTCACATACTGGGTTTCTGGCATGCCGTTGCCCATACCCATCTGCTAGCCTGGCACAGCGCCCATTCAGAAGGTGTGATGCCAGTTTCAATAGGGCATAGGTGCCAATCAAAGATGGGTTTGGAGGGGGCAGCAGGCAGAACGCAGTTCTTCTGCCAGGAGAAGGGCATCTAATGCCAATGAAGGGCCACATGCTTCATTGCCTGGGATCACACTGCATCTGTAGATGTTTCTGGCCTTCACCGGCTATCTTTCCACAATACCATTTCCCTGGGCTGGAAGATGCTAAGGGAAGCTTGGCCTGCCGGGCTGTGTCATCTGGAAAGAAGCAGCACCTCTCTAAACACCTCTCTGAAACAATTGCTGAGGTTTCCATCTCTTCTCCTAAACTAGTCTTTGACACAGAGCAAATGTACAGTGTTCAAGAAAAACACAGTGCGTGTGAGAGAGATGGAAAAGGCCAACACGCTGACGCATAATTGCAAATCTGAGCATGGAAGCAACGTAAACCTCACGCGGACCTCCCTTGTCGGTAACTGTGGGAACCGCCGTGATCCCAGGCGCTAGTTTCTAGTGAAGTCTCGCTCCGCGGTTTAAAGTCTCTGAGATTCTCTTCTGACTTGTTTCATATACATGGATACCCCTGGGTCTTAAACGGAGGAATGCACCTCGTGCTATTTATTCCTCTCCACCCCTCTCTACAGAGGCAGAAGCTAAAACACTTCAGAAGCAAGAATCCATCCATATTTCATAAGGAAGCCAGAAGCTCTCCAACACAGAGAATTCTTTTATTGTGTGGCAACAGAGGTGAGCTCATTTCATAAGGAAGAAACTCCCCACAGCAGTGAGCTGCAAATTAAAAAAGGAAGGAAGGAAGGAAAGAAAGAAAGTAAGAAAGAAAGAGAAGAAGACAAGCCTTCACCACTGCAAAAGCAGGAAGATGGCAACAGTGAAATGAAGGGACAAAATACATAAACGTGGGGCAGAATCAGGAAGCTTATGAACTGTCCCGAGAGGCAAGGGTCTGCTAGTTAAAACTGCTGAAAATGAAGAAGCTGATAGGGAAATGAACAGCACTACCTGGCATACACTAAAAGTGGACATCCGATTAAAGGCACGTGAAAAATTAAAATACATCTGCTATAAATGTTTACTTACCTGTAGGCCTACCACATCTAATAAATAAATTAATAATTAATTAATTAAAAAAGTAAACTCCTCTTTTGAATTTATGTATCTTCCTATGCCTTCACTGGAAACTAGTTTTTGGTATATATAATATATATAGCTACTATAATCTCTAAAATAAAATATCCTTCTTTTCTACTATCATCATTTTCACAAGACTAACAGCCTTCTCTTAAAAAACATTGGAAAAATCACATTTAACAGTACTATTGCTATTATAACTGGACTTTCCTGAATGTTACTCTGCATACCTTAAAAATTAATCAACTACCACCAACTAAATAATAAACCAAACAAAAATACAAAACATTCTTCTATTCCTTTATAAGTAGAAATATTTCCTCATCAGTAAATAAAATTAAATTTGATAACTTTCAAAAATTGCCCCCCAAAACTTTCTTCTGTTTCTGAAGAACAAAGGATAATGTAACAACAATAATGAAAATCTCCAAAAGTTACTCAACTAACTCTAAACATTTATCCATGAATAATGATACATAAGATTAAATCACTGTGGTCAATTTTAGTTATAACATGTTACTCTTTGTAAAAGACAATAATATCAATTCATTGTCAATAAAGTATGTGCATAATTTTTTAGAGAAGTGGTTCTCAATCTATTGGGGGCGGGTCAAATCTTTCACAGGACTCACCTAAGACCATTGGAGAACAGATTTACATTATGATTCATAACTGGCAAAATTACAGTTATGAAGCAGCAAAGAATACAATTTTATGGCTGGGGTCACCACAGCGTGACAAAGTGCACCACTGTTTTAAAGGAGTGCATGAGAGTTACCTTGAACAAGTCTCTTTATGTCTAATAGGGTTCACCTGTAACTGCCGACTGGGTTAAGGGTGACATCTATAGCGACAGCAGAGAACACAGCGGACTCACCGTGTGGGCTCAGTGCCACAGTCTCAGGCACAGTCCCTCCAACAACAAACATTAAAGGGATGTCATGGACCATCTAACCTAGACCTTTTCTTTTCTGCATTTCATTACATTTTGGTGCCCAATTTCTCATATCTAAAGCAAACAGGTAGCCGTCGAAACAGAACCACTCACCAGGCGTTAAAGGGAACACACACAGAGCATGTGGGCAGCCTCTGTGCTCTTAGTTTTACACCACCAGTAACGAAATCGACCACAATTCAAGGCAGAAGGATCACACAATCCTTCCAGTGAAGGGCGGCCTCTCCCTAACGCATCACACACAGCACTGGGTATGCAGAATGTGAGATTCGAAATCAATTCTACTTATTAGCTGCTTACTAGTTTCCAAACTCTAAAACAACTCATTCAATCCTCACAATTAGTCTTATGAGGTAGAGACAGCTTGGTCAGTCAGTGATGTCATGGCAAGTCAAGCTCCAACTCAGATTTCCCCAGCACCTGAGCTTCGGCCCTTCTTACGCAGGCTCCCTTTGGGTTAGGGTGGCTTCCATGCTGTATGCAGCATTAAAGGGAATTGAAACCTTCAGTTCTCTCTTTCCCTGGAGTTTTAGAAACTTTTTTGCTCACTTGGTACTAAAACGAGGGCGCCTTTCCCACACCCTAACCAGTTTCCTTTCCTCCTTCCCAGCCGCTTTCATATTCAAAGAGAGAGCTCAGACTTTGTTCTTGTATTCAGACTTTTCTCTTCCCTCTTAAGACTGTGGCTAAGAATGCTGCAGGCACAGTAGCTCTCCGAGTCAAGAGTAAACAGGGAACTTCTCTGCCCCCTCCCCCTTTGCTCCAAGTTGCTGATTACCAACAGGCCTGGGCTAATGATCTCAAAGCTAGAGGACAGTTGTACAATGCAAAATGAGCCACACAGCAGCTGCTTTCCTCTCAGCCTTGGGCCGCAGATGCTGCTAAGTGTCTGTCAAAGCAGTGCGTCTGGGAAGAATACCTGGGAAGAATCACTGGGCATGGTTATTTAAGAAAATCTCGAATTTAAGTGCTTTGTAATCTATATGCACAACATGAAGGGAACTGTGCACAACCGCCAACACCAGGGGCTTCTCCAATATCTGCTATTTGTGGCTTTGGAAATAATCTGTGAAAACTAACACTAACAGAGTTAAGCTGATTATGTGATTCACCGTGCCCATTGATAGAACAATAAAGCACTGTCCTATAATTCTGAAGAAGGGAGCCTTTCTTTTTCTCTCAAAGTTACTGCATCTTAAAAGGCCTTGTCCCATGAGTACTTGCTAGTACCTGCCTTCCCAGCATTCAGTTTCTAAAAGTCAGATGGTGGAGGGATGCCACTCAACACAATGCGTCTTAAAACGCACTGTAAAACAAAGTTTATTTGGATAACAAGAAAAAAGAAAAGTAAACATCATGTGACTTGAACTTAGAAAGGTCTGCACTTGAAAAGGCCAGCACTGGGAGAGTTCTCCTTCATGACCAGAGGCAAACCAAGGCTGTGATGTGCACACTGAGATTTATAAAACACACATATGAACATAATATTGTCACTCCGCCTATACCTGAATTCAAATAAACACAAATATTTACATTTTAAGAAGTATGTGAAGATTTACATTTTAAGGAGTAAGACCATTGGAGTCAAAGTTTTTCTCCAGTTCTTTGAAATTATTCAAGTAATTCAAGAGTTAGAGAAGTAAATATTTACATTTTAAGACGTATGTAAAGATTTCCATTTTAAGGAGTAAGACCATTGGAGTCAAAGTTTTTCTCCAGTTCGTCAAAATTATTCCAAGTAATTCAAGAGTTAGAAAAGTAAATATGAGGTAGGCCATGGTTCCAATGCCACAGTTACAATATCAATAATTTATTCAACCGAGGTTCTGACCTATTGTCAAGCCAGGATAGCAGCCATCTTACTCACTGCCTCAGAAAAGAGCTCAGAGAGTACTCTGCGCTGCAAGCACTCACTAGCTACTGGTCCGCATGACTTAGGAGTCAGGCAGGTCACTAGGATCTTGACACTTGAAGCTCTCTAGATTTAGAAGAGTACACTCAGATGTAAAGCAGCTCACAATTTTTATTTATTTATTTATTTTCTATTTTTATTTTATTTATTTCTTTGTTTTTGTTTTTTTCGAGACAGGGTTTTTCTGTGTGTAGCCCTGGCTGTCCTGAACTCACTTTGTGGACCAGGTTGGCCTGGAACTCAGTGATCTGCCTGCCTCTGCCTCCTGGCTGGGATTAAAGGCGTGCACCACCACAACCAGCTATTTCACTATTTTTATATGAACAAGCTAATACAAATTCACTTGGATATATTATAGCTGAACAGTGCATATTAGTAAAATGAATATCACCTGCTTCTCTTAACTTTCTTAATGTGGTTCTTGGAAATTTTAAAATTGTGTCGGTGACTCCCAGTATGTTTCTATTGAAAAGTGTCTCCTGCCCATGTTGTTTTGTTCTGTTTTGAAATAGACTCTAAAGATGTAACCCTGTCTGGTCTTCTACTCAGAGTCAGCGGCTGCAGCTCCCCAAAGGCTAGAGAGCTGGGGGCCGCATGGCTGAGGTGCCACACAACAACACTGTTGACTTAGGAAGCTCGTCTTTATAGAGGGTTTTTTTTTTTTTGTCCTGATTTCATTTTCCCAATTATATTAGACACAGGTGATAGGTAGACAATAGTTTATTTACTCAATGCCTTTCATTCACTGCAAACTATAGCCAGGTATAGTAGTTTATACCTATAGTCCCAGAACGGAGGGGAAGGAACAGGAAGGTCCACAGTTCAAGGCTAGCCTCAGCTATTTGAGACTGTCTCAAAATAGAGGAACACAAAAGGTAAGATATCTAGATTACGAAAAGCCAGGGGGTGGTGGTGGCAGCAGCGCATGCCTTTAATCCCAGCACTTGGGAGGCAGAGGCAGACAGATTGCTGTGAGTTTCAAGGCCAGCCTGGTCTACAAAGTGAGTCTAGGACAGCCAAGGCTACCCAGAGAGACCCTGTCTCGAAAAACCAAAAAAAAAAAAAAAAAAAAAAAGATATCTAGATTACGATCTTAATCATTCATGATTCAGAAACATGTTTGTTTGACAAGGAACCCAGAATTCCCCCAAAAGAGATCCAGTTTTGGTTTATTTGTTTTGAGAGTCTGAGGATATTTTTGGTCAAGTAACTTGGGGAGGAGGGAGGGGGCTGGGTGAAGGAGGTTGTTTTTTTTGTTTTTTTTTTTTTCTTTTCTCCCCCTTGTTTGTTTTGTGTGGTTTTTTCCCCTTGGGTTGTTAGATTGTTTGTTCTGAGATATGGTATTACTAAATAGCCCTGGTTGGCCTGGAATTTTGGCCAAGGTGACCTTTCAAATGCTGAGATTACAGGACGGAGCCAACATGCCCAAGCCCTGAAGACATCTACAACAGAAACAGATGTAGGTTTAAAGGGTGAATGAGTGTATATAAGACATTGTATTTTTTGTTTGGGGTGGGAGGTGCTGAAAGTCATGGTACCCAAGATCTTGCATGAAGTACCCTCCAATCCCTGGTTCTTCTTTTCTAATCACCAATATTTTATTTATCAAACCAATCACCTTGCCCATCCCAGCCTAGCATTAAGATAGTCCTCAAAGCTGGGCGTGGTGGTGCACGCCTTTAATCCCCAGCACACCAGAGGCAAAGGCAGGCGGATCGCTGTGAGGTCAAGGCCAGCCTGGTCTACAAAGTGAGTCCAGGATAGCCAAGGCTACACAGAGAAACCCTGTCTCAAAAAACAAAAGCAAACAAACAAAAAAAGATAGTCCTCAATGGTCTCTCTAAATTCAGTGTAATTTCTAAATATTTAAATGCAATGTAGAGGTGCACCGAAGCATAGTTCCCTGCCTACCACAGAACACAGAACGAAATCTGAGCATCTGCTTTGTCAGTTTTGCCCAGAACAACAGAACTAATAAACAAATGTCTGTCTCGCAAGAGAAGCTCTGTCTCTCGTGCAATAGATGCGTTCTGTCACTATAGTCAGGGAATATCCAGGCCCTAGTCCTGTCTAGATCATAGGGGTGAGAGGTACAGCTCAGCAGGAAAAGGCACTTTCTCCCAAAAGTCTGACCACCTGGCTGGCATCCCAGAACCCACATAGAGGTGACACAAGGTTGTTGCCCCCTGACCTCCGCGGGTGCCCTGGGATGTGTCTTACACATATCATTCACAAAATATAGTAAATATTTTTAAAGCATCAGAAAGTATTTACATGGATACAGTTGTTGTTTATGATATATGTATATATGTATATCATATATATCAGTGGTTTTGTATATATATAATATATATACATTATATATACATATGTGTGTGTATATATATATATATATATATATATATATACACACACACATATATATATGGTTCCAGGAAAACAAGTTCTCTAAAAGAAAAGTCATATTCTGTCTGGCAGATCATAGAATTATGCTTTGAAAAGACTTCTACAAGCTACTGGGGGGAAAACATGAACAACAGGGAATGTGTTATGTCAGTTATGGCTTGAACCTAATGTATAGTACTAAACATTAACTATCTTCAAATTACTTTTTAAAAAAAAAATCTATGAATTCTGTTATTTCCGTTAGCTCTTAAAATACCATTGTTACCATAGTTACAATGATTGCAGACATAATTACATTTGGCGCTTTCATCATACTTTACCTAAGTATATCAGTCCAAACCCTCCAGAGCCAATCATCTTGCCCAGCGCCCACTGGTTTCCTTCTACATCACTCAAAATTTTGCCTTCTGGCAGTGGAACCGGAAGCTGGTATTTGTCTTTTCTTCTTGGTGCCATCACATCTGTTGGCAGAGGGAGGAGGTAAACAGTGAAAACTCTAGCACTGAAACTCATTTCTCCCAAAGTCTTTCCCAGAACTAAGATTAAGATTCTGAAGTCAATTCCAGCTGAAGAAGCTGTCCACCATATTCAAGCTAGAAATTCAGATACTCCAAAATCTAAGAGCCACTGGCATATATGTAATTTATGTGACATATATTTGTTGGGGCTAAAGAGCTGGCAGGTGGTTAAGAGCGGCCAATACTTTTACAGAGGACCTGGATTCAGTTCCCAGCAGCCACGGCAGCTCACAGACTCTGTAACTCCAGCTCCTGGGGCCTGATGCATTTGACTTCTTCCACTGGCACCTGCACACACATACACCACACACACACACACACACACACACAATTCCTAAAAAAAATTAATAATGTATTAAAAATGACAAATATCTACAGTGTTTCATTTAAAGCAATACTTCAAAAATCCGTTTTGGGGGGTCTATTAATACTTAACAACACTACAGAATATACCTTAAGAAACTAGGTCACTGGCTAGTTCAGGTTATTTCGGGCTCTCTGACCCTCCCTTTTCCCCCCTCCCATCAATATGAAAAATAGCTTTGCCTTAGAGATTACAGCTGTGCGGATAACAGGGATCCTATGATCCTTAAGAAGGGCATACACCTTTAATCAATTAATTATTATTACATACATACTAGCAAATCACTAATGCGAAGGTGCCTACGGGGTATATAATTAATAAACATCAGAGTAAATGCTTGGAACTAAAACACGAAGTAACCATGGTCCTCTTAGTATTTCTAAACAAAAACAAACAAAACTGGGAAATTTTGCTTTTGTTTGGTCTACTGCGGTGATAAACGCCACTGGCTAAAAGCAATCTGGGATTATTTCATTCTGCAGTTTATGGTCCACCCGGAAGGGGAGTCAGGGCACGAGCTCACAACAGGAATTCCAGACAGGTCCTGAAGCCACGCGCGCCGCAGAGCCCAGTTTAATGGCTTACTCTCCATCTGAACGGCTCAGCCTGTTTGGCTGTGTTACACAAACCGGGACCACCCGTCCAGGGGGCCGCTGCTCACCGAGGGCTGAGCCTTCTTCCAACAGATCTACACCTGCTTGTGGGTCAATCTAATGGGGGCATTCTGCTACTTGAAGTTCCCACTTCCTAGAGGAGCCTGGGTGGTGACAAGTTAACAGCTACAAAAATATCTAAATAGGACAAATGCTTTGTGAAAATTAGCACACTGCCCCCCCCTCCTTTTTTCCCCTCCATCTCTCTCCCTACAGCTTCCCACTGTCGCTTAAGTAGAATTTTCCCTCCTTCCCTTACTGAACGAGCCCAGGGCAGCCGAAAATCCACTACGGCCTGCACACCGCCCTAAGCAGAGCGGGAAATCTAAATGGTGAACAACTAGGGCACCGAACTGAAGCAGGATGTGTTTCACCGAGCTCCCTTAACCGGGTAGTGGTCGTGGCCCACGCGAAAGGGGCTGGCTAAAACTTCCTGGAGCAACTTTTGAGCGGGACAACTAAAAAGACACGTGAAGTTTCTTCCGGATCCTTGGTGGCACCGAGGTGACGCTCGCAGACCCCTCCTTCCCAGCCGGAGCGGCGGCCCCGTCCGCTGTACAGTCCCGGGGTACGCCATCTCCCGGGCACGCCTGTCCACCACCACCCCACCTTCCCCGGCACGCCAGCCTCCCAGCACGCCGGTCCCGGGTGTGCAGAAGCGCCCGGCCTGGTTTCTAAGGCAGGTGGGACCCGGGCCAGGGCTGAGCCTGGGCCTTCACCGGAACCTCGGAGCCGGGCCGGAGGGAAGACTGACCTGCCGCCCTCGTCCCCGCGCTGCCGGTGTTCCTGGCCAGGCGGGGCCAAGGCCTCGCGGCAGGGCGGGACGCGCCAGGCACCTCCCAGGGGCAGGGCGACCTTCCCGGCAGCCTCCCTGCAGCCGAGGCCTAGGAGCTTGACCCGGGCGGCCCGGGGTACAGTGTGGGTGGAAGGGAGGAACTGAGAACGTGGCTGAGACTCTCCAAGCACCTGACCCTGCCACTGTCTCTGAAGGGCCGATAGACTTATCATGGGGTGGAGTAACCAGGGCTGGCGCTTAAATCGGAAGAACTTTAGCTGTCCCGTACCGTAAGTCCTGAGCACCAAGCGATTCCAAGTTGCCCTAGCCATTACCAGCATACCCACCTAGTCCCCTGGGGCCTGGGCTGCTGTGAGTGGGAGGGCCTGTAACTGGGTATGACACTTTCAGGCAGGGGCAAGTGTCTGCGGTAGGCCAAGTTTTGCCGTTTATTAATTGGATGATGTTTAAAACACTGTTTACTTAGTACATTTCTACCTTCCCATGTGTAAAATGGAAAAGGTTAGTTATTGGGTTTAAAGGTTACCATGACAACTGAGAGAAATATGTTAAGTAATTTTCGAATTCTTTAAGGGTGTACAGTGAGTTTATGTTTTCGAGTAAGCAAAACAAACCCTCATAAAACAAGTATTTAAATAGTACTTAAGTTTCTTACCTAGAACCTATCAATAATTGCCCAGATGCAAATACTAAAAGGAAAAATTATGTTCTCTTTGTGTAGAGCTAAAGTTATGTTTTAAGTTTAAATTACTCTGCTTAAGAGATCTATAAAACAAAAATACCTCTAGCTTATAAGCCCCACTTGCCCATGAGCAGGGAACTTCTAGGGATGCTGGGAACTGTCGTTCATGTAAGATAGCAAGCCATGTGTTTTCCCTTCCCTGAACAAGCTTGCTTGCTCCAAGTGCACAGGATGTGCTTGGTCACACACATAGGCGGGATGTACATAGGCAGAAATTATGTCAGGGTGTATGCGCGCCCCTGATTCAAGGAAGGCAGGAATTACATAGCCTTGTGTGCTTTGCTTTCCTAAGCCTCTGACTAATGTGATTTGCAGCCATACTCTGGAAATCTGGAGTATGGACCTGGCCAGTGTCTGTCATCCTGGCCAGTAGTTAATAAACCTTGTTTCAAATTTGGCTCAAAAATTGTGGAAGTGGTCTATTCTTGCCTTGTGGGATTAACCTCTCTTTCCTACATTTGATGAAGTAAGGAAATGGGACAAACTCCAAAAATGGAAGAAGATGTGAAACTATTTCTTTTTTTGTTTTTGTTTTGTTTTGTTTTGTTTTAGTTTTTCGAGACAGGGTTTCTCTATGTGTAGGCCAGCTGTCCTGGACTCGCTCTGTAGACCAGGCTGGCCTTGAACTCACAGAGATCTGCCTGCCTCTGCCTCCTGAGTTCTGGGATTAAAGGCATGCGCCACCCCGCCCGCCTGAGACTATTTCTTAAAAGAACTAGATGGTATCGCTATAAAACATTTTTAAAACACATTTTGGAGACAGAAGTGTATCTTCGTTGGTAGTGTTTGTCTGGCCTGTAAAAAGTTCTCACCAAAAGCCCAGCACATAAAACAGCTCCAAGGTACAGGCCTCGGGAAGCCTCTCAACACTTGGGAGGAGGAAACACAAGAGCTGAAGGAAGTTTCTGTCAGAGAGCCCCTCTCACCCAAGGCAGGGATGACAGGACCAGAGACAAGTGGGTCACGGGAGCACATTGAACCAGCACCCTTGCCTTAGAGGTGAATCCCCAGGGAGTGATCCTGTCTCAAAAAGTAAAGTTGAAGAGGAAACTTGGGGTTCCACATGCACCAGTTCTGGCATGTACACACACACACACACACACACACACATACACACACACACACACACACACACACACTCACACACAGACACATACACACACACACACACACACACACACACACGCACACACTACTAGTAAGATATCCATTGCTGGAAATGATGTAGAGGAGATAGCGCTTTCTTATACTGCTGATCCAGACACATTGGAAAACAATTTGTCATGCTCTGGCTTAGCACCTCCCATCTTATCCGTACGAAATAGATTCCAGGATCCCAGGAGATATCTGAAACCACAGATGGAGCCAAACCTTACATAGTCTGTGATTGTTTTATCCTATAAGGTTATTTGTGAGACAAGATAAATTTTATTTTACTTATCAAGAATTTAATCTATAAATTAGCCATAGTCAGAAGTTAGGCATAATTAGATGGGCACTTGTAACAATCCATCGAGAGGGACAGTTATGTGGATATGAGTGTATTAGTATGGGTCCCTTGCTGTGGTAACACACCACAACCAAAGGCAACTTAAGGAAGAGGGCCTTTATATTTGTTTATGGTTCCATGGCGTTAAGAGGCTATGATTTTAGGACAAGGGCCATAAGCAGCAGCTACGGTCGCTGGAACAGCAAGTGAAAGCACACATCTTGACCCACAAGCACAAAGCAAAGAGCAGAGCCTGCTTCCAGTGACATAGTATGTCCAGGAAGGTGGTGACAACTAACACCCCCCCACCCCCCATCACCCGCAAACAGTACCACCTACTGGACACCTACGGATGCTGGGACATGACACTAGGCTATATTTAAGGATCATTTGAAAATAACCTGTAACACCTCAAGAGTCGATCTGAGAAGCCTTACAGGTACTAAATGGCTGACACAGACAGTGTGTGCAAAGTGAATATGTGAGACAAAAGGATGGGCGAAGCTCCTGTTGTAACAGAAAAAGAGTCTATCACACAACTCAGGAAGGCGTGTGCAACCTTTTAACTCATGAATTATTTCATTTGGGAATTTTCTAACATATATTACGGGATCATGATGGCTGACCCAACTAACTGACACCTTCCGAAGTGAAATAAACTACTAGTGTAACACAAAGCGTGTGACCCCACATGCACACTTCTAGACGTTTCTTCAAGGAAATTGGTACTGAAGGGATAGCTCAGGGTTAAGAGCACATATGGCTTTTGCAGACAACCCAAGTTCTCAGTACCCGTGTTGGGCAGCTCACAACTGCCTATATCTCCGGCTTCAAGGACTCAGAGTCCCCCCCCCCTTTTTTTTAATCTCCATGGACACTGCACTCACAGCTTCACACACTCACACATAGATAGATATACACTGAGAAACACATAATTTATAATAAAAATAAGTGCTTTGAAAAAGAGAAAGGTAGTCCTATACCAGCAAAGGTTGTAGGTACAAATGTTGATGAGCCCCTGAGTCCATACAAGCCCCAAACTAGAATCAAATTCCCATTAATTAGTGCATGGTAAAGTACAAACAATATAGGCCTTATATAATAAAATATCACCCAGCAGCGAAGGGAACAAACTGGCAATACAAGCATCAACCTGGATGGACCTAGCAAGCCTCCTGCCGCATGAACGGAAGCAGACGTGAGTGGAGCCACGTTGGAGTGTTCCCGTTAGGCGAAGTTGCCAGAATGTGAGTTGAGGAGATGCAGGCAGAGATAGGAGCCTTACGGATAGATGGAACTGTTTTGAGTTGTGCTTGCATAACTACAACTGTGCCAAAATCCTAACTCTACACTTAAAACTGATGAGTTATGAAACTGATGTAGAAGAAAAGAATGTGAGACGAGCAAGATGGGAAGACCCTGCACCCTGGACGCCGTTACTGATGTACGAGGTCAGCTTTCCGACCAGCAGCACGCATTTCCGTTCCCCCGCAAGCCTCAAGCCAGCACTGGGCCCGATGTGTTAAGCCGTGAGTTTATATTCCTTGCAGCCAAAGTCTTCCTAGCATTCCAATAGAGTTACAAGTTTCTTAGATGTTAATGACTTTCAACTTGTACTAAATACAAATGGGAACAGTAGTGCAGGTAAACCTACACTCAGAACATTTTCCAAGTGTTAGGATTTAATGTAGAATTTTATGATTCAGAGCATATTGCTGCATATATGTTTCAAGATGGAAACTGACAGAATATAGGAATACAAATTTTGGAACTAGTGAAAGAATATCTTCTCAGTGAATGTGATGAGAAACAAGAAAGAAAGGAATTTATACAGGAAAGCACTGAAGTCTGAGTCATCAGGAAAAGAGATTAGGAAAATTAGGATTTCAAACAAAGCTATTTTGATAGCTCTTACAAGCTATGAGTGATTTGACATCAACACTTAAAAATGCTTTCTTGGTTGAGTGCCAACTCTTGGGTTTGGTGACTGTTCTATTTTCTAGAGGGCCAATATTGTAAAAAATGGTTATACCAGTTCAAAGGAATAAGGAAAATCCCAACATTTAGTGGGTATACTTTACAAGGCCAAGATCACTTTAAAAATCAATTAAGGTGTTACAGTTGTTGCACAGGCAAAATATTTTATTAAAAAACAATCTTTGTTATTTAATATGATAAAAGGAGACTACTTCATTGAAAATACTTTGCTTGCCAAAGAGCTAGGTTTTGTTTTATAAAATCAGAAAGGTCTCTTACAACTCCTAAGCCCCCAATCCATGGAGAGCAAAAAAATTAGTGATATAGAAATTTTGAAAACAATACAGTTTAAGTAATTAGAATTCAAGCTTGTCAGAAATTTAACCCGAGTGGACATCTATGTCATTTGATATCTTTGCATAGGAGGTGCTATGTTTGGCATAAAACGTCTCTAAGGTTCATGTAGTGAAAGCTTGGTCCCTCATTTCTGGGGCTTTTGAGAAGAAATCAGAGCAATGAAATGTGAATTTTGATAATGTATTAATTCACTGATGAATTCATATTCAAATGAATTTTTAGAAGGTTGCACCTAGTTGGAGAAAATAGGTCATGAAGAGTCTGCCTTTTTGTTTGTTTTTAAGATTATTTGTTATATATAGTGTGCTGCTTGCATGTGTGCCTGAATGCCAGAAGAGGGCACCAAATCACACTATAAATGGTAGTGAGGCACCATGTGGTTGCTGGGAATTGATCTCAGGACCTCTGGGAGAAGAGGCCAGTGCTCTAACTACTGAGTCTACAAGACTTGCCTTTCACATTTTGGCTCTTGTCAAATTAAAGTCTCTTCAAGTCACCATCAACACATACAAACTTACCACATTTTAACTTTACACATTTTCTGCTATTCTAAAATGTAGATGGATCTTACTTCAATAATTTTCTTTTAGATGAATATTTAATTATCTTCAACTTCATTGCAAATCTTGAAAGCAGGAGTTTTACAGCATGTCACCAGCACCTACAGTAGCTGAATAGTTGGCAAGTGCTAGAAAACTAAGCAGAGAAAACACAGACAAACAGGAGAAAGAACTTATGCCGCCTTGCTGTTCTAAGTTTTTTTTTTTTACCTGCATAAGATCTAAGAGAAAAGAAGTAGAAAGAAAGAAAGAAAGAAAGAAAGAAAGAAAGAAAGAAAGAAAGAAGGAAAGAAAGAAAATAACTGGATAAACAAAGTCTTAAGACTCCTAGGTGCAGCAAATTATAGAAAGTAACAAGGAAATGTGCAGTTGCTATAAGCTAATCAGTATGGCTTGTTATAAAACAAAAAGTTATCTTTTATTATTAGATTACTTATTTTACTTCATGTGTAGGAATGCTTTGCCTGTGTGTGCACATGGGCACCACGTGCACGCCTGATGCAGCAGAAGTCAAAAGACAGCATTGAATCCCCTGGAACGAAAGTTACGTGTGACTGTGAGTCACCATGTGGATGCTGAGAAGTGAACTAGGAGCAAGAACTGTTCTTAACCAATGAGCCATCTCTTCAACCTCCAAAGATATATATACATATATATATATATTTACTGAAGAAAGAAAGCTTCACACACAAATGTATGTTGACTTTCCATAGGGAAAAATCTACCTTACTTTTATGCAGAAAGGGTTGGGGAGTTAGCGAGGGCTTCTACATTGTTATTCTGCATCAGGCAGGAGCCTGGGTTTTGCCAGGTACTCTCTCTAGAAGCTCTGACCCCATAGAGCATGAAACCAGAAGTGTACACACTGGGGCAGAAAAGGGTGAAGCACAGGGCCAAAGGAGCTCAGGGCTCCAAAAGCTGAGCCAGGTGGTAACAGAGGCCTGGCCCTAGCACTGTGGTGGGCAAAGCGGTGATAGAAAGATGGCAGCAGTGATCCATGCTGACACATCTGTGAGTGTTAGAAACTCCTAGGGTTGGCAGCACATGGCTGACTGGACAGCAGCCAAGCCCAGGGGAATCCAATGATAAATTCTTCCAGGTAAAGGGGAACCCTTCCTTCCACAGAATAAATAACAAGTATCAGATGATCTTTGATGAAACAGATGATGCTGGCCCATTCATTTTATGTTTATGTGAAACAGGGACTTATAAATCTTGGGCAGTGGGAGGAGTCTTAAGGGTAAATGTGTTCGATTCGCTGGGGCTAGGGGTACCAGAGATACTTGATTTACATGTAACAACACAGCTCTATCATAAGAGGGGAGAAAGGCAGTACTTAGTTATCCTATGGGTGGAGAAAGAACTCCAGATATGATTAAAGGTCATTGGTTGAAAGTCAAGACACCAAGACATCTCATTAACATAAGGTAGATGTTTCCAGGAATCCCCAGGTAGACACTGAACTAGTTTTGTATCAGGAAAGGGTTGGACCTGTAATCTCCCTGAGGGCTATGTGACTCTCCTTAGAGGATCTGGGGTTTCCCAGATCAGGCAGAGAGAACCCATCTTCTTATACAGAGCTCAGAGGCTATCAGGAGATACCAGACTTCGACCTTAAAAGCAGGATCCCACACTACATCTGCTCCTTATCAACTGCGTTCAGCTCACAATAACCTTTATGTCCAAGTGGTTTATTTGAGGTATCCTACTCTGCTTCCCAATTGGCCTATAGTATAAGAAAGAAGGACACTGAATGGTTTCAATTTAGCAGTTTCTGTCTGTCTGTCTTACTTTTATATTGTGATATAAAATACACTGACAAAGACAAGAAAGGAGGGAGGGAGAGAGGGAAGGAAGGAAGGAAGGAAGGAAGGAAGGAAGGAAGGAAGGAAGGA
>OU015747.1:54626959-54664345 GCA_907169655.1 Acomys percivali
TCTCAAGTGATTACTTTTTGGGTATCAAGGGACTTATAACAACCAAAGAGCACGTTGCTCATCTCAGTCATTGTCTGGGTGCAGCGACACCCATCCGAAAGGCACTGACACTATTTTGTGAGCCTGGCCTCATGAATGAGATCACATAATTGCAATAATTAGGAAACTCACCTCAGGATATTATCAAAATGACCCACCCAAACCCAAGTCCATATGGTTAGAAATAGCTAATGAGTCAGTTAATGTTCTATGTCCAGGAGTAATGGGTACTCAATATGGATTGCATGAAGGTATAATTTACCAACATTCTGACTGATTAAGGGTTTCAAGTGGACATTTTGTAACTTAAAGAGGGTTCAAACTATTCAATGTTTTAACTATTTTAAAACAAAAAAAAAAACGAAGAACCAAGTAAGTATTGAAAAGGGATGTGGGGGCTGGAGAGATGGCTCAGAGGTTAAGAGCACCAGCTGCTCTTCCAGAGGTCCTGAGTTTAATTCCCAGCAACCACGTGGTGGCTCACAACCATCTATAATAAGATCTGGTGCCCCCTTCTGGTGTGCAGGCATGCAAATAGGCAGAACATTGTATACATAATAAATAAATCTTAAAAAAAAAAAAAAAGAAAGAAAGAAAAGGGATGTGACCAGTGTCTTTCAGGCACACATTCTAGAATTACAACTCAATACAGTATAAAATTAAATGAAGACGCAGGCTTCAGCCACCGTTGACATACTCATTGTGAGCAGGCATGGGAAACGCGACTGATTGAGTCTTCTGCATAAAGAGAAAGGGGTAAATAAAGTGTCAAACATGAAATCCACTGATTTTAGGTTGAAGTGGGGGAAAAGAGGAGGTTATATTACAACGATTTTAAAAGAAGGGACAAAGAAAGGAAAAGAACGAGCCTCGCTTGGTACCCACAGATGTGCGAAGAAGACGTTTGCTGAATAATTAATACACTTCTTATTTAGTGTGTGGTTACACACTCAGATGAAATGTCACGGTACTTTGGACTAACCTCATGCTGTGTCTCCTCAGAGAGGAAGTAAGTATTTCAAATAAACATGTGATCCAGAATTAAGAAAAGAATCCCCAGATGCACTTTAACCTCTCATGGGGATTCTGGGACAAAGGGACTTACAGGCAAACAGAACTCAAAGGATTCTCATAAAATGTGCTTTTCTATTGTTGTTAGATTTTAAAATAATTTTGTGAGGGGGAGATTGTATATGCTAAGGTAGACTTTAGCATTTTATTAAGACATACCACAAACAAACAAACCCAACCATGTAGCCTTAGTATTATCTGGGATTGTTTTCAATAAAATAAGCAGAAGATGACTCATTATCGTAACAGCAAAGCTCTTATAGATGTGCCTCTCAGGGTGTTTAAGTTCACCACTACTGCAGGGGCCTGGCTGATATGAAACCCACTGTGAGGTCTAATATTTTAAGTATTTAAAGACTAGAGCCAGGTGTGGTGGCCCAGATGTGGTGGCCCAGGTGTGGTGGCCCAGATGTGGTGGCTCAGGTGTGGTGGCCCAGGTGTGGTGGCCCAGATGTGGTGGCACATCTCTGTAACCTTGGGACTCAAGAGATGGGGCAGAATGATCAGGAGCTCAGGACATCTTTGACTGCATAGGAAGCAGGTCAGCCTGTACTACGTGGTAGCCTGCCTCGAACTACAGAAGCAAACAAACAAAACACCAGGGACTTAATGCATTTGTTTCCTTTACAATCCTATGTATTTCATCTTATTCATTGTTACAATAACAAAAATTCACGGAGAATAGATCCAAGGCTCTTTCTGCCTGTTAAAGGGCTTTATATACATTTTGCACTGTGCTGTGGCTTTGTTAAGGTCCGCGGCTTTTGTTCTATACACTGGAGCTTTTAACTGTAGGTGTCTCAGAATTACTTCATATATTTATTTTATTAAAAATTCACATGAAATAAAAAAGTTAAATTGCACAAAAGTATTTTATTACCAGCTCTGCTTGCCAGAAGCAACCATGGTTTCTTATGAGCCTTTCATAGATTCCCTACTTATGTGGATAATATATGCCAATTCCTATAAAATGTATAAATGTGCACACATACGGTTTCATAGTAAATCTATGTTGATGCCTTTAAAAATAATAATAATATACTTCATGCAATAATATGTACATTACATATAAGCACATAGAATAAAACTGACTTTTATAATTAAGGGTTACTTAGTGTTTAGCTTAGCATTAACTGTCAAATTAAAACAGTCAAGAATCATGTGAAAAAGGGAGTTTTACTTGATCAATTGTTCTTATCGGCTTGGTCTGTAGGCATGTCTTATGAGGGACTGTTGTGATTGATAATTGATATTAAAAGGCCCAGTCCACCATGGGTGGTGTCATTCCTTCCCTGGGCAGGCAGGCCTGGCCTATATAAACAAGCTGGCTGAGAATGCTCAAGCAGAGAGGGGACCAGCAAGTATTGTTCTTCTGTAGTTTCTGATTCAAGCTCCTGTTGGGGTTCCTTCCCTGACTTCCCTCAGTAACGAACTTGTGACCTGGATATATAATCCTAGCCCTTTGAACAACAGAGATAGTTGTAAAGAAAGCAGAACTTTATACCTAAAACCTTTTATATATCAATATTCTTGTGCTGCTGACTGTGTGATACCAATGTTAAATATTTTTCTTGTGTTGAATGTTTATCATGGTAGCATCACTTAGTATTTAGTCCTACGAATTCTTTTATATGTAAAAATATCTTAAAGGCACTATCATTACAAATTCAAAGAAGCCTTAATCACTGATTAATATGAGTGAGTTTATATCCTAGAGAGGTCAATTAAAGAGACATTGCAAATTTCATATTAGAAGTACTGTTGGGCATAGTTGTACACATCTATAACTTCAGTACTGGGGAAGTCAAGGCAGGGAGACTCTGAGTTCAAGGCTAGTTTGGGCTAGATATATAGTAAAACATTGTCTCAAACAAACAAAACTAAACCAGTTAATGCCATAGTGGTGAGCATAAGCAGAGAATATAAGCCAAGTTTGATGATATAAAAAATCTCCAGAGAAAGAAAAATATCATCAAGAGAGGCACAGAAATGGTTCAGATGAAATGGGTGGTGTGGACTGCAGAGTAGTGAGGTTCTGAAGCATCTCAGGAATGTGGCATAAACCACCAGAATAGGGAACTATCTGGCCTTTTGCAGCCTCATGACAGGAAGTATTTCTGGAGCACAGGGAGGGAGTGAAATGTCTTGGGACATTAAAATGTCTTGGGAGAGAAGGCTCTGGCTATGCCCGTCGGGGATTATCTTGATTATGTTAAGGTTGGAAGACATGCCCACTGTGGATAGCACCGTTCCCTAGCTGCAATCCTGAACTGTATAACTGGTGAAAGGGAACACAGCAAAACCCATTTATCACTGATCCCTGTTCCTGACTGTGGAAGTGATGTAGCCAGTTGCCTCAGGATCCTCCTGCCTTGTCCTATGTCCCATGATGGTCTATACCCTAACCATAAACCAAAATAAACTCTTTGCCCCTTAAATATGAAAAAATTAAGACAAGGCGTAAAAATGAAAAATAGGTCCAATGAGATGGCTCAGGAAGTAAGGTGTTTGCATGCAAGAGAGTTTAATCTCTGGAATTTTGTAAAAGTGGAAGGAAGGAACCAACTCTACCAGATGGTTCTTTGACCTCCACATGTGGGCTCTGGTATATGCATGCTCCCACATTTTGTCCGAACATACATAATAATAACAATAGTGATAAATCGTTGTGATTATTAATCAGATCATGTTTCTTATATAATATAAGCAATATCAAAGTTCAGACATAATTTCTCCACATACAGTATTTTTATCTAATACATTGGATGAGTCAGATATACACTTAGTCAAGAGGTCATATCAATTTTTTGCATAATTATCATAGATCTAAAAAGGTGTACTTCTGAGCTTGTGGGTGGAGCAATTTCTCAGTGTACTTGAGGAGCTGGGTTCAATTTCTACTATAGTCAAAAATAAACAAAAAGAAGAGCAAAAAGAGTAAGGCACAGTTCAGTATTATGCTATACTTATAGAATGAAAATGCCTATTGGAATAAACTTTCATGAACATAATATCCTGGAAATTCCTCAATCCAAATTGAACTCCAAATATGCAGAACTCAAATATATAATCCATAAACGGAATCTCTGAGTTAAAAGGCAAGATGAATCTAGTAACATACTCACTCTTATTCAGCATGAAAAGCTATGACTAATCTTGTGGCTTTAAAGCTTTCATTTTCTTGAAAAAAGAATTTATCTGATTAGGGGAACAAAGGAAACTAATTGTGTGTGTGTGTGTGTGTGTGTGTGTGTGTGTGTGTGCACGCGCGCGCGCAAAGGGTAAGAGAGATGATAGGATGGTATGGCGGTGTGAAATAGCCTTTAAGTACATTGTATACTGGACTATAAATGTTTATATGTAAGCTACTACCATTTTTAATTAATATATGCTGATAAAATTAAATATATAGGGCCTAATATACAAAAAAGATTATATATATATATGCCATCTCTATTATGGTGCCACATTTTTGTATTTTCATATAATTATCAAGTAATACTTTAAATACTTGTGATCTGTTTAATGTGTTTGTTCGTTTGTTTTCTGTGTTTGCATTATGTCTTTGAGTTAGCTTCTACTTCTGCAGCCCAGCTAAGCATAAAATTAAACCATTCTCCTGCCTCAGCTTCCCAGTTAGAGAAATTATAGATGGGAGCTACAATGCCTAGATACCTACTATTGAATGAGACTTTATAAGCAAATCTTAGAGACTGTCTTTCCTATTATTAACCAGAATGTTCACTGTATACTGAAGCTAGTACTTTGGAAAAATAAGGCTCCCCCATAAAAAAGGAGAGAAAAGCTGTCCAGTTTAGGATAGTAATATAATTATATATGCCTATTTAACACCTCTTGTGTCTCAAGGAGTTGATCAGAGATTAAATTGTGGCTGGTCCTGGAGAGATAGCTTAGAGGTTAAGAGTGCTGCCTGTCCCTCTTAAGGAATGGACTTTGGTTTCCAGCACCCACTTTGACCCTCTTTTGGCTTTCTTGGGCACCTGCACACAACTGGCATGCACAAAGACAGACAGACAGACACACACACACACACACACACACACACACACACACAAATACACATACAAATAAAAAATAAATATTGAAAATTTAAATTGTGGAGAAAATGAAAGAGATATCTTAACAATGCTGCGATTCTGAATAGATGCACATAAGGATGCCCAATTTTAAAAGCGGGGACTCTACAAAACCCAGTGCAAGTTAGATTCAACTGACGATTGCAACCACTGATCCAACTGAGTAGGATGACTTGAAAAATAAAAAAAAAATTCACCCAAGAAATAAGAAGAGAATTGTAGCTTTTTCTCCAAAATCTAAAGTGTGGTCAGAAGGTAGTTATTGAATTTCCTGAGTGGTCAAGATTGATGGAAGCAACAAATATAAAAGACAGAAGACAGGCATTGGCATCTCCAGATTCAGAATTGTTCTTTTAGTCTGAACTACTGAAGGGCCTCAGTCTCTCAAAGGAAGTGGAAATGGCTGTGCATCATGGCACGGGGTGGCAGGGGGTCAGGGTGGGAGGAGGCTGAGGTTTTGTAGGAGTACTAGAGCGGAAGGGAGTATCAGGGTGAGCTTGTGGCACATAACTCTCTGCCTCTGCAGTTTCGGAAAAGAACTGTCTTTATCAGTAGTTATTCTTGTGGGGGTAGGGCTGGGGGATTTGGGTACTGGGGGCTTAGGGGTAAGGTCGGGGCTAACCTTTGCCAGACTGAGGTATTTTTTTTACTCCTTTTCCCACCAACAGGAAATGTGGTGACCTGGCAATATTTAACAAGCATCGCTGAGTTGAGTATTGTTTGGCTTGCATTCTCCATTCGTTAAAGAAATACTGAGTAACTGGGCTAGGCAGCATAGAGTTAGTCCCTAAGATTGGAAGTGATTGGTGTCTGCTGGGCTAGAAGCTGGTCAGCAATAACAGTTATAGTGGTGGAAGCACAAAGCCACAAAATTAGAACAATGTCATATAGTAAAGGGGACAAAGGTTGTTAACGACCAACTGCTTGGTGAAGGTCATTACACTGACCTGCAGGATCATATCCAACCTGATGTTGTCTTAATTGAACAATGTCCTGTTGTAGTTTTAAGAGCTTGGGATATGGTTGAGGAGCCTGGGTGGGGGGGAAATATACTTCATTTACTAAGGTAATACAGGGCTCTTCAGAAGCCTTTACTGACTTTTTAAAGAGATTGGGTTCACCAGAACAGTCCTTGAAACCAGATAATGTGTTGGTAGAGATCTTGGTTTTGAAAAAGCAAATACTGAATGTAAGAAAGCAATTAGACAAGCTATAGTTAGAAATCACAGGAATTTAAAATGCCTGGTGCTTTAATTGCTGTGAATTTGGCCATTTCCAAAGAAATTGTAAGGCTAGAAGCTTCAGAGCTCAAAATAGCAGGTGCATTCACTCTGGTGAAAACGGTATTCATAGATGAGAACAAGCAGGTTTTGGCTGCAATGGACCACAAAGGCTTCCAGGGTATGGTAGCCACTATGGAAAGGCCAAACATTGATCTACAGATTGTAGGTCCAAGAGAGACGTATGCGGTAACTCTTACCACCAGGAAATGAGCAGAGGGCCCTGTCAGCTTGAGGGCACAGAGCAAACAATCTGAGACATGTTCCTTTGGTCAGCCAGGAGGTACCAAACCAAGTGGGCAGGAAAATGAAAATATCTATGCCACAGAAGGCAGTGCAGCTTTGGATCTGGTGACAGATATATCTTTTACACTACCCACAAAAGTTGAATGTTACAAATTAACTACTGTTGTTTATGGTCCTTTACCTTAAGGGACAGTAGGGATACTTTTGGGAAGAAGTGGATTAACTTCTCAAGAATTTATTGTGCACCCAGATATCATAGATGGGAATTTAGAGAAAGAAATTAAAATCATGGCGTACGTGAAAAAGGAGATGCAAATTAATGCAGGGGATAGAATTGCTCAACTGTTACTGTTTCCTTACATCAAGGACAAAGCTGCTGCAATAGAAAGAACAAGAGATTTTGGGAGTACTGGAAAACATGCATTCTGACAAACAGTGGTTAATTATCAGAGACCCAGATTAATATTACAAATTAATGGTGTTGAAATAGAAAGCTTGGTGGGTACAAGAGCTAACATCAGTATATTTCCCAAAAAGTCTTGGAATCTAGATTGGCTACTTCAAAAGGTTTACACACAGTTTATAGGAATTGGCAAATTATCACAAATAAGTCAAAGTGTATGGTGGATTAAATGTGAGAGCCCAGAAGGGCAAACAAAGAAGTTGAGACCTTATGTGGCTGACATACCCATAAATTTATAGGGAAGGGATCTTCTACAACAGTGGGGTACTCAAATTAATATTCCTGAAATTCCAGCGACAGCAAATAAGGAAATTAGCGGTGAGATGGTAGATGCTCCTGGGGAAGGTATTGATACAGGTGATTGAAAACAATTACAAACTATGACCATTGTCCGAACAGAGGACATCGCAGGGACTGAGTTTCCAAATTTATAAAAGGGGTCACTGCTGACAAACCAACAGCCTTGCCCATAAAATGGTTATTGAATAGACCTATGTGGCATGAGCTGTGACCCATAATGAAAGAAAAATTGTAGACAACTGGTACAACTGGTACAAGAACAGCTGGAGTAACAATATATAGAGGCGTCTACCAGCCCAAGGAATTCCCCTGTGTTTTTTGTAAAAAGAAACCGGGAAAGTGGAGGATGATAATGGGTTTAAGAACAATAATTCAACCAATGGGTCCTTTACAGCCTGGAATTCCTTTATTTTCTTTGTTACCTAGATCATGGCTTATAATAATAGTTGACTTGAAAGATTCTTTTTTCACAATACCCTTGCATGAGCCTACTCTGAACAAAAGTGGACTAATAAAAAAGATACCAATGGAAGGTACTTCCACAGGGAATGTTAAATAGTCTAACTTTATGTCAGCATTTTGTGCACCAACTGTTAGAAATAATTTGTAGGCAAATTTCTCAATCTATCATTTATTATTACATGGATGATATTTTGTCAGCTGATTGTGATGCAAATACATTAGAGAAACTATTTAAGGAAACACAAAGAATTCTTCTATGCTAGGGGTTACAGATTGTTCCAGAAAAAAAATACAAAGAGGAGATTCACTTAGTTATTTGGGTTATAAAATCAACCAACAAAAATTCAACCACAAAAGGTACAGATCTGTAGGGACGAATTGCAAATTCTTAATGATTTTAAAAATTAATGGGCGATATTAACTGTGTGAGGCCTACAATTGGATTAAGTACTTATGAGTTAAGCAATTTGTTTCAAACATTAAAAGGAGGTTCAAATTTAAGAAGTTCAAGATGTCTAACATCTGAAGCAGAAAAAGAGTTAACTCTTGTAGAAGAAAGATTGAAAGATGCATACGTGGATCAAATTGGTCCTAAACTTGATTGTATTTTGGTCATTTTGCCTTCAATTCTTTCTCCTACTGGACTCATTATACAAAGGGATGATAGTATTTTGGAATGGATTTTCTTAGCTCATTAAAAAAAAGTAAAAATGAAGACATATAGAGAAAAGAGTTCTGAATTAATTATAAAAGGTAGAATAAAACTACATCAATTATGATGAATAAATCCAGCTGATATTGTAGTAAGTCTTACTAATGCTGAGATTATGTCATTATGGGTGATCATTGAAGATTGACAAAGAGCTTTTAGTAACTACTTGGGAGAAATTAATAACAACTGTATGAAAATCAAACACACACAGTTTATAAAAAGAACTAATTGGATTCTTACATGTATTGTAAAGAAAACACCAATTCCAGAGGCCCCAACATTCTATACTGATACAAACAAGATGGGAATAGCAGGTTATACATCAGACAAAATATGCAAGGTTATCAAAAGTCAGCATACCTCAGTTCAAAAATCATAATTGTATGCACTCCTTATGGTATCACTAGCTTTTCCTGAATGTCTTAATATCATTACTGATTCTTTATATGCAGTAAAAGTTGTTTTTCATAGAGACTGCTGAATTTGTTCCTGATAATTCAGAATTAACTCTCTTATTATGCAATTGCAACAGGCCATTAGAAGTAGGAAATATCCACTATATATTAATCATATTTGGTCTCATACAGGTTCGCCAGGTCCATTGGCACAAGGAAATGAGAAAATGTGTTAGATGCCTCAAAAATCATGTGAAACATGCTAAAGGGAAAGGGTTGAAGAAAATTTTTCTGTCACTTGGCAATGAGACAAAGAGATAATTTTTTAATGTCCTGTGTGTTCTCTATATAACCCAAGTCCCGTACTTGCTGGTAGCAACCCTAGAGGAACCAAAAGAAATCAAATCAGACAGATTTAGGTTTTTCATTTTGCAGAATTTGAAAAACAAACGTATATGCACAATACCATTGATACATACTCACGGTTTCAATGGGTAGCTGTTTTAAGTTCTGAAAAGTCTGATTGTGTAATTACTCACTTATTGGAAATAACAGCAACTAAGACTGATGATGCTCCTTCATATGTATCCAGTAAGATGAAGCAATTCTTTTGCATATTACAATATAAAGCACATTATTGGTATACTACACAATCTCACAGGATAAGCAGTTGTAGAAAGAGCCAATTGTACCTTAAAAGAGATGTTTATTAAACAAAAAGTAAGGGCTAAACCACCCGGGGACAGACTAAATAATGCTTTGTTAACTTTAAATTTTCTTAATGTTAGTGAAAAAGAAAATAACTGAGAGACACTGCATTATTGAAAAAAAACTGAGGAACTAGACTAACCAATATAGTCTAAAGATGTGTTGACATGAGAATGGAAGTGTGCAATAGTTTTGAGGTGAGGACATGTTTAGGCTTCTTATTTATCTACAAGGAATGAAAAAAATATGGTTACCAATAAAACTTATAAAAATTAGATCTGTCCAGGGAAAACCTCTTATTAGCTAAGATATGAATGTCTTTACAAAGCAATTAGCCCAGGTAATTCACTCTCCCAGACTGCCTTAGTTACTGATTTCTCCAAAATTTGCATGCAAATCATCTATAAAACATCTAGTGCATGTGATCAATCACACAGATACTGGACAGAGAACACAGAAACTGGACATAAAAAGATACAGGTACTTTTCCCTGGACTTGGCCAATATCCCAATTTTCATAGGGTATCCAAAAGATATCTTTGCCTCCAGACAAGCAATTTTAAGATTACAATTCCCCATTGCGAAAAGGTGGAATGGATATTTATGGTTGTTTGATATATATATACAAGGAGACAAAGCATCTATATACATAAATAAATATTTTAAAAATCTTTTTAAAAGGTGAGAGAGGTATGGGAGAATGGGGAAATAGAAGGATCCAGAAACCTACAAGAAAGCCATCAAGGTCAGTGGATCCGGACCTGGTGGGTGGGGGACGGACTGCTCAAACTACTGTACCAAACAAGGACAATGCATGCAGTAAACCTAGAACCCCTATTCAGATCTAGTCAATGGACAACACATTCTCCACACTTGTCTGGAGAGCGGCGACTGACTCTGACATGAACTCTGGTGCCCCCTATTTGACCACTTCCCCTTGGTGGGGAGGGAGGCACTGAGAGGAAGTGTAAGCAGGCTACCTGGATTAGACCTGATAGGCTGTGATCTTATGATGGAGAAGGAGGTTTCCTTCTGTCACAGACCTAGAGGAGAGGAATAGGCTAAAAGAGGGAGGGTAGAAGGAATAGGAAGATACAAGTGAAGGGATAACATTAAGAAGTAATCTGAATAAATAACCTAAATAAAATTAAAAATCAGCTAAATTAAACAACAACAAATCCCCACAAAACAAACAAACAAACAAATGAAATAATCATTTCAAACCAGCAAATAAACCTACGATTGAAAACGACAGCAGAAGCAAAATACATTCTAGATCTAAAGGACTTACTATTTCCTCTGTGATATTTATTTATCCGTTTATTCATGATTGTGTTTACATGGGGGGTACACTTGCTTATGTAGGTGTGAACATGTGGAGTGCTATAGTGGGTTCTGGATGCTCCATTTTGTCAGTCAGTGACTTACTCCTTGGAGACCTGGTCTCTCAGCAAACCTGAAGCTTGCCATTTTTGCTAGTCTGGTCAACTAATAAGCTTCTGGAATCTGATGCTTGTCTCTGCCACTGACTCCAAAGCCCATCTCACTGGGATTACAGACACTCAGAGCCATGTCTGGTTTTTGCTTCCTGGGGATTCAAACCCATGTCTCTATGTTTACACTGCAAGCGCTCTTGCTTACTGAACCATCTGGACAACCCTTTCTGTTCTCGCCCCACATCCTGAATACTATATTTCTTGAAATTTTCTTTGCTAAATAAATTCACTAACTACTTTTAAATTTATTTTCATTCAAACATTTAGAGCATTTGCATATACATCATAGTTGTGTAGTTTGGTATTCCTGTTAGACTCGCAAAGGAGTGAGGGTTGTCTTTGACTGTTTTGCCTGCATTTGGAACTCTTTCACTCCTACTGGGTTGCCTTGTCCAGCATTGATATGAGGGTTTATGTCTAGTCTAATTTTAGTACATGTTCAGTTGATATCCTTGGTAGGCCTGCTTTTTTAAAAAAGGGAAATGGAAGAAGAGTGGCTCTAGGGCAGAAGGGAGGTTGGGGAGAGAGACTAGAAGAATGGAGGGAGGGGAAATTGCATTCAGGATGTAGTGTATGAAAGAAGAATATGAAAGAACAACAACAAAAAAGAAAAATTATATGGAAAAAAATTTTAGAGCACAATCATAATGTAGACATATTCTTTTCTAGAACGTATCAGAAATTGCCTCTAGTCCAATTCCTCCCCATCCAAGCCCTGCTTCTAATCTGTAAGTAGTTAGTGTTTGAATTTCCATTAGGGTTCTGGTCTTCTGAACACCCACCAGAATATTCTACTAAGAGGAAGGTATAGTATTCTAGAGCATCTCTAGCCTGCGTCTTCAACCTCTTCCACATCCTTCCCACTAACCAGTTCTGAAGTCCTAGAAAACATATGGTCTGTTGTATCATGGCAACATCTCCACTCATTGCACCAATTTTCTGTATTAATTATGCTTTTTTTGTTGCTATAACAAAATATTTCATAGAAGCAGCTCAATGGAAAACGGACTTTTTTTTTGTTTTGTTTTGTTTTTTTGGATCATAGTCTCAAGAGACATAGTGGATTATGCAGCCAGAGATCCTCAAATCTTGGAAGTTACACCAGAAAAATAATGTGGGGCCAGAAGCAGAGTTGGGCTTAAGTCTCAAAGACCTACACCTATATAACTCTCTTCAGCCATCCAGGACCCACAACCTGGGCAAACAGTGCCAGTATGTTGCCACAAGAAGTTAACCATATAAGTCCATATGAAACACATAGAATCAAAACATAACAAGTGATAACGTTAGTTCAGATAGCACATGAGGACAAATGCTATATCTGATTTTATTTAATTAACTAGTTGTTTTAAATTAATTAATTATTTTATTTTATTTATTTATTTATTAATTTTTTGAGACAGTTTCTCTGTGTAGGCCTGGCTGACCTGTACTTGCTTTGTAGACCAGGCTGGTCTCAATCTCACAGAGATCCACCTGCTTCTGCCTCCCAAGTGCTGGGACTAAAGGCTTGTGCTACCATGCTTCACACCACTATGTCTGATTTCAATTGTTAATCATTATGATAATTTTCTTACACCAAATAAAAAACCAATTTAATCTCATCTCACAATATCATTTCCACAGTATGGTTCTATTAGGAGAATCTAATCTCCTAATAAAAAATAGCTCAATGTAGAACTGGTAAAAATAAGTCACCTTATTTATAGTTATTCCTAACTATATAGTGTTGCTAATTTGTGTAACTGTTATCCAATGTCGAGATTTGATACTTTGTCTTTTTAGGAAGATAAGACATTATGCTAGTTAAAGTCAATCACAATGTAATACACTCCCATGTTTCTCTACTATACACATATAAAATTTTAAAATGATAAAAATGACCCAATTAGTAAAGAATTGTCTCTGCTAATATTAGCTTCTCCTTGCTATGATAAAGTAGAAACAATACAATATCATTTTTTGTAGCCAACAGTCCTTTTATCTTCTGAAATCATTTTTAAGGGAATAACCTATAATATAGGAAACTTCAGGTAAATTGAGAACATTTTGCGTTATAACCTAAATTAATATGAATACTTTAGTCAATTTTGTTGTAATGTAGGGGCAAAATTAATGCCATATTCTATATGTAATTTATATTCTACAATTAATGCCATGGTCTGTGAGAAAGTTGTCCTCCAGGTGATTTCACTACTTCCTGCACTCTGGGAAAGACCATGCACTGCCGTAAACTAAACCTGCCCGCACTCTCCAGAAGATGCGATTAACAACCAATGATCCCTGGAGATTCAGCCTCCTGGACCCAACCTGCTGGAAGGTCTACATTCCTGAGACTCACAGCTTTCCCTGGAGATCCGGTCCCCACCCAGCTTACCTAAGGGACTGCATTCCTGTGACTCACGACTCCCCACTTACAGTTTTGTCCTTGTCCTAATTACAGTTTTTCCTTGTAAACTCACTGCCCTTGAAGCTCCAGTATCACTCTCCTATCCTTCTGCCTCAGGAAGGATTGTGATCTGAAGCTCTGAACCCGCAATACAGGACCCTGTGTTTGTTGCATCAGTATCGAGTCCTGGTGGTCTTTTTGGGGGTCTCGCGATCTGAGTAATCTCGGCATAACAGTAGAAAGTGCTGTGTGCATATATTTTATAAACAATTTATATATCTATTTCTTAAACATAGAAGTTCCTTACATTATCAGTTAATCAAAAGTATTTATACAGCTTTCACTAAAAAAAAAATATTTTTTTTCAGTATTACACACTGTATTAACAACTGAAATACAAAATGTAATCTCTAACATCAACCCTTTTACCATTGATGCCTAATCACAAATATTCGTGGTGTTAGTAGATGTGTAAATGATAGCTACAGATAAGTCTGGATTCATGTTATATGAATACATTCTAAGTGCATACAGGCTAACTATGTTATGCCCAGATCTCACAATCCCCAAAGACCACCAGGGAGTCCGAAGTCATATGCAAAATAAATAGCCTTTATTGCTGAAGCTTGAGGGCTCACGAACCTTACCAATGCAGTGGACCAGCAGCAGGGCCCCGAGCTATCCTTTAGCAGGTTTTTTGCTTTTTTTTTTGTTTGTTTGTTTGTTTTGTGATTATAGGACTTTTAGCAAGAGTAGGGTGGCACCATGGGACCATCAAGTCTGGTTGTAAAAGCTTCAGGAATCTGATTACATCTGTCCTGCTGTCCCCTGATTAGGCCTAGGGTGGTTCTTCTCCTGGAAGTTTGTGGTTTTTCCAGTAACTGGGCTGAGCTTGAGGACCTAAGATGGAATCTAGCGACAAGACGGAGTCTCCATTGCTCGGGTTCCACAAACTACTGGGATGATAAAAATTCAGTAATGAGGGGCTGGAGAGATGGCTCAGCGGTTAAGAGCACTGACTGCTCTTCCAGAGGTCATGAGTTCAATTCCCAGCAACCACATGGTGGCCCACAACCATCTCTAATGTGATCTGTGTCCTCCTCTGGCCTGCAGGTATACATATAGGCAGAGCACTGTATACATAATAATAAATAAATCTTTTTTAAAAAATTCAGTAATGATACCCACAGATGGTTTTACCATTCTGTTTTTTTGCAATTAAAAAGTTTGACTTTTTTTTTTTTTAGGGGTAAAAATTTCCATTTATTAAAAAATAATTATGTTAATATGTTCAAATAATGTTTACATAATTCCACACTTAGAGGAAAAATGGAAAATTCACTAAATCAATTCAATGTTTTCTTGGCATAGAGACAACTACACAGATTTGTTTAACTCTGGTGCCTCACATTTGACTATGTCCCCTGGCGGGGGAGACCTAGTGGCACTCAGAGGAAGGACAGCAGGTCACTGAGAAGAGACTTGATACCCTATGAGCATATACAGAGGGAGGTAATCCCTCTGAGGAACAGTCATAGGGGAGGGGAATAAGGGGAAAATGAGAGGGAGGGGAGAATGGGAGGATACAAGGGATGGGATAACCATAGAGATGTAACAAGAATAAATTAATTAAAAATAAAAAAAATTATAAAAAATTAAAAAAAAAAAGAATCTGGATGACCGGAATTTGCTAACTCAAAAATACTCAAATTTAGCCAATTCTATCCTTTCAATGCCATGTACGTCAGGTTACATCAGTAGCTTAAAGACTAGGGACAAAATTTGGTGCCAAACATCTGTGGATAATGGAGAAAAAAGCAAAAGTGAAAAGGAACTTTAACAGATCATTTCCCTCCTTTGGCTATTGTTGTTGTTTTGTTTTAATTTTTTTCACCTAAACTAGAAATAAAATTACTTAAGGACAACAAAACAGAATAAGTTTAAGATTTAAATTCTTCCTTAAAAAAAAAAAAAAGTTTATTCCTTTCTACAATCTCGCCTCTCTAGTTTGGACTTGTAAAACCTTACACATTTTGAATTTTCAGATTTTGAAATGTTTAAATGATTTTTTTGTCACATTAGAGTAGGCTGGAAGATTTAGATGTTTTTTTGTTTTTTTTTGGTTTTTTTGCTTAAAATTTTGCTGTATAATGTGGGCAGACTGCTATCATTTAGCTGTACCACATAGAATATCTTAAACTAGTAAATAGGCTCTTTATCCCTGGTCCCTGGCTCAGAACTCTTAAAGCCCTTGGAATTTCCCTACTGAAGTCTATCTTTTGTTTTTATAATGAGCCCCTGACTGTGACCACACTTGCGTAGATGCCTGGGTCAGTCTGTGGCAGGACGCTTAGAACTTTCCGTTTCAACTTTCCTTCTCAAATCTGGCAAAGCATCCAGTTCAACTACCAGTTCTGTACGTTCGTTACACGAGTGCCGTTATCAAACTATTACAGCATGGCTTTACTTAACTGGACTTTATAGTTTGCAGAAGACCCCAATATGAAATGCCAGAAGAGATGAATAAGGTTCTTATCCTCTTAAGAATTTAAGAGCTGTGATTAGGACAGGAAAAAGAATTATCAAGAAGCCAGCCATGGCAAACAAAGCTTGCTTACCTTTTGCATAATTTACCACAGCTCACTGGAGCAATGAAGCACCAAGTCATTGCTTAACCTTAGAGACCGAAACTCCAGTCCTCGGCCCTCTTCATATGTGCAGGGTTGGGAGAACCCCTTTTACCGGTAGTTTGGAATGTGCAGAAATTTATTCATTATTTATTTATTTATTTTGGTTTTTCCAGAAAGGGTTTCTCCATGTAGCTTTAGCTGCCTGGAACTCACTCTGTAGACCAGGTTGGCCTCAAACTCAGAGATCTACCTGCCTCTGCATCCCGAGTGCTGGGATTAAAGACATGCATCACGGCCATCTGGTCTAGCGTGTATGTATGTGTATGTATGTATGTATTTGGTTGGTTTATGCAGAAGTTTAGAACTGAAGAGATGTTGTGGAAACTCAGAGTAATGCTAGTATTATTAAGTCTATCACCAATCATGGTTTTCATTCTTGTCCAGTCAATGTTGCTAAAGGTTTGCTCTTGGACCTCTGGTCAAGGGAAGGTGTGAATTTGAAGGAAAGGTGGCACTTTTTACGAGAATTCAGCACCTTCCATTGTTTTCTCCAACATTACCAAATTAAAAAAAAAAATCAGAAAAACAAAACCCTTGGCTGTTAAAACATGAAATCAAAGGATTCATCTAGAAACAATGTACTTGACCACCGAGGTCTTGTGTAGGCAGCCAAGGTGCTTTGCCTGAAGCAGTTTCCCAATAAGATATCTCAAAAAACACAGAAACAGGTAAATTGGTCACAAGTGTACAGAAAGTTTGTAATGTGTTGCATCTTCTCAGAGGTTTTATTCTGAGCTGGTGTGCTAAGGATGGGCTGGACCCACGGAGTTAACAACTGAAAGAATGAGCTATCTGGCAGGATTAGAAAAGGAAGTGTCCAGGACCAGACTTGACCCCCTGCAGCTACATGGACAAGCCCAGAGGAGTCAGGAGGGAAGGCCTGGGTGGCCCACCTTTCTAGCTTTCTATCAGAGTGGAGGCCTATATCCCAAACAAAAAGAGTGGTGATGTTGACTCTGGGCTGGGAAAACCAAACTGAGCACCTGTCTAAATTGTTTTTGTTGACTTAGGGTGGGGGAAGGGGGGAGCAAATCACACTATGTGAAGCAGCCAAGATGAAAGAGGAGAAGTGAGATAAATGAGTCCCAAAGATGAATGAATGGAGACTTGATACTGTATAAGGATTAAACAAAATGACAGCATCTTTGGTGAAAATGTTGCTCTAGGTATGAGCTGGCAAGAGCTCAACTCCTCTGCTACAGAATCTAACCTCCCGAGAAGTGGAGATCATCCTGCTCTCTCCATTTCAGAGACCGGTCCACTGAGGCAAGGACCAAGTAAGGCCGTTCGCCCATGAATCTCATAGGGGGTGGAGCTGGTCTTGAACTCAGGCTTTCTGATCTGAGTCTCAGCTCTTCCACATCACATGCCAAACTGCTCTTCATCACACAGATGCCACGTGGTATGCCTGAGTAAAACTTCTGCCTCAGTGCTTGTGACAAATTAGTGTTTTCTGGTACCACACATTTAGGAAGGTTCTATGTGAAATTCTTGTGTGGCAGGTTTAAGGTATGAAAGTGGAGTTTTGTGACATTCTAGGTAGGATGAAACCTAATCATAATGTTGATATATAGCCTACAGGCTGGATACGCTTAAAAATAGAATTAGTAGGGAAATTGTCATGAGAAATAATCAAAATATTGTTTTGTATAAATTACATGAATGTGCTAAACATGGAAGTAAGGACAAATGTGAAAAATACCTAAAAGGAACATTCTGTTGGAAGTAATATTTTAATAAGTGGAATGGCTAATCTTGTTTTGCAACTTGATATACTGAGAAGAGGAACCTTAATAAAGAATTGCTTCCCACAGACTCAGATTGGCCTATGGGCATGTTGGTGAGACATTTTATAGACTGCTAATTGATGCAGTACGGGGGCTACCTACTGGGGAGTTATCCTTGGGCACGTGATCCTGGGCTGAAAAGGGAGCTGTGCAAGCTGATGTTAGTAAGCCAATAAGTAGCATTATATGATTTCTGCTTTAGTTCCTGCCTCCAAGTTCCTGTCTTGAGCTCCTGCCATGACGTCTGTCAGTGCAAGAGGGAACCTGTGTGTTGAATTAAACTCCCCAGGGTGTTTTTGGTCATGCTATCACAGCAACAGAAAACAGGACAACAGGCAACTGTGTTGTGCTCTTTCTATTAAAAAAAAAAAAAAAAAAAGGACACTTTGAGTAATGGAAGATGAACTGGCCTGAAGTATTGAATGACATAAACACACACGATAGTGAAGAGCAGAACCAACCAATCAAGTCACCCAGTTAAATAGAACATTCGCGCACTGGAACTTGTAAGCACTGGAGGGGGAGCACGGTCGAGCTGACTGTGAGAAGACATTCTAGATCTAATAACTGTGCTATTTTATAATCAGAAATCAGAAAGAAACTTATTAATGTATGCTGTAAAATCACACTGGATATGGTCATGGATGATAGTAAAGACACATCATACACAGAGAAAAGAATATGGAAGGTTCTGTGGTCCTGGCCAAGGCTGACTATGGCTCTCTTAGATATTGGCTTTTTTGGGGTGTAAATATAGTAATGTGTGCATGTGCCTACATAATAGATTCTCTGCCTAGCAAATTAAATTCATACATAGGATATGTTTTCAGCACATGAGAAATGACTAAGCACGATTTACACCAGCTACCTCATTGTAAAATATGGTGCTTAATGAAGTTGTGGAACTGGAATATAGCTATAGTTTTCTTTTTAGAATGAGACCTAGATTGTAGGTTGTTTTTTAAAAAACAAGATGAAGGGTTCTTGTCTTTCAGCCAGAACTACCACCTGTGAGTAACTCTTCAAAATCATGAAAAGAGGAGAAGTAGCTAGCTGACAGATGCTCTTTAGGATCCACCCATGTGAATCTTCCAGAAGAGTGCTGTGATGGGTATCAGGAGACAGTATGTTTAGAAAGGAATGGCCACAAGGCACCCACAGCCGACCTGGGAGTCTACAGTAATACACAGATGCTGATAGCACTCTTCAAACCAAAGGAGGGCAAGGGTTTTGCCCCAATTAATGTACAATGTGAGCGTATTACATAAACTAAGAGATGAAATAGCCTCCTGATATACAAAATGATATACAAATAGGTTCCTGATCTATCAGAGAAAGAAACCAAAGAAGCAAGTGTCAGGGCATAATTGAACTACCAGGTTGTATGGGCCAATTAGAAAGAGCCTTGAGCTGCTGGAGCTCATTTCATATGAATTTATGATATAATAAATGGAAAAACCAAAACCACATACACATTATCGCCCCCAACCCCCACATAACCCAGCACAGAACCTCCATCCCCACATATCTGAACTGCATAAAATAGATATAGATAGAGGCTCGGTAAATGGCGCAACACTTAAAGGATGCGGTGTTCTTGCAGAGGACCTGAGTTTGCTTCCTGGCATCCACATTAGGGGCCTCACAAACTGCTTGTAACTTGAGCTGCTGAGCATCAGATGCCTCTGGGCTCCCAGGGTACCAGTACTCATACACACATGCCCATTCTTCCACATGCTCATAATTAAAGATAAAGTTAAGTGTTGAAAAATTAGAGAGATAAATACTTAATGGCTGCTAGAAGATTATGACTTAGTGTATTTGCTAAAGAAAATAGATAACTGAGCTCTTCACAGTAAAATTCACAAACAAGAAAGCAACAGCCTTCCCAAAGAAACTTGTTACATGGAAAAACTGTTTTGAAAACAACTGTATGGAAATGTTTGCCTGACAATGTGGGTCTCATGCATAATAATGAAATAAGTATTGATATTGATGAAAACTCATGTATTCGCATATGTCAAAGACTTGGACGTAAGGCAGAGATCTTTCAGATGAGACGTTTAAGAGACTGTTGGAAGCTTTTACTGAAATGTATAATTGTGGCTGGCGAAATGTCTCAGTTGGTGAGAGGTCTGCTGCACAAGCATGGCAGCAGGAATTCAATTCCTGTAACCCACAAAGAAAACTGGTTCCTGAACGCTGCCCTCTGGCCTCTAGATGCATGCACACACACACACACGCACGCACGCACGCACGCACGCACGCACGCACACACAGATTTTTTTGGAAAGTAAAATTGTATCCTATTTTGATCATCTTGAAAAAAAATTTGACCCAGAGGGCAGAAGTTTATATGTTAATGTAAGTAAACTCAATTTGTCTAATCAGCCAACACACTGCATCACAAAGTACTAAACCAATGTTTTGAAGCCGGGGGGACATGTTTAGAAGAGACACAGGTATTTGCTACACTGAAAGTAATTTTAATATATTTGCTTATAAACAATATTTTAAAGAAAGAGAGCTTTTGTCTTAATATGTAAAATGAAGTATTAGTTAAAGAGTACATCCTGTATTTAGTCTGTGCCTGTTAGGTGGCTGTTTTGTATAGATTTTTGACAGAGTATACACATGTACCTTACTGTGCTGTGGGACAGACCTGTGACTTACCTCATTTTGACTCAGGGACACTGACCCCTGAGAGCCCGACCACCTCGTAAATCATACTGATGGTGTTTTTAAGGGGAGAGAGTTGAGAGAGCATACTTCATAATGCCTTTTAGCAGGACAGACATGGTTGGTCTGGATTGCGTTCTGTAAATCAACCTGCAATTTTTAGATTTATGGGTATGGCTTGCTGAAGAATAGACTCTGATAACATGAATATATTCTCTCTGTGTAACTGAGTGTGAAAATGGTACATCACAAAGTAAAATGCTTCTTTGAGAAAGCAGTTTCCACAGCAGTTTCACTTGCATCTCAGCCCAAATTGCTCTGTAAGAAAAGGGATGTTTTTGAATGCTTTGATTAAAGCAGGCAGACTTTTCCAGAATAAAATGTGGCATCTGTATTGTTTCTTGTTTATATCTTTAAGCATTACACAACCTTGTCTTGGTAGTATCTATTATTAACCTGAAGTGAATATACTGTGAAATTCAAGCCTCTGGATGAGCCACCAGCTCAAGTTATGTTGGTGGTAAACTACTTTATAGGAACTACAGAACCAGTGCAGTGGACATGATAGAAAACATCATATAGTTGACTCCATGTGTTTAAAAGAACAAACATTTATTTCTGCAGAAAAATAATTATAAATTAGTAGAATGTAAGGAAGGGCTTCGGTGTTAGGTGTGTATATCTTTTGCAAGTGACAGAGAAAGCTAAGACTTACAACACATTGGGAAACTTTGAAGTTCCTCTTTAGATACAATTGATCATTAACATTGAGTTTCATATGTAGAAAACCATGTAATACCAAGGTGGAGGTGTAGGGGCAAAAATTAATAGCATATCCTTTATGTAATTGATATTCTGCATTTAATACTATGATCTGTATGACAACCAGTCCTCCAGGTGACTTCATCCTGTGTTCTGGGAATGACCACGTACTGCTGACAAACTAGACCTGCCAGCAGCCTGCAGAAACTCCACCAGAGAAATTAGATACAATTAAATTCCATTGCCACAGCCCGTTACAGCTACCCGACCCTATCAGGAAAAACTGCCTTGTGGGCCCAAACACCTGCCAACGCAGAAAATTACACATTCCAAATACACCGTTATTCTTACCCAATATGCCTGAGCCAACCAGTTTATAGACCAATTATAGTACTGTTACTGAAGTCTGCCTTTGCTAGAGTATAAAAACGTTATGAATTTGTTGTTCAGAGTCACCTGACTCCTGTGTGCAGGTAGACCCCAGTGCGCTGGAACATTAAAGCCTCTTGCTTTTGTATCAAGCCGGTCTCCTCTGTCTCTCTCATTTGATGCTTCCCGGTATAGACTCTCCCGATCAGAGTGTTAAAGAGGGAAGTGTGAATGCATAGAGAAAATGGAGTATTCGAGGCCAAGGGAAAGTGCCAAGGATGGAGGTGCTCATACTATTACTTTGCATGGAGTGGTTAAGGAACGTTGTGGGTAGGTGGCCAGGATAAACAGAATGGCTTGTTTCAACCATAACAAACAAGGAAATAAAGCTCAGATTTAAATTTTTTTATAGAGAGGGTCTTATGTAGACCAGGCTGGCCTTGAAATCAATATGCTGCCGAGCATGGCCTTTAGCTTCTGACTCTCCTTCCTACAGCCCCTACACCCATGAGTGTTTGTTACCATGCCTAATTTCATGCAGTGCTGAGTATCACACAGCGTCTCATGGGTGCTAGGCAAACACTCAATTGAACTAGATTGTAAACTCAAGCTTGAAGGCAACAATCAAAATATCCTCCGTCGGCACAATAACCCTGCCCAAAGCCCCCATAACCATCTTCAGAACACACTTCTGAAAGAACAAGTGTCTTATGAATGTCTACCTTTGTTATTAAACTAGGACTACTGATCCAAGATATCTGATGCAATCGTGCTGATTTCACCTTTAGAAACTTGTTGGTTCTTAAATACAGTCTCCTTGAATACGCTCGTAATTATTCTAGCCCACACATTCCCAGGGCAATGCTGTTATTTCCACGTTTTATTATTTTTGGGAAGAATCTCTCTGCCTCATTGAAAAGTCTTGAAGGAGTTAAAGAAATGGATTTAATGGTATCTATGAATGACATGAGGACACGAACACTCCAAAGTATAGTTGGAAAGAAGACTTTTATTGTAGGATGTGAGGTAGCATACCTCCAGAGGCATCTGGAAGAGTCCAGAGTGGAGAGAAAGACAGGCTGAACGTGACCAGCACAGTCACCCAGGACATGAGAGGAGAGAGAGGGTGAGAGTGAGAGAGGAAGAGAAGAGAGAAGAGAAAGGAAGGCAAGAGGAGCCAGGAGGAGAACCAAGAGCAGAGCCAAGAGAACTAAGAGATTGCATGACCAAAATGGCAGGTTTCCATGGAAACCAGAAGCAGGGCAGAAGGGAAGCAGAACCCCTGTGCTGGAGAGGCGTAGGGTAGAGGTCAGGAGTGAGCAGAGCAGAGAGGAGCCACAGGTGCAGGAAGCTGGCAGCTGGGCTGAGCTTGGGTATGCCCATAGCCAGTTGTCCTGAGTTTCTTTTGGAACTATCTGGAGGTGGGGGATAGCAAGCACTTCAGATGGACAAACGGCTCTCAAACAGAGAGATGGCAGAAGCGCACCTTTGTGTTTATTGAAAATTAAGATAGCTGGAGCCCAGAGAGCCAAAGAAAAAAAAAAGGGTAGCAGGGGGTATTCTCTGGGGGATAGCACAGACACAAGTTGCAGGAAGCGTTTTGGTGCTTTATGAAGGAAGTGGTACCCTTAAGTTTCTCAATATTAGAAAGAAAAAAATATTAAACACAAGTACAGGTACATAATTAAAACAGTATTTATTTGAAAGCCAGTATGGGTTAAAGCAGAAGTTGGTGGAGTAGAAGCAGAAAACAGATGGATCTTAAACTTAAGTTTCCTCATATTTTCTTGTTGTGAAATATAATATGTAGAAATAGGTTTGTTAAGACGGCAGTAGTGTAACTGAGGAATTGTTTGTTTCTCTATTTTAGCATATTGCTTTGTGAGTTCTGAAGTTATATTATTGAATATATACAAATTTAGAAGCTTTGTGCTGTATTGAAACATTTATCTCCAGGAGCTGTCTTTGTCTCCGGTGATAATATGGCTTCCTGAAGGAAATTAGTTTTTGCATCTAAACCAACCAAATAAACTAAAATCCTCCCCCTCCCCATGGAGACCTTTTTTGTGTTCCCCTGAGCCTCGGGCCTACCCTGGAGTGTGGTTGATCTATCCAGATCACTGCATTGGCGAAAACTGGTTTTCCTTCTCCCCTGCAGCTCTCAGTTGCAAGGAGCTTCTTAGTCAGGGGTGGGACTTTGAGTCCACCTCTCCTGTTTGAGCCTCTGCAGGTCTTGGGCAGGCTGTCAGTTTCCATGAGTCCATGTGTGCATCGGCCCTACTGTGACTGGCAAGTGCTGTTTCTTTGGAGTCATCTACCCCCTCTGGCTCTAGAAATACTTCTCTCTTCTCTTTCTAATACATCCCTGAGCGCGATAAACACAGTCCTTTAAAGGATGAATGCTGCAGTCTCTCCCTCTCTGCACATTGTCCAGTTGTGAGTGTCTGTACTAATTACCATCAGCTGCAATAAGAAAGCTCTCTGATGGGAGCTGAGTGATTCATTAGCCCATGGATACAGCAGTATGTTATTAGGTGTCAGTCTATTGTAATGTAGTAGTATAAAAGTAGTAGGCTTTCCCTTAGGGCCTATTACCTATCTCGTCTCACGTTCTTGGCCTCATTAACAGTGTCAGATACAGGTTCCATTTCATGGAGTGTGCCCTAATCCAACTAAGAAACAAAACAAGCTGGTTGCTTACTCCCATGACATCTGTGCCACTATTGTATCAGTGGGTATAACTTGTAGCCAAGATGTTATTGTAGCTTGCAGGATTTTCAGCTGGATGAGACTGATGATTTCTTTTCTCCTTCGGTAGTGTGTACAGTTCTTTCCTGCACTATGAACACTGGTCAGAGGGCTAAACTTTCTAACTGAGCACCAGCTTGAGCAATCCATGTTTGATGACATAAATATGAGGTGTCTTCAGTGAAAGGATCTTCCCATCTGGTTGTAGAGGGTAACAAATAGCAGCACTGTGGAGTCTATAGCATCTCTTTGGTCAATGGTTTTAAAAGACGTAACCCATTCTTGATAGTGGGGGTTTGCCTTGGTAGCACATCACATTGTTATATGGTAACTCCATTTAAACAATTTTAATGTATAGTTTCAGGGAATCTTCTGCAAAAATATGTTTATGACTGGCTTTCAAAAGTTTAGTGTTAATTATCCATAATCCCTCCTCTGCCCTGCCTTCTCATCCCCTATATCCTCTTTCTAATACGATATTCTACTCCATTTTAGTGCAAAGATTTGTTTTTTGTTTGTTTGTTTGTTTCTGAGACAAGATTTCTTTCTGTAGCATTAGCTGGCATGGCAGTATGAAACTAGCTCTCTAGACTAGGCTGGCTCCAAACTCAGAGATCTGCCTGCCTCTGTATTCCATACTGTATTTAAAGGTCTGTGCCACCACCACCCAGTTCACTATGATTTTGATAAGGCATCCATTTCTAAGTCCTGAAATAAATAGATGAATTCACTTTTCTTTTGAACTACTCACTACTAAATCTTAAAACACACATACATGCATACACACACACACACACACACACACACACACACTATTCACAAAAAGTCTTTTGTATCTTCAGGTAATACATAGTGACTAAATTCTCTTATGGCTTCAAGAACTAATGGTGTCAATTGGGACAACTTTATGTGTATTTGATGGGACAAGAAATATGGTGTCCTGCCAGCAATGGAGCAAAACACATGTAGAGACCCACAGCCAAACACTAGACAGAGATCTGGGAATCTTGTGGAAGAGGTGGGGGAGCAATGGAGGGACCCAAAGGCGATAAGAACTCTACAGGAAGACAACAGAATCCACGGACCTAGACCATGGGGCATTACAGAGACGGAACCACCAACCTAAGTGCGTGCATGGACTAGACATAGGCTCCCTACACATATGGAGCTGATGGACAGCTCAGTCTTTATGTGAGTCCCTTAGCAACTGGAATGGATGTTGTCACTGACATGGGTGCAGTTACCTGCTATTGGGTCACTTTCCCCTAACTGGACAGCCTCATTTAGCCTCAGTGGGAGAAGATGAGCTTAGCCCTGATGCAACATGACTTGACTGGGTGGGATGACTCATGGCAGGGGCTCTCTTCTCTGAGGAGAAGGGGAGTGGGGACTGGGGGTAGGGAGGGCAAGGATGGGACTGGGGGGAAAGGAGGGATTGGGATGTGAGCGGTATGCAAAGTGAATAAATAAAGAGAAAAAAGAAGTGTGTGTGTGTGTGTGTGTGTGTGTGTGTGTGTGTGTGTAAAGCAAAAAGGAGAACTAATTGTTTCATGTTGGATTCTGGATAAGGACCAAATGCTGTTCATATGAACTACCCTGAATGGGGACTGTCTTTACTTGTGTATGCAGGATAGCAGCTTGAATTAAGAATACTGTGTATTTGTGACAATTAGAGCAAGGGTAAACAACACTAAGGACCCATCTTAAGAGAACAGCTACATAACACAACTACAAGTGGTAATTAAACATCTTACTAGGTAGCATCACTTTGTGCATTGAAATACACAATTCCCTATTGCCTTCATTCATTTTGACTTCAAGTTATAGCTAAAAAGCACAGGTCAAACAACACTATAGTGTTTGATAGGGAGTAATGAATGATGCTGTGACAACTGCTTTTGCGGGTGTTTTGTTTTGTTTTTTTAAGTTAGAATATTGAGAAAAAGCACAACATTTCTGGATTGAATTTCCAATGAACAATAATGTTCTGATGAAAAAAATTATATGTAGCATGGGTCATAATTCATAAGCTAACAACATTAGATTCTTTTCTAAAGCTCTCAGAGTAGAGACAGTTGTTTCACTTTTGATTTGTATCTGGGTAATTTAAATATGTAAAACAACATGAAATAATACTGCTGGAAGTTTTTTCTTTTATTATATTTGGCTACATGTGATAGGAGCTACAAGGAGTTCACGTAACTTACCATAATTGACCGGGAGAAGAATGATTAAGTTCCCTTTGAGACCTGGTTACTTCCTATGGGTTAAGTCACAAATGTATGAACAAATATTAACTGTATTAAAAGTAAATCAGTTTATCTTTGGGTTTAAAATGTCTTGGGATTCTTTTTTATCTGGTATGCTTCTTTGGTATTTCACTTTATTTATATGAAGTATTTCATAATTTTGGCATCCCAGTAATCTATTGAAATGTTATATTGTGTAGATAGTACACTTTTACAAATCAAAAAATTGGAAAATCCAGTGCTTGAAAGCCTTCCTCAATTGCTGTACACATGTGTCTTCTTCTAGTCTAGATAATTTCAGAGGTCTTTCCCTATGCAGTCATCACAGATGCAAATGTAAGTCCAGAGTCTGCAGTTTTATTTGTATTATCACAGCCTAATGAATTCTGTTGTACAGCAGGTGTCAAATGCTATTCGTTGTTTTGCAGTTGGGTATGAATAGAAGATGTATTGCCACTGCAAGTGAATCTAATATGAAGCTAATGAGCGGTAATGAGCAACTGTTTTGTCATTATTGAGGCAACCACTGAGATGCTAATAAACTCTCATTGTGTTCTTTAGAAAAGCAGTGACCAGGATTTACAATATGGCCTTAATATTGCCAAAGCCTGAGGCAAAGATAAATAAATAAATAAGTAAATAGTGAAATATTAAATTGAGAGTGATTTAGCCATTTTCTGTGTGATGGTCCTTCTGCGTAGTCAAATGAGCTTGCTATAATGTCTTCCAAGAACTCTTATAACCTAAGAAAAGATGAAGACCATGTGTCCATTAGGTGGCTATGAAGTTGAGAAAAAAGGCACTGTGCCTTATTTTCCTTAATTAAATATGATTTCAGAGTTTCTCACTTGCCAGTTCCTTTGTAGTATAATGAACTCTAACACTGGCAATATTTTTGTTTAACTGGGTTATTAGAAGTAACATTACTGAGAGGGTTTACTTTTTTGTAATTAACCTTATTTGTTCCCATGGGTATCTTAACTTGGTAAATAACCAAGAGTTTTATCACACGGTATCCTTGCCATATGTTTTATATCTATGCTTTTTCTACATGAGTGTAGAGGAGGGAGCTCAATAAATATTTATAGGATGAATGATGAATAAATAATTGAATGAATGGAGAAAAATCCTTTCATTAAATTTGCTTTCTTAGGTAGAAATAATGTTGTTCAAAAGAGTTGTTAATACATAGCCATATAAAATACCCCAAGATCCCACTGGGCTTTGAACACTTTGTATTTTCAGATAAAATGTTTTAGTGTATGTAACTGAAAGCTTGTTGCTATGCATGATTAGTTTATGTTAACTCTGAAAGCTAATTAATTTTGGTACTTTACTATAGATTTATCCTATAACTCATGTATAAATGTATACTTTAATTAATTAAATACTTAATCCTTTGATACGCATTCAAGGTTTTGGGATTTAGATGGATGGTCAAGTACTTGTCTACGGTATGTAAGGTCTTGGTTGAATATCAACCACATAAAAATTATTGCTCATATAAATTTTATAGTCTCAAAAGTCTATCTATTTTATTAAATATAAAGATTTAACTTTCTTTCTTGGCTGTTGAATTAGCTCTTTTAGACATCAGTCTACATAACAAAGCCATCCAACTTGAGGTATTCTAGATTGCATCATTTGTACGATCTCTTTCTAACCTCGAACATGGTCGCATTATATGCATATATGTAGAAATTCTTTTTATGATACATATGATCAAGATATGCACAAATATATTATATTTATATAAATATATTTATATGCTGTAGGTTCTATAGAAATTGTGAAACAAACATAAAGAAGAGAATATCACTGGAGTACTGAAACATTAGAAGGAAGAACAATCCTGCTCTAAAGGACAATACAGATCCAAAGCACTGCACAAGGCATTTTTATAGTATTTAGAGAGGAAGTGTATTGGGTTGGGATGTTTGCTAAATGGGCTGAACTATTAGAGCAGTGCTATGCTAGGCTTTCTCCAAATGAACACAAACATCTCTCTCATATGTTTGGGATTTGAAGAGCAACATGGACATAGCCTATTCCATACATTTAAACTTCTTCTCATGCTTGCACACCTAACTCTAAAGTGTTTTAGTTTCAGAAATGCAAAATGCAAGGAATTACATGTTTCTGAGAGCTTGCTTTTCATTTATGGCATTGGTTTTGACTTCAGACACTTCCACAGTGACCGTATCTACATCCCAGTACCTTCTACAACTATGCTATTTGGGAGAAAGTTTGTCACAGACATATTTTCTGCACCACCTAGTTATATTGCTAACTAATTGTACTACTTATAAATTTAGGTGATGTGGCATCCTTGAAGCATATCTAGCCATTATTATAAGCCTTCTGTTAGCTGTGGTGACCTGAAGATCAGAAATGGGAGATAAATGTTACATATAAATATAAGTTATGGTTTACTGGGGCCTGTTCATTAAAGCAAAATAAATTCCCAGTGTAATCCTAAATTTTGGTAAAACCAATTTTTACCATTAAAGTTCTGGAAATTTTAAAGCAATGACCCTTAAAAATGAGCTATAACTTTAACGTTCCCTGTCATTATGCAAAAAGAAATGATAAGTTATCACCCCAATTCAAATTTGAAGTAGTTTATCTATATTTGATTGTAAATATAGAACTTGTGGACATATTAAGAATTAAAAAGAAATTGCTGCTAAACCAAGGCAGTTCTCATTATCATGTTTAATCAGATTTACTTGTATTGATCATCCATTGCTTATAGGGATTAGAGAGAGTGACAACATAATTTTTCAAATGGCCCTATTACTGAAAGGACGGCAAAACACATTGTGTATGTGGATAATGCTCCCTGTTATAATAATGCATGCATACTGTAAAAACCGGAAGATCACAGAACAACTTTTAGTAAGGGGCAACTGTTCACTACTTCAACTTTATCCAACTTCTGGCTTTTTCTTTGCATCATTTCTTTTTTTAATTAAGATGTATTTTTTTCATTTTTAATTAGTGTATTTTGTGCATAGAGCAAATGCTTGCAAGGACCAGAGGAGTCAGATAACTCTGTAGCTGAAGTTCCAGGCAGCTGTCAATCACCTGTTGTAGGTGCTAAGAACTGAACTCACTTCCTCTAGAAGAGTGCTATATGCTACTAACCAGCCATATTTAATAATTTCTTCTTCTCTCATATATTACATCCTGATCACAGTTTACCCTCCCTCCTCTCCTCCCAGTACTCCACCCCACCCCCATCCAAAAAGCTCCCCTCTCACCCACATCCACTCCTCCTCCATTTCCCTTCAGAAGAGGGCTGGCCTTCCAGGGATGTCAACCAAGTGCGCCACATGAAGTTATAGTAAGACCAGGTACATCCCTGACTTTACGGCTGGACGAGGCAACCCAGTGGGAGCAAAAGGGTCCTAAAAGCAGACAAAAGAGTCAGAGGTAGTCATCACTTACCAGGAAAGTGAGACAGAAGGGAGGACATCCTACTGGGACTCTAGGGGAGAGAAGCATGGGAGAATGGGGAAATAGAAGGATCCAAAGGGTTCTAGAAACCTACAAGAAGAACATTATGATGGGCGGATCTGGGTCCAAGGGTCCTGCTAAACTATGGCACCAACCAAGGATGATAGGGGCAGTAAACTTCGCACCCCTACCCAGATCTAGTCAATGGACAGGACATTCTCCACAGTTGAGTGGAGAGTGGGGTCTGACTTTCACATGAACTCTGGTGCCCCATATTTGACCACGTCCCCTGAATAGGGAGGCCTGGTGGCACTCAGAGGAAGGACAGCAGGCTACCAAGAAGAGACTTGATACCGTATGAGCATATACAGGGGTAGGAAGTCCCCCTCAGTCAAAGTCATAGGGGAGGGGAATGAGGGGAAAATGGGAGGGAGGGAGGAATGGGAGGATACAAGGGATGAGATAACAATTGAGATGTAATATGAATAAAGTAATAAAATATATTAAAAAAAAGAGTCAGAGGTAGGCCCCCACTCCCACTGTTAGGAGTCCCACAAGAACACTAAGTGATACAGCTATAACATATAGAGAGAGGGCTTAGGTCAGTCCGATACAGACTCCCTGATTGTTCGTTCAGTCTCAGTGAGCCCCTCTGAGCCCTGCTTAGTTGATTCTGTGGGCTATTTAAAAAAACTTTCTAAAATGATTTTTAATTTTTATTTTATGCGCATCGGTGTTTTGCCTGTAAATAGGTCTGTGTGAGGGTGTTGGATTTCTCGGAGGTGGTGTTAGAAGTAGTTATGAGCTGCCATGTGGGTTCTGGGAACTGAACCCAGGTCCTCTGGAAGAACAGCCAGTGCTCCTAACCTCTGAGCCATCTCTCTAAAAAATTTAATTTTATTCGTTTCTATGTAGTTGTACTCAATGTTTCCCTTTTCTCTTTAAAACTATTTATTTTTATTTCTGTGTATGTGCATGCTCCTGTATGAGTGCAGGTGCCTGTGGAAGCCGGAGGGGGGGAAGGGCGGGGGGTGGTGGGTAAAAGATCGACTCCCTAGAGCTGAAGTACAAGTGGTTTGGGCCGCTCCAAGTGGCTCTGGGAACCACGCTCCAGTCTTCTGAAAGAGCAGCACCTTTTCCTAACGGCTGAGCCATCTCTTAGTTCCACTCAAGACTTAGGTTTCCAAACACGGGGCTGGCCCCAGCTGATGTTCTTTGAATATGGCCAGTACTTTGAGTACTTAAGACTTCCTCGCCGCAACGCTCTCTTTGAAGCAGGGTCTCACGATGTAGACCCAGGTGGCCTGGAACTTACTCAGCAGACAAGGCTTGCCTGCTTTAAATTAACAGAAATCTCCTAGCTTCTGCTTCCCAAATGCTGGGGTTAAAGTCATGTGCTACCACACCCAGCAAGCCTGTAGGACTGATGAGTGTAAATAGAAGAAAGAAGCCACTATCCAGGCCGGAAACCGACTCTACTCCTGATGGATACGACCATAGCAATTGCTTATTTCTTGGGCTTTGGCTAATTTACTCCCTTTCCATTTTGTCAGCTCCCAATGCCTGTTGATGGACCTCTTTGGAGGCAGTAAAAAAAAAATGACTTCTCAAACCATGAATGCATCATTTTTGCCTGGTTCTTTGTTATTATTTGATGGCACAAAAGCAGTGGCCAGGAAAGATGCTGGCACCATAGCTTACAGCCAGGGAGCTGTACCAACCTGAACTCACAATCAAGAAAGGAGACAAGGAAAGGCAGCTTCACAGAGTGTTCCTGGTAAAGAAGGAAAACGTATTACCTTCATTAAAATGCGGCTTTTGAGTACGGGTTTTTAATATTCTGTGTGGCCAAGGAGGAAGTTTCCCCAAACACAGTCAGTCTTGAACAAATACTTGAAGTGGTCACTCGAAGAGTGAGATGAAGAATTTTTTAAATGGAATTTAAGTTTTATTTGAAAGAGAGTATGACAAACTAATTAAAAATTGGCAATATTTTCTTGATACTGTACAAGATAAAACTATGCATTCAAAGAAAACAACTGGTAGCATTATGTCTAAAGATAACATTTAAACATTCAGACTAAAGTTTTACGAAAATTTGTGTCTACTATTCTGGGCTTGATAAGTTCCAAAAGGTTTTTATTTTTTATTTTTTAATGAGAATGATAGTGATACTTATCAACGTGATTTTTAAAAAATATATCAATGATTGAAAATAGATACAATTCAGTAAACTGTTCCTTCTGAATGACCATGGCATTGTGTTGAAAAATCATTTCATGAATGAAAAATTTGTTCACAGTTGCATATTACTTCGTGGATTTCATGTGAGGATTCATTGATATGGTTGCAGCAGACAGAATCTGCATTTGGCAGGTGCTAGTACAATGAAGAAGACCCAAATGAGTCTGAAAAGACCATCGGAAAACTCCTTTGCTGTTACATTTTGTGTGATATCAGATTTTCTTGATATTTTTAACAAAGCTAAAGATGTCACAGCAGATAAGCTGAGCATTGTGTGTTACACACTTGTAATTCCCATACTGGAGAATGTGAGGCAGGAGGATTACTGATTTCAAGCCATCCTGGGCTACATAGGGAGAACTTGTATCAAGCAACCAATATAAAATAATACAAAACAAACAATAGGATCAGACGACAAACCATCAGGGGGGGTGGGGCAGGGAGGCAGGTAGAAATCGGCTCTCTTTACTAGTGCATGTACAACAAAGACTTGCAAAAGTGTAAAATGAGGTTTGTTTAGCTTGTGAAAATCTTATTTATGCCATAATACATTGTCATTGTTTTGAAATGTCCATATACATACATACACACACACATATTTGGTTCAGCTTTCAAAATTATGATTATTCAAAACATTATAATTCATGTAAACAAATTTGGTTGTGTCTTTATGCATTTTTAAGGTTATACAGGGACCCAGAGATGAAAGCGTTTGAGCACAAATTATTGACTTTTACCTACAAAGCCCGAGTACTTGCTGTTTCCTTAATGCTTAGCCAAATTTTTTTCTGGATCTTTTTTAATAATTTTGTCCTTTTGTCATTTAGCTTGGTGAAGTGGGGGTAGAAAATGGAGAGACTGCTTGCTTTATTCTGTAGCTTATGCAGACAGCCATTATTTTTCAGGCTATAATACATTGTTCTTAAGAGAAAAAGATTCTTTTTGGACATATCACTATCAACTTTTCTTATGGGCTATTGATGTTTCAAGTTTGTTGACATGAGTTGACACTCCTACGTCTTTGAACCAGTGCAGTTTATGTTACAATATTATTTCAGTGTGATTTCCCCCCACCCCTCAGTTAGCAAAGGCAGACCTCTCTCCCAGCCAAGTTGCCGGTTTTGTTTTCTTTCTGGGAAGCAAGACATGACCTCTTCATTCTTCCTGTGTGAAGAGGTAGCAATCTTTTAAAATTCCAGTGACCGTAAAGTTTTCTTTAAGAATGTCAAATAGAACCATCTAGAGACATTTCTGGTAATCTTACACAGTCATCAGCAGAAGACAAAGGTGGCTACGGCTTTGGAGAGTGGAGGCCTTGATCACGGTAGCGTTGCTTGGTCTCTTTCAGTGGGATTTCAAAGGCTGTTTTCGGTAATGCATGTTAATGCTTTATTTTCGAAGTTTTCTTTCTTCCATAAGCTGCTCATACTTTGACCAGGAACTGACCTTTCCCCTTTTTGAAATTTACCCTCCAACCCATCCCCGTCTCCAAGCCAGCTTTTCATTAGGGAACATGGGAGACATCCCCTCGTGTTGCTATGCGTTGTGCTCTGGTGGCAAGCCTCCCTGACAGAAATCAAAGAGCTGGGAGAGCCAGAAGCACGGACTCTGTGATCTCAGCCCGCTAAAGAGAAGCGTCTCCCGAGAGAGGTTCAGTTCGTGTCAGTTACATCTTAATTCATCGCAGAGATGGGAAGCAGGCAGCCGTTTGAGTACTTTTATTGAGAGACAGTTTCCAAATCACCCGATCAGGTTAGGACTTCATTTCTCCTTTGAATGGATCCAGGTCCCGGCAAAATGAAAAAGCTGCAGCTCACATGCAGAGCGACGTAAGATAAACTTTTAAGAATGGTAACACAAATTTTGCTGCGTTTCTTCAGGTTGAGCAGGACGTGCGCATTTGCAGGAGCCCCTGAACTTTAAGGAGCTGCCCACTGCCTAGAATAATAGAATTCGGATATAACTGTACTTGGAGTTTTCCAGTGCAGTCAGTGGAGATGAGCGAAGGAGCTCACAGGACCTAGAAGCTTCCTGATGTGTAGGTAGCCAGCTATGGCAACCAAGACCGAGCTGGCGCTGGCCTGTCTTAAAAGTGCCACTGAATTATTCTCCTGGTTTAAAAGGGACCGAGTATAATTTTAAAAGTTTAAGAATATCCAACCTTTATGGGAAATACGTTGAAACTTTAAGTGACCATATTAATTGAATATTAAAGTGCACCTGTCCCCATTTTTACTACATGGACGCCTACACTAGAATTACGTCACTGGCACAGTCCTGTTGTCTCCAAGGCACTTGGGGTTTAGAAACTTTGTCAAACAGAATTAGTAAGTTTCAGAAATTAAGCAAAAAAAAAAAAAAAAAAAAAAAAAAAAAAAAAATCTGGCTTCACAGACTGTGAATTTAACCACCTCATAGGTTTCCATTAACAGTTAGTTAAAGTACTGAAGAGACAGAACTAATAATAAATTTTGGTGGCAAGTTACAGGATTTTTTAATACTTTTTCATATTTGGCCTTCCTGATTTAGTTCTCTTTTATCGTAAAGCAAGAGAAATTTCACACCTTATTCCATGCTATTTTCTAATGAAATGTTCTCCTTTCTTACTATTCAAATTCTACCCTTTCAAAAATGCCCATTTCAAATTTAATTTTCCTCATAAAGCTACCTGCCTTTAAAAAACACACTCTCCAAATTCGACAGTTGGAATATAATGTGCTAGGTGGGTAATGAGGCTTCCACTCCAGGTAAGAAGTTATTAAGACAACTCGGACCCTGCTGGTTTCCAGTGGGAAACGTGCTGTTCCATGTCTGCCCCAGTTTGCTGGTGTAAATCCCTTAATGTAACTGTCTTGGGAAGGGAGGGGCAGGTTTCCACTTCCACTTCTGGGTAACAGTTCACCACTGAAGAAAGTCAGGGCAGGAACTTAAGGCAGGAACCTGGAGGCAGGAACTGAGGCAGAGGCCATGGATGGGTGATGTTTACTGGTTTCAGTTACCTTTTTGTCTGCCCAAGGCCCTCCTGCCTAGGGATAATACTGTTTAAAATAGGCTTGGGCACTGTACATCAAGAAATCAAGAAAATGCTCCAATAAACATCCCTATAGGCAGTTACCATGGAGATAGTCCTTAAATTGAGGCTCTCTTTGCCCAGATGTATGAAATCCACAGCTAAAGCTAACTATGACGAAGAGCAGTATCTTTCCCTCACAACCATCCAGGAACTAATAACTGTTACCACACTATTTGCTACTATACATACTGTTTTGGATCAAGATTTCTGCCTATATTGGTATTTGTCACTAATCTCTTTGTTCATTAATGATTTTTCACTATCAATAGATTCTGTTTTTATTCATATAGGTTTGCTACTCTTTTAGATGGGTAAAAATGAAATGACAAGGACTAGCTCTGTAGACCTTGTCTTTAAAATCAGATAATTTACAGATATCTAGACTAGAGTAGAAAAGTAGGGGAAGGTGATGTCTGCTTGCAGATTTGGAGAAAGAATAGAATGCTGCTGCTCAGAGAAACAAAGCGGATACACACCTATGGGGTGATCTTGCCTGACAGGTGGACTGCTCAAAGTGTAAAGAGTTTGAGTAATTGGCATGAGACAGTAAAGCTAGTTACTGAAGAATGGAAATTTGCCTGACATTTCACTCAACAACATTTGTCCTTAAATTGGGGCCAGGGAAGAACAGTGTCATGTTCAGGGGCCTGTAATAATCACTGAAAATTAGTGTGAGAGAAAGTGTGATCATGACAGATGAGTATGGAGCATTACAGTGGATGTGGGGAGCAGATGGCAATTTCCAAAGCTGTGACTTTATTCTCCCGATCCACGCTTCTAACCCAAGAGAGTCGTTTGAATTCTTTTCCTTGATTCTAATTTCCTTTTTCTAATGCCAACTTTGTTTCTTGTTGGTGCAGAGATTTTTAATCCTTTCTTACTTGTTTCTTTGAATATTTAAGCAATAACTTTATTTTTTTTTTTGCCTCCGTTTGACTCCTTGCTCCTGTTTTATGAAAACCCTCTCTTTAAGTCATTTTGGTACACCAAATAAAATTTTTCATAATATGTCTCATGTAGGAAGTAATTTCAGTGATATACTTCTATTGCAAGCTCTCATGGAATTGTACTTTTATCTTATGTTGCAGTATTTTAAAAATATATTTTAGATAATATGTAAATACATCTTTGTCATTCAACTGGGAAGCTCCTAGACATGTGTGTGTCTATATCTTTAGTCCCCTAGCTGTATATTTTAACTTTTTAGATAATTTGTTTCAAGTTCTGCCTGTTGTTTGAAAGTCAGTACTTATGATCTTTACTGCTGTCTACACTGTCTATCAGGTGATTTGCTGACTTTCTCTGAGTTTTAATTTCAACGTCTCTATTCTGGAGGACCAAATTAAGTGTCTAGTTGCTACAGAATTTCTCATGTCTTGTAGGAAAAAATCCAACAGTTAAATAATAGCTGAAATAGCTCCCTGCCTTGAGAATGCACTGTCGAGGGCAGAGCCAAGTTTTGTAGCCTAGTTAATTGGTCTTTATTTTTTAAAAACCAATATTAAGCTTATATTGAAACAATTTTGCTATTTTTATGTCTGTGAATATAAAAATATGCTGAGACTATTGGGCTTTATTTTGGTAAATGCACTGGGGTGAACACAGCTGAATCCAGGTAGATCACACACACACACACACACACACACACACACACACACACACACACAC
>OU015747.1:54694103-54706698 GCA_907169655.1 Acomys percivali
ACACAAACACACACACACACAAACACACATACCCATGCACACACACACACATCCCTCCTCACCCCAGGACTCAGATCATCAATGCTCAGCTGGGCCTTGCTCCCGCCGGAGTCCCGAGTGAGTTCTAACAAACCCCTCTAAAGCAGCCTCCTGTCGCATGTTCCTCGGGACAGGATGAGCACATCCACTGAAAATCATGTTTTCTTTGCATCCTAACTGAAACCCGCATTAAAGGGGGAACAGGAATTCAGCGCCGCCGCCAGCTGCAGTATCTCTCCCATCAGCTCCCCAGTAGGGCCTGCTAGGGACCTGCCGAGCCTCTGGATAAATTGTATTTTCCAAGGGTTAATTAAGCTGTCTTGAGCTTCTGCATGAAGAAGAACAAACTGGCACTTTGCAGGGCTTTCTGAAACCCGCTGTCGACATTCCAGTGCCTGCTGCTTTTAGCTGTATCGATCCGATGCCTGACCTGTGAAATCCTTGATGGCTGCTAACACCAGAAGCTTACTGGAGCTTTCCAAGGGAGCTCGGGACAGCGTGTGTAGTCAGGTACAATTACCTATCCCTCCAGGAAAGCCAATTAGTTCACAAAGAGGTGGAGCAGAACAAATGTTTTGTATGTGATTTAGAATCCTAAAAAAAAGAAAGGGAAAAGAGGAGGCAAAGGCTTTGTTCTGTTGGATTCTTTTGTTCCTAATTTTATGATTATTGTTCAACTCACAGTGGTCCTCACATTTTCTCACACGTTTCTGAAAGAATTGTGAGAACGGGGATAAACCAGGTTTACTGCCTTCCCTTTAAGCTATGAAAATTGCCTTGTGTTGTTGAAGATCCAGTTTCTAGACTAACTGGAAGGTAGGACAACTCAAGTTTGTTCTACTTTTCAAAGTTCAGAACTTTCTTTAAATGAGACAATAAGCTTCAATCATCATTAGAGAAAAAAAAAACAAGGAAAACCCCTGCCCCCCAAATAATCAAGGTGAGTGATAACTCCTTTTAGTACTTGACTTTGCAGGTAATATGTAGGAGTGAGAGAGTCCTAGGCAGATGCCTGCTCTACGGAGCCAAGAAAATACGTACATAGCTTCACAAACTTTATCTACTCAAATGTGGTGTCCTTGGAATAAGAGATGCTAAAACTGATAGGCACTTCCTGACTTGTGTCAAACCTTGATTTACTAGTCAGAGATGGTAGCGCTGCTGCGGTTGTCACACCTGTGACCAATGTCCTTTGTGACCAATGGTCTTCATTTATGAACTAGCAGCAAAATGTGGTCTTTTCATCACATTCTTTTTCTTCATTTGAATACTAAGTCAAGTAGATATCGAAAGTTATCTCTTGAAACACAATGTACTGCTGGAATTAGCTAAAATGGAATTTAATGCACTCTAATGTTAAAAAACTGGCAAAATGAGAAAAAGGAAAAACTATAACTCAAATCTTTTGTCAAAATCAGATCATATGAATGTATACACTGACATACATATGCATGTAATATATTCCAAACACATATCCACACACTAGCTATCAAATGAACTTGGATTAGGAGTTTAATGGAGAGGGAGGGAGAGGGGGGGCAGACACACACAGAGAAAGAGAGAGAAAGAGAGAGAGAGAGAGAGAGAGAGAGAGAGAGAGAGAGAGAGAGAGAGAGAGAGGCTTGCTATGGAAGCCTTTATTCTAAGCTTAGAAGAAGCTAACATAGACATTTAATTCTTGGGTTTTTTTGGTGTTTTTTTGTTTGTTTGTTTTAAGACAGAGTTTGTTTGTTTGTGTGTGTGTGTGTGTGTGTGTGTGTGTGTGTGTGTGTGTGTGTAGCCTTAGCTGTCCTGGACTCACTTTGTAAGATCAGGCTGGCCTCGAACTCACAGTGATCCACCTGTCTCTGTCTCCCAAGTGCTGGGATTAAAGGCATGTGCCACCAATCCCAACTTAATTCTTGTTCTTAAAAGAAGTAAAATCAGATTGACAAGCCTTCATTTTACTGTAGAAATAGTAATATAAAGTAAAAATAGTTTCCTGGCTAAGTCAGAAATACAAAAGCAATAAAGATTAAAAAAAAAAACTTGTAAAATTCAGTTGTCTTTCACCACAGTTGCTTCTTATAAAATGTGATTTTATGGTATTGTAGGGAGATAATTGCACAAAGTAAAATGTGGGTTTGTTATGGGCTTTCAGAGGGACTTGGTTTGCTACACATGGGATGAGAGGGGGTGGTCAGGACCTGGGTGCATGTTGGTGTCTGTGTGGGTCTGGTATCTGTGTGATACAGTCCAAGGCAGTAACAGCAGACCCTTCACCAAGAGCGTTATTGCATGGAATGGGAGATGAGCAATCTCTTCCTTCATTTGGGTGTTAGCAAAATGGATTGGGGACTTGGCAGTAATGTCAGTGTGCTGTTTCAATGCTTTTCTCTCCCCTTATCAGTGTCAAGTGGGGTTAAGACCACTCCAGTTGGGGTATTGGAAGGGAATTGGTAACAATTTCCAGCACTAGGCAGGCCTGGCATACATGATTTTGGAACTGCATGATTCGGGGATAAATTCGGCATTACATTTGGTAAGAGGCATACAGATGGTAGATTCTGTTTGTGCTCAACCCTGTCTCCCTTCTTCTCTGCCCCTTTTCCAACTCTGTCTGTCTCTCCTTGTCTCTGTCCCTGTCTGTCTGTCTGTCTGTCTGTCTGTCTGTCTGTCTCTCTTGTTGATGGTGATGTTCAGAGACTATTCTTCATAAAATGAATTCTAAGCTAGGAGTTTAATCTTTTCAGAGCTCTACTTCACTGCAGGTGCATTGGTCATGGCATTGCCTCTCTAGGTGATTTTCAGTTATACACTGTGCTCTAGGAAAGCAAACCTTCCACTATTATTGGAACGAAAACCCAAATTTGGTGTCAACACTATGATCCTAAAATATGAACTGCATATTATTTTTTTTAAAAAAGTATGCCTTCCCATAAAACCAAAATAATTTTTTAAAGAACCATGGACAATTCTGCAGACAATTTTTCTTTAGAGCCATTCTTTGGATGAGATAGTGGGAGGTCATTAAACTTCTTTGACTTCTGTGTTGCTCTCCTGCATAGAATCTTGCCGCCACTTATTTCAAACACAAGGAACTCTGTCCAAAGTTTAACCTGAAACCTACAAATGTAAACTAGAAGGCAGTAACAAATGACGGTTCTCCTACCTTTTCATTGTTTACTTTTCTCAAGTCTTCTGCTCAAGAGAGAGAGAATAAATTCCTAGGAATCCAACTTGAAAGATTTCAGTCTATTTAACAGAATGGTTTTTCTAAATCATAAGAGAACTAGAGCTAGATACAGAGATTATTTCATGCAAGCAAGATTATGAACAATTTTTTTTTAAGTTTTGGAGTAACAGGTCCAAAATACAGAAAAAAAGAGCAAATGCCTTTAAACTGCATCATTATGAAGGAAGTAGAGAATGGGCTGAACCTAAGATCTCCTCTGCTAGCTTCATTTCTAAAGCTTCTAGAATCTTCTTCTTGGAGATATTTCTACTTACATTTCTCCTCCACCCTGAGCACTGAGTCTTTGCGTTGCCTGTAACTAGAACCTACCAGCCTATGCTTCTTCCAACAAAGATCTTGAGGAAGAGAAGGAATGTGTGTCTCAGACTTGAGAAGTGAAGGGATTTAGATGACAAAGTGAGTCAAAGAGACACACGCAAGGAAAACTATAAAAGAATCAAGGAATCGATTGCAGAGAACTGTATTTACTTACACCCAAGTGTTTGCCGCTTGTTGTCTGCTAGGGTTTCCTCAAAGGAAACACGGAGCAAGAAGAAAGCTGACCATGGAGCACTGCCACTGGTGCTGTGGGAGTTCATGGGTTTTACGTGTGTATTTTTGCACATTGAAAGATAATTATAAAAACAATGAAAACATGAAATTCTCAGTTTTTATACTAATATAAGTTCACCTTTCTAGAACAATTTCCTCTTATAAACTTACATGTAGTGTCTAATACTGTCCACCCAAAGAGGGTCTTGATCATGTGTCTGAGTCAGCATTTTCACTTTGGCCTTTTAATGTTTGTCTTCTGACCTTATTTTACTACAGATAACGAGACACAAATTATTCTTTATATATACTAGATAATAAGAAGTCACAGTCACACTTTAATTGCTTTTTCCTTACCTGTTATTTATTTACAAGGTACTATGCTTTATCTAGTTATTTATTTATAGAAAAAGTCATGTAGGCTGGCTTTGAACTCATGCAGATACATAGTACACCTGAATTGATTGTGTGTATGTGTGGGTGTAGATTTTTGTATATGTGTGTATGTACATGTATGTGCTCGCATGCATGCATGCATACACTAGTGCCCATATAGGCCAGGGGAAAACACTGATTATCTTCCTAAATGGCTCTAAACTTAGTTGTTTTAAGACTGAGTCTCCCACTGAGCATGGAGAGCACCAATTCAGATAGCCTGCCTAACCATCAAGCTTGCTGAGATTACAAGGGTGGGTGTTCTACTGGGCCTGACTTTTTGTGTGGATGTTGGGGAATCCAGACCCGAGTCGTCAAACTTGCCTAGCAAGCATTTTACTGACTAGGCCATTTTAACCAGTCCATGTACTGACATTTTATCGTGTTATTTTACACAAAGAATGGGATTCCCAGCTCAGACAATAAGATAATATGGACCTGCATGATTGCAAGTGTCTGCAGCTGAGAAGTCCTCTGTAAAGATGAGGCAAGTTCATCTCAGTGTTGCAGAGGTGTTGCTTGTGTTGGATCTAGCTGGCCTTTTTATCGATTTTTTTTTCAGTGTTAAGAGATTGAATTCAGGGCCTTGGACATACGAAGCAAATACCAGGAAGCCACTTCCTCAGCTTTGGTTGGCTGTCTTTCTAGTTCATTTGAGACATAGCTTGAGCTGTGAACTTAACATTTAAAACAAAATTTTAACTTAGGAAACAAATTGACAATAATGATTAAGATTCATTAGAATTCTGTGTCTTCTGAATATAGTAAGACCAATTAACACAATAATGAAAATGTATCTGTATGCAAAACTTAATGGATTTGTTAATTGGTTTCTTTGGAAGACAGAAATACATTAATTGTCCTCAAATATTTAAGGTAGACAAATTATAATGAGGATTTGAAAATATATGTGGAGCTAGCATGCCAACCTCATGCTAATCTGTTTGAAAGATGCAAACAAAAATATGTCATAGAAACATTTTGCTACATTTGTGTTGTTACTACCTTTGATTATTGTGGACATGGGAATTTACTAATTTTTAAAAATATTGTACTCCTTTTTTTTTTTCCTAGTCAAAATAAATGTTTTAAGACAATACATTTTTCTGAGTGCTAATGTCACCTCTTTATACCCAGACTTCTGAGATATGGAGTTTTCACTCCAATCCTCAGAGTTATTACTCTTATCCTTAGGCTGTAACTACAGCCAGTGTGGTTTTGGCTATGCCAATTTCCCTGGCTTTAATGTACACGATTTGGTGATTCACAGCATGGCATATTGAAACTTGTAAGTCTTAGTCCACACAATGTAAACCTTTCCCATTCCCTTGCTGTGCTGTGCAGTTGAGCATCTCAGATGTCAGCATGGGCCCTCCTGCTTTCTTCCTTTTGTTCATCTCATTCATCCTCTTTTCCATAATTTACCATATTCCTTAAAAAAAAATTGGATGTGAATATAGCTCCACAGTGTTTACTGTCTCAAAAGCCAAGCCTTTGACCTTAAGTGTAGACATATCTATTATTCACACTGATCCTTTCCCGATATGTTCCATGTTATTTGTGACCTCAGCATTATCTCATAACTTTTGCTGAGTTTTTTTTTTTTTATGTTCTCTCCCACTCTGGCTAGACTCTTAAGATGTTTATGGTATTTCTTATAAAGTGTTGGAGGATTTTCTTAATTTCTGGTATGGTGTTTTATACTAAAGATCAGAAATTTACAAATAACCAAGTTAAATTGACACACAATGTTGGGGTCTGGGACAGTCAAGAGCAGAGTATCCACACCTGCCCAGCATCCTTGGAGGCCTTCTTGCTGCATCATTCCATGGGTAGGGTACAATATGATGTAACACAACCAAAATGCTCACTTGGCTCTCTATCCCCTCCTATGACACCGTTAAACATTGGGTGTTGTGTGCATGACTTCATGTAACCCTAAATCTCTCCAAAGGCCCCCTCAAAATCCCAGCAATACAAATGTGGAGACCGTTGCCAGGGCACAGATTTTTAGGAGCTGTCCTTAAACTGTGGCTTTGTCTACAAAGTTATAGCTAAGTGTACATGGGACACACTCTTAATTTTGCTTATGAGGATTGCACATGTTTTGAGGGGGCCTAGGAACATAGACATGGTTGCGTGACTTGATTTGGCCAGAGACATGAGGAGTGCATCTGTGATTTGTGAATGGGTCATGGGAGACCCGGTAATTGCTCCTTGTGCCATATTTTTCTTTCCTTCCTTAGTTTTTCAGTAACAACAAACCCTCCTGGGTCACTCGAGGTGATGACTTATGATGGTGGAGCCCCTGCTAGGTTCAAGGCATTGAGTTTTGACTTAGCGTGCTAACACAACATCGCCTGGACTCTCTCCCTTGATGTGATTGCAGTTAGACTTTCAACAAAGATTGGCAGACATTCCCTATAAAAGTTCCTAAGGTAGTCAGCACTGACAGCCTTTTCTCTTCGCAAGATTCAACCTCTATTACAATTTAAAAAGTTTCCACACTTTTTCGACCACCAGATAACCTTGTTGAGATCAGATTGAATTTTTTTTTGCAGTGTTTTTCTTACTGTTACACCTCAACTGCCTTATAAATCTTGACTATCACATTATACTCACTACTGTACTGTCTTTGTCATCAGTAATTAGTTTACTGTAAGTTTTACAGTGTCTTTGTTCATCATGAATTTCATGTCTGGGATTGCTGCTCTTAAGAATTTAATTTCCCCTTAGCTGGAGGACACTCCTAAGAAACAGAGATTGTAGTAAAGTGTCTGCGGACTTTCAGTCCCTAGAGTATCTGCGGTGTCATATCTGAATGACAGAATCTCTGATTCAGAAGTGCAATTTTAAGTTTTCCTTCAGGATTTTGTACAGTGTTTTCAGTAACTAAGAGACACTGGAGACTACTATCCCTTCTATAACATTCCTAATTTTGGTGGGTGTTACTGACTTCATTTTCACCACTGTTTCCATATAGTTTTCATTGTTTCGCATCACTCCACAGGCCAGCAGTTCTCAACCTTCCTAATGCTACAATCCTTTAATACAGTCCCTCACGTTGTGGTGACTCCAACCATAATTTATTTTGTTGCTACTTCATAACTAATTTTGCAACTGTTATGAAATCATGATGTAAATATCTTATATGTAGGATATCTGATATGCAACCCCCAAAGGGGTTGTGACACATAGGTGGAAAACTGCTGCCATAGGCTGTCTCTCATTGGTAAACTGTCTTTTCTAACCTTATAGAAACATATTTCTACAATTTCCTCAAATCCTTTGTTATTACATTCCAGATATTTACTTCTTTTATAGCTTTACTTTCAGAGTTCCATAGAAAAATGAACTTTTTATTTTGTTTGCCACTCTGGTTCTGATGTAAATTAGGTTTCTGTCTGTGTTATGTCTTCTAATATGTATGTATGTATGTATGTATGTATGTATAAATTTTGTCAACTAGTTCTTACTTTTACATATTGCTATTATTTCAATGGGATTTAAGGAGCTGATACAGACCAATCCATATCATAGGAATTTAAATACAGTCTATAGAAGATGCTTCACGTTTGTATCACCTTACATTCTTCTATCTGAACGAGCTTTTGTACTCATTGCTCATGCAGTCAGAGACTACATCATGAGGACCACTTAGTCCTCTGTGCTCTGTTCATTGAATGATAGTGTGGCAATGGCTTAATTAAATAGCATGGCATTTCTAGATGATTTGGAAAAAATATGTGTATTATCTAATATGTCTTGTCTGGTTTTGACGAGCTCACTCACACATGGGGCAATGGAAGGCTACTGTAGGCCCTGAAGCAGTCAGGGTAAAGAAAGGTGGGAACATCCTCTGTTTACTCTTACTGAGGACTGAATTCTTTTGAGGAATCATGATGTCCAAACAGTGACATGTGGTCTGGGTGATGGATTGCCCCCGTGAGGGAAGAATGGGGAGACTCAGACAGAAGTCTTAGGCAGGAAGAACTGGAATCAAGATGTTTTCTTAAGTAAGTAGCTTTACCCATGATTCCTTCCTTGTGATGAGACAATCCTATGGAGTCTCCATGAAGATCCTTCCTGTCACCTCTCAACACAGATGATAGGGGCAGAACTAGTTCACTTCCGTTCTTTCATCACAGAGAAGGCAAATTTTAATGAGGACACAGTTTCTCCTTTACTTTTATTCCTCTTTCATATACTCTAGTAGAAATTTCTTCCTTTGTGGTGTGGCCAAATAGATTGTCATCATTTATTACATTCTGATCAATGTGAGAGACACATTCACTTTTTCTATACCACAGAAACAGTGTGAACATAAATAAATGAATATATATGTATATATTTACCTACATATATACATATGAATATATATGTGGGGGATTGTAGAAATATGCAGAAAGTATTTAACTATAATAATATATCTCTACAAAGTATAGTTGTGATATCTCTTAAAATTTACCAATAATGGTCATATTTCATGGGTAGAATTGAAATGATTTTCCTTACTTTGTGGCTGGACTCCTTTCTGAGCTAACAATTCAAAATGGCAGCTCCACCAACAGATGCAGAAACAGTGAGTTGATGGAAAACAAATCCACCATAGAGCAATGATGGGAAGGCCACTCGGAGGGAGACGAACATGAGTTTTAGCAAATCAGGAAAGGAATACAGCAAACTGTTTTCCCTTCAGAAGCTGGTCAAGATGGCAGAATGAGTACACACTACTCTCAGATTTTGAAGTTAACATTCTAAAATGTCCCATTCCTCCTTCTCTTTCTTGTCTTCTGTACCTGAGTTTTCTAAACTCTGACATCATTGGATAGAATTTGCACAAAACAGATATGATCGCATGTCAGTCTGTCCTCGGTGAAGGCAACAGAAATAGATCATCCAACATTTAGTGAGAAGTTCATGAAGTTCAGGAAGCTCGGGAAGTGAAATGCATGAGAATTTCAGTGACTTCCAGGTCAAGGTTCAAGCTTTCATTGAAAATATTCGAAGAACATGCTGCAGTAAACCCCTCTGAACCCTTCAGTTCTCGGTGGAGAAAGTAGCCCCCAGTAGGGCTCTCACTGCACAGTGTGCTACTTGACCGTGCTCTTCATTGTTTTTGGATTTTCAGTTTCCTCAAGTACAGAGTATGTAAATGCTCCAGCTCCTCAACCTCCCAAGATCACATATATGAGAATACATCCCAAGTACTTCAGTTTTAAACATGACGTCTCTCTCTCCCTCTCTTTTTTTTTCATTGATTAATTTATTTACTTTATATCCTGGTCAGTACTTCCCCTCCCTCCTCTACTCCCAGAGTCCCTCTCTTCCTTCCCCTCCCCTAAACCTATGCCCCCTCCCTTTCTTCTCAGAGAAAAGGAGAAAGAGAGGCCACCCATGGAGTATCAATCAGCCTTGGTATATCAAGTAGTACTCTTCTAGTGAGACTAGACAAGGCTGTCCAGTAAGGGGAAAGGGATCCAAAGGCAAACAGCAGAGTCAAAGACAGTTTCTCTCACTTGCCAAAGTTGAGTGAACAACAGATAAACAAGCTAAATAGTCCCATCTACCCTACAGAAATAGGAGCAATCATTGATAGTCTCCCAACCAAAAAAGCCCAGGGCCAGATGGTTTCAGTGCAGAATTCTACCAGACCTTCAAGGGCGAGATAATACCGATACTCTTCAAGCTACTCCAAAAGATAGAAATGGATGGAACATTACCAAATTCATTCTATGAGGCCATAGCCACACTAATACCTAAACCTCACAAAGACTCAACAAAGAAAGAGAATTTCAGACCAATTTGTCTTATGAACATCGATGCAAAAATACTAAATAAAATACTTGCAAAAGGAATACAAGAACACATCAAAGATATCATTCATCATGACCAAGTAGGCTTCATCCCAGACATGTAGGGATGGTTTAATATACGGAAATCCATCAATGTAATCCACCATATAAACAAACTGGAAAAAAAAAACCACATGATCATCTCTTTAGATGCAGAGAAAGCATTTGATAAAATCCAACACCCATTCATGTTTAAGGTTTTAGAGAGAGATCGGGGATACAAGGCACTTTCCTCAACATAATAAAGGCTATCTACAGCAAGCCAATAGCCAAAATCAAATTAAATGATGAGATACTCAAGGAAATTCCTCTAAAATCAGGAACAAGGCAAGGCTGCCCACTCTCTCCATATCTCTTCAATATAGTACTCGAAGTTCTAGCCAGAGCAATAAGACAACAAAAGGAGATCAAGGGTATCCAAATGGGAAAGGAAGAAGTCAAACTATCCCTATTTGCAGATGATATGATAGTGTACATAAGTGACCCTCAAAATTCCACCAGAGAACTCCTACAGCTGATAAACACCTTCAGCAAATTGGCTGGATACAAAATTAACTCAAAAAAGTCTGTAGCCTTCCTATACACAAATGACAAGCTTGCAGAGGAAGAAATTAGAAAAGCCACATCCTTCACATTAGGCGCAAGCAATATAAAATATTTAGGAGTTACTCTAACTTAGCAAGTGAAGGACTTGTTTGAAAAAAATTTCAAAACTCTGAAGAAGGAGATAGAAGATGACATGAGAAGATCGAAGGATCTTCCTTGCTCATGGACCAGGAGAATTAACATAGTAAAAATGGCCATCCTACCAAAAGCAATCTACAGATTCAATGCAATCCCTATAAAAATACCTACACAATTTTTTAAAGACATTCAATTCTTCATATGGAAACTTCATATGGAAAAACAAAAAACTCAGAATAGCTAAAACAATCTTGTACAATAAAAGGTGCTCCGGAGGAATCTCCATACCGGATCTCAAACTGTACTATAAAGCAATTGTAATTAAAACAGCATGGTACTGGCACAGCAACAGGCTGGTTGATCAGTAGAATCGAATTGAAGACCCAGATATGAATCCACACACTTATGGTCACTTGATTTTTGACAAAGAAGCCAAATCCATTCAATGGAAAAAGGATAGCATCTTCAACAAATGGTGCTGGTCTAACTGGAGGTCTATGTGTAAAAAAATGCATCTGGACCCATATTTGTCACCTTGCACAAAACTCAAATCCAAATGGATTTTTAAAGACCTCAACATAAAACCAGAGACACTAAGTCACTTAGAAGAAAAAGTGGGGAAGAACCTGGAACATATTGGCACAGGAGACAGCTTCCTGAACAGAACACCAACAGCCCAGGCCTTAATGTCAACAGTTAATAAATGGGACCTCATGAGCCTGAGAAGCTTCTGTAAGGCTGGAGACACTGTCAAGAGAACCAAGTGACAGCCTACAGACTGGGAAAAGATCTTCACCAACCCTACATCTGACAAAAGTCTAATATCCAAAATATATAAAGAACTCAAGAAATTAAACACCACCAAACCAAATAACCCAATTGAGAAATGGGGCTTGGAACTAAACAGAGAATTTTCAACAGAAGAATATCAAATGGCTGAGAAACACTTAAAGAAATGCTCAACCTCCTTAGTCATCAGGGAAATGCAAATCAAAACAACTCTGAGATTCCATCTTACACCCATCAGAATGGCTAAGATCAAAAATTCAAGCGACACCACATGCTGGTGAGGATGTGGGGAGAGAGGAACACTCCTTCACTGCTGGTGGGAATACAAACTAGCACAGCCACTTTGGAAATCTATCTGGTGCTATCTCAGAAAACTGAGAATAGGGTTTCCTCAAGACCCAGCAATTCCACTTCTTGGAATATACCCAGAAGATGCTCCAGCACACAACAAGAAAATTTGCTCAACCATGTTCATAGCAGCCTTATTCATAATAGCCAGAACATGGAAACAGCCTAAGTGTCCATCAGTAGAAGAATGGATAAAGAAACTGTGGTATATATACACTATGGAATACTACTCAGCTATTAAAAAACAAGGAATTCCCAAAATTTGTGGATAAATGGATTGAACTAGAAATGATCATAATGAGTGAATTAACCCAGAAGCAGAAAGACTCAAATGGTATATACTCACTTATATCTGCATACTAGCCCAATGGGCATGTCCCACGAAAGCCTTCACTTACCAGGAAAGTGGGACAGAGGGGAGGACATCCTATTGGGACTGTAGATGAGAGAAGCATGGGAGACTAGCAAAGTAGAAGGATCCTGAGGGTTGTAGAAACCTACAAGTAGAACATTATGTTAGGTAGATTTGGGCCCAGGGGTCCAGCTCAAACTAAGGCACCAGCCAAGGACAATATAGGCGGTAAACTTTAAACCCCTACCCAGATCTAGCCAATGGACAGAATATTTTCCACACTTGAGTGGAGAGTGGGATAAGACTTTCTCGTGTACTCTGGTGCCT
>OU015747.1:54708818-54719785 GCA_907169655.1 Acomys percivali
TCTCTCTCTCTCTCTCTCTCTCTCTCTCTCTCTCTCTCTCTCTCTCTGATCTGCTCTGATAGGACCTATGTCCAACTAAAAGCAATTATATCATTTACATGTAGGAAGGACCTCAAAACTGTCTATGTATTCTCTGAGTGTCTCCGTAAGCAAACCCAAGAGTAACTGATATGTTCAACCACTTCCCTTCCCGGTGGTTTTGGCTGTGCACCATAGGCTTGTGGGTCATGATGACTCCATGAGAGACATCTAGAATGTGTAGACGTCTAGAACATCTGTGTTACTGACAAATTGACTGGTTATATTCATGGGATATGTGTGCATACATTTAAAAAATATTCTGTGCCTTTGTCACCATGCTACATAACCATCACCATGTTTCGGAAGGAATCATTATGTAGCTGCAGTTTAAGATCTTGAGACCTCCTTTGGTAGGCTTCTTCAGAATGAGAAGAAGCTATACAATGATTTTAGGAGCTTCTGGTGCACGCTAAATATTTGAGTTTATTTAAAAAACCTAGATTTCTTTACTATGACAACTTTTCATCTTATCATTTTGTAGTCTGGTGCTCATCACTGGGCTGTAGTTTACTATGAGTCAATTTTTTTTCAGATCTGCTTGATGCTGCTTATGAATTCTTCCTCATGAACACTGGGTACTGTTACTTGTAAATATCCCCCAGGAAAGCTGTGTGGCATGGGTAGGGTTTGAGTATGTCCCTTAAAGGCTGTAATGAGGTAGACGATGCCAGGACCTTTAAAACATAAGGTCAAATGGAAGGCAACTATGTCAGGGCAGGTGCTGTGCTGAGGACGAGCTCATGAAGTTCTCACAGGACCGCCCTTACTACCCTCGAGACCAGGTTGTTATTGAAAGCAAGTATGGATATGGTATGCATATGTCCATTCTGGTGTGCATGCTTGCGCGCGTGCATGCTTGCGCGCGTGCATGCTTGCGCGCGCGCACACACACACACACACACACACACACACACACAGAGTTCAAAACCTACATTTTATGGCTTGAATTACAATTCTATTAAGCAATATTTTTATACATAATGTGTATAGCTGTTAGTTTGCCTTTTGGTGATGGAGATTCAATGTAGAATTTTTTTTTTTTTTGCTGGGCAATATATACCTCTGAGCCAAACTGTCAGCCCCATGAATCCTTACTGTGGGTGTATATTCATGAAAGGGAGGAATTTCAACAGATATCAGGAAAACGAGTGCACTGAAGCTGTCCATACTTTGTTATAAAGCTTTTTTACTCTTTCACAACCACCTAATGGTAAACACAGCATCACTACAATCACCGTCTTTATGGGAGTATCTGGCTAACTAGAGTTTATAGTAATAAACATTTTCATGAATATTTTAGATCACCAACTGGATCTTAAAACATGGACACTATGGAATTTGGGTCTGAATAAACTTTGTCTCTCCTACTAATGCAGATATATTCACAATCTTGCAAAATATGTGTATAAAACTTGCTTGTAGATTAAAATGTCTTTGTGGATACCATATTCTGTCTATCCAGATACTGAAAACACATGGTAATCTTGGGATCCTTTGCTTTTCTTAAATTTGAAATCCTCTTTATGTCATCTGTCACTACAGCTTACTTGTATTGCCCTGTGGAATTATTATTGTACAGCACTATAATTGGTTTCCACTCAAGTTTCCCCTTTTAACTCTATTTTATCTTCCCTTCCTTCCTCCTGTAAATAGACAATTAGAACTAGGCATATAACCAACACGGAATTATTTGGGTAGTGCAGCAATGTCTCTTGTGTTCATTTAATATTACATAATTGTGAAGTTTGTCATATAAAGTACTATGCATAGATTCCTGGGACCACATATTAAACAAAATATTCTCAGTTTGACTCAGTATGGAGCTGAGCTAGGGACTAGATGTAGTTACAATCAGATGATCTGACTAGACATTACTATGATAACTAAAATAATAACAAATATGTCAAATACATTTTTTCAAATACATTGTAGCTTGGAGCTACAAATAATACAAATAAATACAAAAGCCACGAATAAAACAAATAGTATATTTGACATATTTGTTATTAAATATATATTATATAAATGTCTTAGGCAACAGTATGACATTGTTTATAGTTAAATACTGTTTTATGTCATAGTTCATATAAAATGCAAAAGATCATTCGGTTAATGCATGGACTATCTTGAACATTCACACATACACTGTATTGATTGCACAGCATAATAATTTTCTATCTTAATGACATCTTAATGACAGCAAATTCACAAATATAGTTGGAAGCAACCTAGATTTATTAGGTGGCAGTAGTGTAGTGGAAAGTCATGCCTGGCTCCATGTACTTTTCTGGCTTGAGTGACACAAAGCTGAGAGCAAAGTGCAGCTTCTGGAGAGAGCCTGGGGAGCATCTCCTTCTAAGCCAAGCCAGGTTAGCAGTTGAATTCATTTCCTTCTCATTTGTAGACCCAAGGTTCTCCTTTTTGCTTAATGGCAGCTGAGGGCTAGTGTCCATTTCTTACATTTTATCATGGGCCCAACTCCAGTGAGGATGGATCAAATACATCACAGATGGAATCATTCCCACCTCCTCTTTGTTCTTCCTTGCTCGCTTCTTTTCCTCTAGTTGGAGAAATTCTAACAGATGTTGAGGCTTACACAATTGGGGTCATCTGGATTCTGCATGGTACTCATCTTACCTCAAGGCTCCTAACCTTAACCAGCTGTGTAAAATACCTTCTGTCATATAAAGTACTCTGCATAGTTTCCTGGGACCTGAACCTTTGGTGACCATTGAAAGCTCTGACACAGAAACTCTTGCAGACTCTGATGGGAGGCATTAAGAGTCACAGATATTTTTAGGCTAAGTATGAGGGAATTCAGGAACAGAGATGTGGGAGGCACATGCTAGAATTTATACAACTAGTTAATGACACCTCTGCCATTAAAAATACGTGATCTTGAATTTCAGTATTAGGGATTTTTCTTAAGTATGTCATCATTAACTATTCATAGTCTGTGAAGCAATAGAATTTTAATTTTGTCCATAATAGACCAAACAGAAAACTCAAAAGAACTCAGCAAAAAATTGTGCTCTATAAATATTCTAGTTATCATACAGATAATAATACTAAGATATTTGGGTAATGTTTTTTTTCTTGTTGCTCTAAGTTTTGGGTATTGTTTAAATCCAGTCTGAAGCAGGAGGAAACTTACTGAAGTGAGCCACACACTGAAAACGAGAGCTTCCATTGGCTTTATCCAAAGAGAAACGTCCAAATGTAGAGGCCTTGTGATTTGCTGAAAGTTCAATTTGATATTTATCACAACTGTTCTTACGTGAGAACCCTGTGCAGCCATTATTTACATTATCTTATAAATGCTGAAGTGGAACTGTGGCACACAATCTCATCCTTCCAAGTGTAGCGCTTCGTGCAGGTGAATCCATAAAACTCTGCTGGCGCATCAAATTAACCTTACGTCACGGTGCTCTAGTGAAGCATGCCTTGAATTTTTCAATAATTCTTCAGTGCACTGAAGGAGACCACTAACTGCGGGAACTCTCCGGGAGACATGGAGATGTTCAATTCCTGAAGGAAATAAATGCACTTCAGATGGGCATTCACAAGATGCAGATAAGCTGCTTCTGGCTTCTGTCCTTTTATCCTCTTGATCCTTTGTTCTGCTCTGCTTGCCTCCTGATTCTTTTTCCTAAAATCCCTGCCCCCACCTCTTTCCATTTTTAAATGCAATGCACAATGAGATGACTAGGAAAGCATACCAAGCTCGCAGGTTTAAGCACTCCTGTAGCAGGGGTTGTGGTCAGCAAATAATCTAGCTGCCTCCCTCTCATTTGTATTGGTGTCACGTGTCCAGGCCTATCCAGTGATTGGGAGTGATGTGTGTCACTGCTCTGTCATAGCAGTTAACTCCTTGCTTCCTTACTCTGTTTTCCTCTGCCATGGAATACCAATGACCATGAAATGACGATGTTATAAGCTGGAAGAAGATTGCTTAACGTATCTTGAATTTTAAAGAAACAAAACCCAACGCAATCTTAACCGAACCGAACCCTAAGCTTCTTTTTGAACGAACTCAACAAGATAGTGCCATCGGAGAACAGCAGCCATGGTCCTGTTCTACCCCATGGCAGTGGGCGTCAACAAGGACCGCAAGGTGACAAAGAGCGCCAGCAAGCCGAGGCACAGTGGGGACCTCACCAAACACAACAGGTTCCTGCGGGACATGCTCAGGGAGAAGTGTAGCCTTGGAGCTGCTCAAGGTGTCCAAGGACACTCAAGTTCATCAGGAAGAGGGTGGGCATGCACATCCGCTCCCACAGGAAGTGGGAGGAGCTGAGCAACGTGCTGGAAGCCATGAGCAAGGCGGTCAAGAAAGACTGATGCTCCCTTCCCCAATAGCCCTTTGTACAGCGCGCGCGCACACACACACACACACACACACACACACACACACACACACACACACACCAAAAAAAAAAAAAAAAAAGGAAAAGAAGGAACTTGACTGCTCGTAGGCATGGTTTATTGTAGATAATAGGAAGGGCATAACCAGCGCCAGAGCCTTCTCAGTTAGTCCAGAATGGACATGACCAGGCTAAGCTGGGCCATATGGGGAGGGGGGCGGGGAGAGGAGAGAGAGAGGAACCGAGTGCAGCAGTCAGGAGGCCAAAGGGACACAAAGGACAAGTAACCAAAATGTCTAGATTATATGGGGAAGAGAGGCTGGAGGAAGGGCAGCTGAGCCTCTAGGGTGGAGAGTTCAGGATAGAGGGCAGGGTATGCCAGCCAGAGCCTGTAACAGGTAGGAGTGAGGGATGCCAGGAGAACCCAGAGACCAAGTCCACTTTGATATGTTAAGCACGCACCTTAGCCATTTGTCCAAAGCTTTAAACTTAACAAGCAGTTGGCAAAATTGGCTACTCCTGAACTACAAATTTGATAAATTTGATTTTGTCATCAATAGAAACTTCTGAGGCTAACTGTGTTTGCACTGAGCTATCTGGCAGCTCTGGGCAGAAGGACTTAAGAAGAGAATATCGGCCCTTCTGGTGGGCTACCCTTGGGGTGTGTGTGTGTGTGTGTGTGTGTGTGTGTGCGCGCGCACACACATGTGTGTTTATGTGTGCATGTGTGTTTGACTGGTTTTTGACAAGAATGAAACAACCATAGAGACATGGATTTGCAGAGTTGGAAAAGCTAAAGTTTCTAGGACCTGGTCAGTAATACATGGCATCACGGAATGAAATGGAATGAGAGAGAGCGCTAAAGGGGGACAGTAGGATGAATACGATCAAAGATTATACACATTTGTGCATTTTTTATTCTTTAGGGGAAAACCCCCCAAATTTCCAATAGAAGTTTGATAAATAAAGTGACTATGGGAAAAGAACTAAATCATCACCTTGAGCCTCTCATTCAATTTTGAAAACTTCAGAAGGACCACGATTGTCTCAAAAGAGAATGTTGGGTTTCACTGGTGTGTAACAAATCAGGACTAAGGCATAGACCATGCTCATGACTTTGTTTATATTTATTAATTCCTTGAGAATCTCACACTTATATATAATGTGTTTTGATCACTTCTACCCCAAACGCCCCTTCTCCAGTTTTTCCTGGACTCTTCCCCACTGTGTTCTCCTCCTCCCCGCAACTTTATGACTTTAAAGAAAGAAAAACTCACTGAATCCAATCAATGCCGCCTGTAAGTGTACGAACATAGCACAATCCACTAGAGTATGGGCAACTCACTAGTGACCATATGCTTGAGGAAAACTGATCTCCTTCCTGAGCAGACCTCAAGTGCCACTTCCTCATGTGGGGCCCAGTGAGCCTCCTCCCCATACATGCTAGAAGTTTGATCTACTTGAACTTTTATACCTTTGGATGCCTTGTTCAGGCAACCACAGCTGTTGTAGTTCATTAGTGAAATGGTTCTGACATTCACGGAAGACGTCCGTTCACACCAGTTCTCCCTAACCCCTGACCCTTAGAGTCATCAATGACTCCTCGTGGTGTTCCTTCACTCTTACGGTGAGATGGTGGGGTGTAGTTGTTCTTAATGAGGAGCACTTTCTGTCCTTGGCACAAGTTGGTATTCTCCATATTAACTGCTTTCTATGGCAAAAAGAAGTTTCTCTGATGAGGGTTGAGAGCTGTATAATTCTATGGGTATAAAGATCTGTACTTAGAAGGCAGTTTAAAACTGTCTGCTTAGCAAAACATTAGGAGGTTCTGGCCTAAGGTCCATGACCTCCATAGCCACAGATTTTTTTTTTTTTTTTTTTTTTTTTGGCTAGCTTCAGAGTGCCATACAAGTTTCATGTTGTGGAGTGGGCCGTAAGTATATAGAAAGTTGTTACTTAGCTCCATAGCATTGATGCTGGCCATTATTGCAGAGTTCATAGCAGAGAAAGATTGCTGGCCTTTTTCTCACTTGAGCCTGTCTAGCACCTTCCAGGAAATTTCCAAGTCAGTAAGGTCTTTATTTTTGTATGTCCTGAGTCGTAAGCGTGTGTGATGCTCTCAAGAATCAAGTCTAACCAGCAAGCACTGGTGGTAACTTAAAGCAATGACAATAGTCTGTATTGTTTTCATTCTTTGGAGGGGTGACAAACAGGTAAAAAGGAGGTACCCCACTCTGCGCACTGAGCTTTTTTGTTTGAAAATATATAGCATCTGGGAGAACCATTACACACACACACACACACACACACACACACACACACACTTAAGAAGCTTATATAATAGTAGGTCTCCACATAACTTTTTAAAAATATATCCTACTATTAATTATTTTTTCCTTATTCCTTTGCCCTTACCTTTCACCCTCTTTCTCATGTTACCCCACCATCAAATTTGTTCTTTTTCCTCTTCATACCATGCATATTCTATGATCTTCACTCTTTTAATGAGTCCCCTTTCTCTCATAGCTCCTTTAAATTTTTCTGAATTTTATAGGTACTTCAAGTTAAAAAACAGAAACATAAAGATTCAAAGCTGGGATACACATGTCAGAGATACTATGTGAGATCCCGCCCTGGATGTGGATCACTCACTCAGTGTGGTGTTTCCCCAGTTCCCATTTACCTGCACATTTCATCTTTCTTTCATCTGAATAAATTATATTGTGTATATGTACTGCGTTTTCGTTACCCACCAATAAATTGACATCGAGAATGTTTCAATTTCCTACCGTGAATAAAAAAAACAATAAATATGAATAAACAAGCTTTTCTAGCATGCTGTAATGGCCTCTGTGAATAGGTGTAGGGACCGTATAGTGGAACCATATGGTAGATCTATTTCTAGCTTCTTGAGAACCTGGCACACTGATTTCCGCAGTGGCTACACCAGCTTACACTCCCAGAAATGGTGAATAAAGACTTGCCTTTCTTTACATCCAAATGCTTTACATCAGCATTTGGAGTCCTGATTTCCTGATTTGATTTCTGATTAGAGTAAGATGAATTCTCAAAGTAGTTTTAATTTGCATTTCAATGATAGCTAAGGATGCTAAACACTTTTTACAATATTCCTTTGTCAATTGTGGTTTTTTTTCTTTTAAAAGCTGTTTAGTTTTAACGCCCATTTTTAAATTGGATTGTTTCATCTATCTATCTATCTATCTATCTATCTATCTATCTATCTATCTATCTATATTCTAGATACCAATTTTTTGACTGATATATTGCTTGGTCAAAGAAACCAAAAGAACACCAAGCCACCAAGGACCGTTTCCCCATTCTGCACTCTGCCTCCTCAGCACTGATGGTTTCCATCACTGTATGAGAGCTTTTGAGTTTCCTAAGACCCCCTTGTTGCTGGTGAATCTTATCTCATGTACTATCGAAGTGCTGCTCAAAGTCTTTAATTTGAAATGTGTCCTCTGTGCCTTCCTTTGTCAGTTTAGGGGACTAGATAGTATGCTGAGGCCACTGGCATGTTTGGAGTTGGGTTTTGTGCAGACTGGGAGGAAAGAATCTAGTTTTTTCCTTCTATACATAGCCAACCCACTGTCCCAGCTATCTTTTCCCTGTATTTCTGGCATCTTTGTCAAAAATCTATTCCATTGATCAGCATGTCTGTCATTATGTCAGTACCATGCTGTTTTTATTATTATTGTCCTGAGGTATAACTTCAAGTCAGGAATGGTGGGTGATGCCTCCAGTAGGGTTTTATTGTTGAGAATATTTCTTTTGGCTATCCCTTAACAATATGCACTGATTTATAAACTATAGCCTGGAGTGGAGAGATGGCTCAGAGGTTAAGAATACTGACTGTTCTTCCAAAGGCCCTGAGTTCAGTTCCCAGCAACTGCATGGTGGCTCACAACCATCTATAATAAGATCTGGTGCCCTCTTCTATTGTGCAAGTGTACATGCAGTCAGAGCACTGAATATCTAATAAACAAATCTTTAAAAATATAAACTATAACCTATTTAAGCTATGGAAAAAACCATTTTTTCCCCACAGATTCTATATCTTAGGAGTTCAGGAATGGCTTAGATGCACCATTTGATCAATGCCTCATGACACTGTAGTTTAGAGATCAGACAAGGCTCTGATCCCAACTGATGAATTCTCTTCTGTGCATCTGTAGTTTTGGAAAACTTCATGTCCTGATATCTGTTGTCCTCAGAGCGTCTTCCTTCTTCAGAGCCCATAGTGGAGACATTTTTTTTGTTAACTCATTCCTCCCAGAGCAATGTCCTTGCTGATTAATTGAGGGGTACCAGAGTTATACTTACAAAAATTTCATCACTCTCCCGTGGTGGCCATTTCCCATAAGTAAATCTCAAGTGTGACAGCCATTGTATTCAGGCACTTTCCCCTGTATACTACTGTATACTCTGTATACTACTGTAAAGAGGAGGCTGCAGTTCAGGATAGGTACAGCAGGATAGTAATTTGGGAGCTGTTTTAGATTTCTACCCTAGACAAGGATTTGAAGAAAGAAAAATGAAGTTGGGGTGATGGCAAAGTAGGTAAGATTTTCTAGTAGTAGAAAGTATGTAAATCATAGAGCATTTGGAGCTGAAAAAGTCAGACATACATAACTGGAAACAAAAAGATCACAAACAGACTATTTGTGGAAATGGGGAGCTTCCAATAGACCCAGAATTTAAAATGTTCTAAAATCTTTCATTGTTTGAAAATTAAAAGAAGCAAACAACAACAAAACACTGCAGCCGGATCGTCAGGGAGAGAGAAGTGAACAGGAAAGCTATGCAGCTACCAAGGAACACATCTTGGACAGCTTGACTGAAAGGAATGGACCTCTGTGTGTAGCTTTTAGGGTCATAGGCAATTATGGGCAAAGGGTATTCTGAATTAAATGGGGTCTCCCTAAGGACTTTTTGCACCATGAAGGAAGAAGGCATTCAGATCTGTGGCTGTCATGTATCCCAGTTGTTATAGGCTAATTTCTATTCCCTTCCTTCCAATTTCACATGTTGACATCCTAATAATTTGACCTTGGAATTCAGCAGTACATGGAAATGACTGGGTAAGAGGTAGCTAAGTTAAAGAGAGCTACAATCCAGGCAAACTGATTTTCTTCTAAGAGGACAGAGATCTGGGTGCATAGACAGAGGGAAGAGTACACTGAATGCTTGGAATGCTAGTGTCTAGGACTCGGAAATAAATTTCTACTATCTAAGTCCTCTGATGGTCTGTGGTGTTTGTGGTCAAGCCTAGGACACTAGCAGATTACTCTTCTATATTTTCTTTCTCTTGTTTCTGGTCATGTGTGGGGTGGGTCGTGTTTGGATGATGAAGGTTTGTCCCTTGGTCTATAGCACAAGAGAAATGTCATACCAACCAGAAGAAGATGCTCCTGGAGTGGAAGTGGAAGGTGCCGAGGAAACAACAGCTCTCCCGTGGAGGCACTGAGTGCATTTGGAGCATGAGAAGAAAAAAACCCAACCCAACCAACCAAGCAAAATGCCTGGTTTGTTCTAATGGCAATATAACTCACTACATTCCTATGTGCTTCTCTAGATTTCCTAACCAAAAGATTTTTGTTGCTGTTGCTGTTGTGTTTTTAATTTAATTTAATTTAATTTTTATTCTTTTTATGTCCTTAGCTATCCACTGCCTCTTTCCACAGGAGATAGTAGAGGTTTGGACATGGTTGCTGCTGCTGAGTGGTTGTGGTATAGTGCTTCCTTCCTGAGGGCAGCCTGGAGCTCTGCTCTGAATAAAGACATACATCTAAGGAGAAATGAGGTTGTCCATTCAGAGCAGAAGCTTCAGAGCCAGTTAGTTTTCCACCTGATGATGTTAATCTATGAAAGTCCTGTGGCAAAGAGAGACTTTAGGCAGGAGAGAGGTTTGAAATGCTATTAGTGGGTTTCATTGGTATCGGGAACAGCACTCAGTAGCAGAGTGGGTAGTAGTTCTGGAGAGAGTGGGCTTTATGCACATGTACACATGTGTACACACTTTATATAATTAGAAAAGTGGCTACTGCATGCCAGACTACCCACGCTATAGCTCATAGGTTCCATCAAGGCAGGAGTTCAAAGCCAAGAGTGAAGAAAGAGGAACTAGTGGAACGGTGACTGCGGAATCTCAAAGAGCAGCATTCAAGGATGCTCAGTCAGCTTGGTATGTTGTAGAAGGTTTTAATCAGGACTTGTAGAGCATCAAAGAGCAACTGGAGTAAAGTTTATATAAAGTGGTTTCAAATTTGCAGGCTGGAGAGTTGGAACAGCTGGGAAGAGGCTTGCTACAAAACCTGGCCAACCGAGTTGGATTCCCAGGACCCACATGCTATAGGAGAGAGCTGACTCCTACACGTTGCTCTCTGATCTCCATACATGTGCTATATAGCATGTGCAAATGCACGCCTGTGTGCTCATGTGCACATGTGGTTTCAACCACACCTACACTTTTTTTTTTTTTTTTTTTTTTTTTTTTTTTTT
>OU015747.1:54720185-54750185 GCA_907169655.1 Acomys percivali
TTTTTTTTTTTTTTTTTTTTTTTTTTGGTTTTTCGAGACAGGGTCTCTCTGTGTTAGCCTTGGCTGTTCTGGACTCACTTTGTAGACCAGGCTGGCCTCAAACTCACAGCAATCCACCCACCTCTGCCTCCCGAGTGCTGAGATTAAAGGCGTGCGCCACCACACACCTACACTCTTAATACAGAACTTAAAAAAAAAAATCAGTGGTCTTTGCTCTACCTCAGACAGAGTGCTTGACAATCATGCTTCAAGCCCTGTTTGATGCCTAGCGTCTAAAAAGGAAGGAGAAGAGAGAGAAAGAAAGAAAAATAAATAAAAGACATAATGCCAAGAAGGAAAGAAAGGAAGGTGAGTACGGGAGCTCAAACCTGACCACAGGTGCAAGTCAGTCAAAGCAAGGCTGCCACGAAGAAGGGAAGTAAGAGAAGAAACTGACTCTGGTCAACATTTACTCTTACCTGGATAGATACTATCAAGTTTGATAAAACTTGTAAAATATTCTTTGTTTTATATTTCATTTAAATCAAGTGCTAGCACACCAGACCCTTGAGCCAAGTCTTGTTGACTACCTGTTTTGTTAGATAGCGTTTTCTTGAACAAGGTGTGTCCATACTTCTAGCTCCTTTCTTCTCTACGATGGCAGAACTGCCGCATTACAACAGACACACATGGCCCTTTACAGAAAGAGTTTGCTGACCCCTGATTTAAAAGATAAGCCTCTATATGGAGAAAATTGAATTTGATCAACAGGTAAGGCAAACTATGTCTGATCCTTTCCTCTTGGACTAAGTACTAAGAATAAACAAATACTTTTTTCTCCTCCTCCTCCTGCTCCACTTCCTCTTTCTTTTCCTCCTCTTTCTTCATCTCCTTCCTTTTACTGTTTGGTTAGTAAACACACACCCTTTGTAGTTTCTTCTATACCACATAACTATACAGTTCTTCCTCACCGTGCATAACATCTCCATAACTCTGCAGAGAAATCCATCCTTGTGGGAAGCCCCAGTGTTTTGATATCCTTACATAATCGTAACATAACTTGTGGGGGTCTCTTTAAGGAATTCAAGAGAAATTGTGTCTTTTAATGCTTTGATTTTTGAAATAGTACCACTGTTCGATCTGAAATCTGCCCATGAATGTGAACTTTCCTTATGCAGTTGACTGAATTGAAGATAGATAAATATAGTATGCTAGTTACCATGAAATTGGGAAGTAATGAAATCCAGTTGGATGCTTTGCTTGAAATTTTCTTTCTAGACATGTTCCTTTAGGTGTGGTCTGCTGGATTGATCATGCCTCACACACCCTCTTGGATATTTAATGATAAATAATGGGCTGGTAAGAAGTGTTGGAGCACTCAATTTGATAGCTACTGTAAGTGAGAAGGTTAGAAAAACAGATGGGAGAGTTTGTGTCAATTTAACAAAAAGCTGTGAAGTGCCCTTGAAATATGGCAGATTTTTAATTGTTCATGATGCCTATCCCAAGGGATCCCATGATCTGGATATTTTTCTTTTCTTTTGTAAGTAACAACTTGAAAAAGATGTACACATATAAAGGGGGAAACTCGGGGCACTGTGGGAAGTGGCACATTCTACTTCATGAGCCATGAAGTGATGGATCTCAAAGAGGTGTGTGGAGGAGCCTGCGAGCAACAGCAAAGACTTTCTGTGTTGGTTGACTCTGAATCGAAATATCATTCCCCCTCTCATCATCCTGGCACCTGGATAGTATTAAATTGGAACCTTTGATTTGATTGATACATCTTGGCAGCAGGACATTAGACATTTATGTCATAAAACCGAAATGAAATATTTTATGTCATTGAGCAGCAGCCCTGCAAGGTACAGTAGTTAAAATCAAATGAAGTTAGTATCCATTTCTCAGTTATTTAAAAAGCGCACACACAGACTCACACGTGCATATATACACGTAATCTCACCATAGAAATGTACCTTCCTTGTTTGGGAATGACATTTAGTAAAATCATAAAGTTTACCTAAAGAAGCTGAGGTGGCAGCATTAGATACAATAAACAGGGACTTACGTATGCAAAACAGGCACTCACAGGTGCAAGAAAGGTAATTGCTGGTGCAAAATGTGCCATTACCTGTTTTACATGCACAACTGCCTGATTGTAAGGGCAGCTAGCTGATTTCGTCTCCCTCTGCATAATTTTTATGCACAAATTAGTTGCTTTGAAAAATTTGGCACCAGTGTTTTTCTGCCCCTGAACCTAAGATATATTACAAATAGAAGGTAGAAGCTTTAGACTCAGCCAATAAAATATAGTTCCTCGTGTTTTTACTCTATAGAATGTAAAAGACAAGAAATCTCTTCTGGACTTGTATTTTCTCCCCTTGATGCATCTATTTTTTTATTCTTTTGTGTAGTGTGGTTCATTAGTGCTTCAAAATCTGCTGAAGATAGGCTCCATCTTGCAGATTAGTTCAGCCGAAGACCCATCATAGCAGTTGCATTATGCACTGTCCTGGGAACAATTATGACATGCCATCTCCACACAGAAGTGTTTAAATGGGGAAAACATATTTAGTGGTAGGGTTTGTGGCACCCAGAACAGAACTGTGGTGAAACCTCTAGGGAATATGTACTTACCCTTAACACTAAAGAGGTTCCCTGTAATTCACACGTGTACTCCTGGGACATGGCATCCAATGCAGACATCCTAAGGGTTGCTAATGACGTGTTTATCATCTATGGCAGCCTCAACAGCCAAGTGGAATCTGTGGCCAGCTAAAGGGCACCATAGTAATAATGCAAATTTAATATATGCATAATTATTGATCTTTTAGTAAATAAACCTTATGAATAATATCCACATCTAGGGCAAGGAACTATAGCACCTTGGGAATCAGGCACCAACAGCCTAGCATAGGTAACTCAGACAATGTCAGTCTAACAGCATGCAATCAATAGAGACAAATGTGTCCCACAGCTGATTTAAAACATGCTTTTATAACACACAGAAAGGCCAGCTGCAATATCTCTTTTCCTCTCTTAAAATGATACACACGTTTCTAAAGTAAAATTTTTAATTTCTTTTTCATGGGTTCATGGTAGGTCAAATTCAAACACAGTATGTGTCTTGAGTGAGGATCCTGTTCTTTTTTTTTTTTTTTTTTTTTTTTTAAAGATTCATTTATTTGTTATTATATACACAGTGCTCTACCTGCATGTACACCTGTAGGCCAGAAGAGGGTGTCAGATTCCATTACAGATGGTTGTGAGCCACCATATGGTTGCTGGGACTTGAACTTAGGACCTCTGAATAGCAGTCAGTGCTCTTAACCTCTGAGCCATTTCTCCAGCTCCCAAGGATCCTGTTCTTAATATGGTTGCAGGATATTTGATCTCAGTGTGATCCCTGAGATTGAAATGTAAATGCCTGTTTCTTGTGGTAGAGCCCTAACACACCTTTAATCCAAGAACTTGCTGTTTATTGTCAACAGGTGATTAAGGTGTGGTTCAGCCAACCTTACACACACCTTTAATCCTAGAGTTGCTGTACACAGGATTTAATAAAGTTAACCCTAAGTCAAGAGGCAGAGCAAGAAACCAGCTGACAGGGATTAAAGAGAAGGAGGGCGTTTGAGTTGAAGGGTATTTAAGACAGTGTGTGGAAGTAGAAGGGTCTTGGCTTTAGCTTTTGGGATTTTAGCTTAGCTCTCTAGCTCTTGAGCTCCTCAGATGCTCGGCCTTGGGATTTTTGGCCTTCTCCTCCTGGACTGTCAGCTGAGCTAGTGAAACTTTTGGGCTTTCTCCACTGGGACGTGAGCTGAAAAGGAAGGGCAGCTGGGTGCTTTCTCTGCCTCTCTGAGCTAGCAAGTTTTTCAGTACAGTATCTGTCTCCTGAGTCTTTATTGGTAAAATAGAACGATCTAAGATTTTCAATTAAGCCGGGCGTGGTGGCGCACGCCTTTAATCCCAGCACTCGGGAGGCAGAGGCAGGCGGATCGCTGTGAGTTCGAGGCCAGCCTGGTCTACAAACCGAGTCCAGGACAGCCAAGGATACACAGGGAAACCCTGTTTCCGAAAAACCAAAAAACCAAAAAAAAAAAAAAAAAAAAAAAAAAGATTTTCAATTAAAATGACCATGATATCATACAAAATGTAAAAAAAAAAATATTAATAGAGTCAGTGCAGGATTTTTAAGTTACTCTTAATGTGTTTTTAGCATCAGACGTTGGGAGTGTACCTGATCCAAAGATTCTGAGAAAACTGTTGGATCAGGTTTTCTCTTGTTTCATGTAAAGGCCCTATTTCTTATTAACCAAAGGGTCACTTCAATGACCAGACTTCTCAGAAAGGATTGAATCTAAGCATCCTTTAGTTTTGAGTTAATCTGGATTTCTACTCCAGGAGTCATTGTGGGGATCAGAAGCAGTCCCTGCTCTCAGGGTGGGTTAGACGCCAGATGATATGGGCTTATTCTCCCTTAAGGTCTGCAACAATAAATTAGGTAAAATGTTACCAATGACTTTTTGTTCATGACTTTTTATTTGGCTGCTTTTAAAAGAGTAGAATTGCAGATGAACCTCAAGAATAAATTTAATGTCTCTGTGATGTATTTTGATTAATTAAAATTCTGATTTATCATTTTAAATGAAGGTGGAAATTAGGTCTTTTTTTTTTTTTTTTTTTTTTTTTAGCCCAAATAACTAATAGAGACACTTAATTTTTAAAAGAGTTACTATGTGAATGAGTATAGGACAGTATAGGAGAAAAAAGGAAAGAAGAAACACTACAGGCCTTTAGATATCTTTTTGCCATTCTGTGTGAGAAGAGAGGCAGTGTGGGCTGTGTGCCATCAAATCAAACAGTTAAATGACAATATTATATGCAATATTTCTGAAAGTTATACATGTTTTTTTTTCTGAAATACATATTATCTTTTACACAGTTTTATGCTTTACAGTGAACCTCTTTTTTATATGGCACAAATATTACTTATCTTTTCTAGTGCTAAATGATATTGAAATTAAAATATATTCATATAATAAGTTCATGTATTCCACTGTCAGTGTCATATATATATAATATTGTGCTTTATTCATATTCATTATCCACCCCAGGTCTTGCTTCATCTCCTATTCTTTGTCTCCCTTTCTCATCCTAAGTAGTCCCTCTTTTGCTTTCATGTCAGATACATGCAATATATATATATATATATGTGTGTGTGTGTGTGTGTATGTAGATGTATATATATTTAAAGTTAAGTTTCACACTTAAGAGACATCATGTAATATTTAGTCTTTTCCATGTTTTTGCTCCCCTCCCTTTAGATCTTTTCCCCTCCACACATAGTCCTCTGTTTATTTCCATATTATGTATATAATAATATATACATATCTATGCACATACATGTTTGTGTGTATGTGTGTATTCTAGTTATACTACACAACTCTTTATTGAAAAAAATAGAAGCAGCAAATATTATGGAACCTTAGTCCCTAAGATTTTCTTGGAATCATGAATATTCTATATGTAACTTTTCTATTAGGACCATGTCTGGTATGGAGGAGAACTCTGAGTCGGCTTGTTACTCAAGAAGAAGTTGGAATGCTTAGCAGACACCTCTGTCCCCTGTCACCGCTTGCTGCAACCATGGTCAACCCCACCATGTTCTTCGCCAATGATGAGGCCTTGGGCCACATTTCCTTCAAGCTGTTTGCAGGCAAAGTTCCAAAGTCAGTAGAAACTTTTCATGCTCTGAGCACTGCAGAGAAAGGATTTGGATAGAAGGTTCCTCCTTTCACACAATTATTCATGTGCCAGGGTGGCAACTTCATTTCCCATAATGGCGCTGGCTGCAGGTCCATCTACAGGGAGAAAATTGAGGATGAGAACTTCATCCTGAACCATACAGGTCCTGGCATCTTGTCCGTGGCAAATGCTGGACCAGATGCAAACAGTTCCCAGTATTTTATCTGCACTGCCAAGATTGGCTGGCAAGCACATGGTCTCTGGGAAGGTGGAAGAAGGCATGAGCATCGTGGAAGCCATGGAGTGCTTTGGGTCCAGGAACGGCAAGACCAGCAAGAAGATCACCATTTCCAACTGTGGACAAATCTAATTCTTTTGGCTTGTGGGTATCTTACCCACCAGACCATTCCTTCTGTAGCTCCGGAGAGCGCCCCCACCCCATCTGCTCTTAGTACCCTGTAATCTCTGCTCTCACTGAAGTTCTTTGGGTTCCGTATTTTCCTCATTCCCCTCCGTGTCTAGTTGGGTTGTAGACTTAAGTTTGTGATTGTGAATAAAAACTAAATAAGAAAGAGAGAGAGAGAGAGAGAGAGAGAGAGAGAGAGAGAGAGAGAAAGAAAGAGAGAGAGAGAAGCAGCTGGAGATGGCAGAGAAGTACTGTCATTGAAGGAAAAATGGAAGTGGGGCTCTTTTTTCCCTTTTTAAATATTTTATTAATTTATTCATATTACATCTCAATGGTTATCCCATCCCTTGTATCCTCCCATTCTCCCCTCCCTCCCATTTTCTCCTTATTCCCCTCCCCTATGACTATGACTGAGGGGGACCTCCTCCCCCTGTATATGCTCATAGGGTATCAAGTCTCTTCTTGGTAACCTGCTATCCTTCCTCTGAGTGCCCCCAGGCATCCTCATCCAGGGGATGTGGTCAGATATGGGGCACCAGAGTTCGTGAGAAAGTCAATCTGCACTGTCCACTCAACTGTGGAGAATGTTCTGTCCATTGGCTAAATCTGGGTAGGGATTTGAAGTTTACTGCATGTATTGTCCTTGGCTGGTGCCATAGTTTGAGCAGGATCTCTTTACAAAGCAAGAATTGATATTTTTGAGGGAATTGATCCATGTTTTCATATAAAAATCACACCTACGTTGGCACCAACAGTGACAAAACTTAGGTCTGGAAATATTTCATGGAGAATATGAACACTTGAGAATGTGGCACAAGATAGAGACTTAAGTAGTGAAATGCTGTTTTGAAAATATTGATTATGATTCAATAAAGCTCAGAAAATTGGCTCCAAATATATAGATACTGTTAGGTTCCAGGCTGCTGCTGGCCCTGTCATTTTCTGCTCTCCTTTCACCTTCTCTGACTTCAAGTGTAGCCATGAGCAGCGAGTCATCTGCTTTCTTGGCTTGAGCACGAGTGTGTGCTCACATCCTGCAGTCTCTTCCTGTCCTACATATTTTGCACCTCAGAGTGAAGAATTCCTGTTAGAGACTTAAAGTCCCCTTGGTCAGTAAGAGCTCCGAGGAGATGGAAATAGTTTCTTCTCACAAAGAGTCATGGATATTTAAAAGGTAGAGAAAAGAGCAGTGATCAGTTTCTGTTGCTGTGATAAGACACCATGACCAAAGCAGCATACAGAAGAAATGATGAGAGGTCAGGGCCAGGGCTCACGTTGGGAACCTTGATGCAGAAACTGATGCACAGGCCATGGAGGAATGCTACTTGCAGGCTTGTTCATCACGGCTTGCTCAGCCTGCTTTCTTATACACCCCAACACTGCCTGCCCAGGGCTGGCACTGCCCATGTCAAGCTGGGCTCTCCCAAATCAATTGTCAATTAAGAAGATGCTCCACAGGCTTGCCCATGGACCAATCTGCTGGGGCCATTTTCTTAATTTCACTTCCCTTTCCCAAATGACTGGAGCTTGTGTCAAGTTGACACAAAACTAGCCAGACAAGCAGTCTATTAGGAACCAGTCTAGAGATGCTCGTCTTTGTGAACGCCCATGTGGATGTTTCATTGTGACTCTGTTCACCTGGGCACGGCACATGATGATTGTTATTAGAGAAAAGTTTCTCCAGAGATGCCTTTTGCAGCTATATGATGGTGGGAATTGAAAGGAAAACAGTGATAATTGTGAAAAGGTTAATATTCAGGGAAAGTAGGGATTCGTGCTACTGTAACTCATATCAACTTAACAATCTATTGAGCGGCACCTTATTTTCTGGAAAAACCAACACAAATCCACTCCCTTCGTGTCAATCACCTTATTCTTCAGTAAGTGTTATTTTATTTCATTCTGTATAATTTCTTCCATATGCCTACATTTTCCCACTGTATTTTAAGTTCTTTGAAGATTACAAAGATGGTTTCTTGCTGATTCTTTTCCTAGTATATAGTTTGGCCATCCTAGTACATAATGTAGAAACAAAATTGATGTATGTTATCAACAGACGTTATTTAGCATTTTTTTTTTTTTTTTTGTGGAGAATGTATTGTATGCTGCAGTTTACTTGAAGAGAGGAAAACAATTACCTTTAAAGGATTTAAGAAACTGGTTGAGTGCACTTTTACAAAGAAAGATAAACAGTGATTGGAGATAATGTCTTCTAAGTTCCAAATAAGACAGTTCAGAGGTACGCAGCCACCAGCAGTGAGTCACCCTTCAGAGCTGGGGAAGGTGAAAGCATGGCTGTCCTCCACACCTCTGCCGTGCTCCTGCAGGAGAAAGCCCGATGCACCCCATGCCTCTGTGAGGTGTGGGAAGGGTTGTAAGTTTTGTCACAGGTGAAAGCTATCTTGGCAGACTTTGTCCTTGGACACACCACGGATACTCCCTGAGATTAACCTTGAGATAGACTGGGTGGAGCCATCCTGGGCCTGGAATTCAGGAAGCAGACTGGGACTCCACCCGTATTATTGTGTTTCTAATAGACCCTTGATGGGAGGAGGGGACTGGCCTTTGCACATGAGAGACAGACAGGCAGGGAGGATGAGAGGAGGCAGCAGGTTCGGACCAAGCTGGAGCTTGGGAAAAGGATCAGCAAACAGGCCGGACCAGTGCGCAGGTCAGAGACACCTAGGGACCTGTCCTGTGGAACGGATACCAGAAGGTTCACTCTTTTTTCCCTTTTAACATTTTTCCCCTCTTGTGTAAGACAGTTGGGTTGTATAATAAAGTTTAATTGTTAAGAAACAGAGCCAACAGTGAGGACATTTGCTCGGGTGCAAAAACCATGGGGTCACATCACTTCCTTGTTTTTTAAGTACCAATCTTTGGTTCAAGGACAGACAGATTATTTATATAGTTACCATATGAAATAATAAAGCATTCAAAACAACACCGAGCAGAAGGCAATTACAGCAAGCATCTTTTCTAAAAAAGAAAACTGTTGATGTGAGGAAGCAAAAGTGAAACTCACATCAGGGAAATGTGCTTCACCGCCCTCCCCCCCCCCCCCCCCCCCCCCCCACCAGAAGGAAGGAAGCAAAGACAGAAAGAAGGTGGTTAGAACACAGGGATGCTGGCTGCTTGTGCTATTGTACTTTTGGATCCACACACAAAGTGAAGGTCTGGGACTGGAAAAGTGGCGAGTCTTGAACACTAAAGGGCTAGCAGGAGTGCTTGGGACTCTCTTTCCAGTTCAGATCTTCCCAGTCTGTGTTTCTGCATTGGTCTAGGCTTCTTACCTTGTTAACCCAAGAAGCCACCTCTACCAGTAGCCAACCCGAGCTTGCTGAGGTTAAAGGGTGTTACAGCAAAACCTGACTGCCGGGAAAAACTAGAAACCCGGAATCCTTCAACTTGAACTATCATCACCTGTGGAAACGCCTGAGTTCGATGGTATCTGATAGTGAGTGTAGCAGGCAGCAAAAACCAGCCAGCAAGACCGAAGGTCTCACAGCTGTCACCCCCTCTCCCTTTCTTCCTCCCCACTTACCCCACTCCCTTCCTCCCTCATTCCCCTCCACTGAGATTCAAACCCAGGGCTTTCTGCATGTGAACTGTGCCTTCAGTTCCAACTGAAGGTTCATAAACAATTATTCTATGCTTAATATTAACCACGCATCCATCCATCCATCCATCACACATCCAGTCAGCATTTAATGACTCATATCAAGGTATAAAGATGAGGAAGCAAGTACAATACAAATTAAGAATACATCATGTGCTACAGTATAAATTAATAAGCATAATAGGAATAGGAGTCTATAACTTTGCCACAGGGATGCCAGAAAAATCAACCAATAAGGTTCAGCAGAAACTTTATTTTAAAAAAATTTTAAATTATATATATATATATATATATATATATATATATATACATGCATACAGAAACAAATGAGGAATAATTGAATAGGTTTGGAAACGTATTTATCAATTAACTAGTAGATGGTCTTACATCTACTAGTAAGGCACATGAAGTGCCTGAAATTGTACATATTAATAAAAATGAAGGGAATTTCGCAATGACTAGAAGGAACAGGAATATTCTGCCTCTGCCTCACATTGGCACCAATCTCAACCACTCCTTGGCTGGAATTTGTGAGTCCAGAAAAGTTTCTGTGCAATGTGGAACAAACAACAGCAACGGCACACCTGCTAATTAACACACCGTAGATGGTAAGAGAGTGGTTCACTGTATCTGTCACATCTCCTCCCAGGAAGGAAATCTGGTGCCAAGAGCCACACTGGTCTCAGCCTGCAATTTTCCCCCTGGGAGAAAGTAAGAGCATACTGAGCATATATTTTACCCAGCTGTGTGTATAATGTACCCCCCCACACACGTTCTCTTCCGCTTGTCCCCGATTACTGAGGTGCCAGCACTGCTGATATGTGGCAAGAGGCTAGGATGGAGAGGCTGAGGTCTCTCGGCACCACTGTGGGCTCCATCAGGAAGTGTCCCCTCAAGCTTCTTGGAACACTTTTCCTTGCTGAGCTCCATCAGCTGGTCCGTGAATACCCCAAACACTCATGTACCTCAGTCTTTGGCTCACTGAGCTTGTTCCCACAGGCACAGAGAACAAGCGTTTTGAAAGGGTGACAGCCATAGACAGGACTGTAAGTAGTAGCTACAACAATGTGAGCATTCCAGGCACCACACAGAGAAAACAAGTAAGATTAAAAATAAGCAAACAAAAATAAAAACAAACAAAAACAAAAGCAAACAAACAAAAAAAACCAAACAAACGAACAAATTTAAAAAAACCTACTATTCTAGCTTTTCAGGATCAAGAAAAAAGAATGTAGTTTTAGGAGTTTCTCCTGACTTCCTACCACCAGCAAATATCAATAAGCGGCACCAAGCAAACACAAAGGTAGGCAAGGTCTGAAACAATCACAGAGGCTAACCCTTGAACCTCCGTAGTGTGCTAGCGTTGATGGGCTCTCGGGGAGACACACTGTGCAGGCTGTTACTGGTTACGGCTCTACGGTGACATCTAGGCATTTGAATTTGTGATGGTCTTAATTCTAGGTGCTGAGATCTGGCCTTTTCTTTGTTGGGAGGGTATCTTACTTCGTGGTTTCCTCCTTCTCCGGTTCTTAGAAGAATGTGCTTGGTGGCAGTGTGTTGCCTGGTAGGGAGTTCCTCGGGGATTGTGCTAGGCTTGGCCACTGTGGTTTAGGGTAAAAATATGTTTCTAGGAAAAGAGGATGGCCTGGGATAGGGCTAAGTGAGTCCGCAGGAGAAAGGAAAGCAAGGTATTCTACTCCGATCTGCTTAGTCCCCTGAGAACGAGGGCAGAAAGTAAGGAGAGGCCACACTAGGCAGTCTGCTACCCAGATGGGGATGAGGCTGGGGACTGGATGTGGAGGAGGGGAGAAACGAGTGAAGAACAGAAACTCGCCTACCTGCTTTTCATTACATTGCTTGATTCTCTAGCAGGCTTGACTGCTGGGGTCCGGGGCTGGGAAAACAGGATGAGTTGAAGGAAGATTGCTGTAGAAGAGCTACATGACCCACTGGAGTTGGGGCCAGAGAGTAAGGGGAGGCTACATGGAGGAGTGTGCTACAGAGTGTGGGGCGGTGAGCTGGGATCTGCAGGAGAGCAGGGAGAGTGAAGATGAGGAGTAAGCCGGCTGCTTCCCTGCTCTGAGTCTTGTATCTGTATTCAGCATGCTGCTGAACTCCTCTTAGTATTTAGGCATGGATAAAAAGGATAACAGACATGTAAGCTGGACAGGAAGAATGTGACAGCATTATTTTTTGAAAATACAAAGCACTTTGATTAATATACCAAAAATCTATTAGATTTAATAAACGAATTCAATAAAATTACAGGATACAAAACCAACGTACAAAAATCAACTTCATCATCCCATTGAACAGACATCCAAAGCACTTATTTAATTTAGCTAAAGAAGTGAACGATTTTTATACTGAAGAATATAAAATGGTGAAGAAAAAATTAAGATGGGTATAAATAAATGGAAGGATATCCCCTGGTCATGGATCAGTAGAACTAATGCAAAAAAAAAAAAAAAAAAAAAAAAAATGTCACTAGTACTTAAAGCATTCAGTAGCTTTAATTTAATTTCTATTATAATTTAGTGATACTTTTCACAGGATAGGAAAGACAGCCCTAAAATTTGTAGACTCAGAAAACACTTTGGCTAGGTAAAACATCAGAGTAAGAGCAAAGCAGTGGACAAAATGTTTCCTGAGCTGGCTTACAAATATATTGTAGTCAAGACAACATGGCAACGCCATACAACCTATGTATGTGTATGCATAAGTGTATCTGGATATGTGTGTGCACTGAATAAAACATCCAGACACAAACTCATCCTAATCAATTGTCAGCAGTTAACAATGGGAAGAACTTAACTCTCTTCAACAAATGCCAAGCAGATATAGGACAACACATATGCACAACTTGAAGTCACAGTCCTGTCTCACATGTTATACCAAAATGAACTGCAACATCCAGATATGGACCTACATAGCTCCTCAACTGAAACAGGGGGAAATTTTGTGACCTAGTTCTTGGCAGTGAAGCATGGAAAGGAAACAGAACTAAAGCATTTCTACACAGAAAGGGAAACAGTAAAATGCAAGGGCTAAATATGGAAGATGTTTACAAGTCAGACCGCTGAAGTGACATATCAATATGTATAAGGAACACATAACACTCAATACGAAAAAATTCTATGTAATCTGCATAAATATGAGTAAGGGGTCTCAAATGGACATTTTTCTGAAGACGTACCTATGGTTTGTAAGTATGAAAGGCCGACTTCACTTCAGTAATGATCAGGAAAAAGGAAACCAAAACCATTGTCTCATACTTGCTAAAGTGGTCATTATCAAAGAGCTGGAAAAAAATGTTAAAAGTAAAGAGAAAGGAAGCTCATGGTTGGTGACTATGAGGGGTCTTAAAAATTAAAATGGTGGTCTGGGCATGGTGGTGCATGTCTTTAAACCCAACACTCGGCAGGCAGAAGCAGGCAGAATTTGTGTTCAAGGTCAGCCTGGTCTACAAAGTGCGTTGCAGGACAGCCAGAGCTACATAGTGAGACCCTGTCTTAAAGAGTAATTAAAAATGGTGTTACCATGTGACTAATAATGCCAATTCTGTGTGTGAAAAGAAATAAAGACAGTATCTTACAAGACGAACTATGTTTCTGTGTTCTTTGTGGTATTAGGCGCATTGGCTGTGACCTGGCAATGACGATTAGTGATTGGATGGATGGATGGATGGATGGATGGATGGATGGATGGATGGATAGAACATGGGCTCTACAGACAATGTACTAATGATACGTAATATTAGAAGAGAAAGAGATCTTGCAATGGATGGACTTAGATGACAGTAATGAAGTAAGTCAGGCACAGAACACAAACACTGCATAGTATCCTTTATGTGTGGTCAATAAAAATGTTAAATGGTAGAAACAGAAAGCATAGGATGGCTACCAGAAATGGGTTGGGTAATGTTGACCAAAGGCTGTAGATTTCAATGATGAGAAATGAACTAATTCCGAAGACCTAGTTAGCAACATGATAATTAGGTAACAATGTGCTCTGTTCTTGAAATTTGCTGAAAGAGTAGATTTCATTTTCAGCACACCATATAAAAGTACCTATGGAAGGTGCTAACTATGATAATTCTTTTTATTATGGTAATTCTTTTACAATGCATATATCAAGACAACACTTTTTATATCTTAAATATATGCAATTTTTGGTAATCACATATCAACAATTCTGGAAAGATGATGATGATGATGATGATGATAGTCATGATGATGATGACATTGTTCTCTCACAGTAGTGGTTTATAGGCCCTATCTTCCTTTCATTTCATTTTATTTTTTCTTAACTATTTCTAATTTTAAAAAGATGATACAATTCTTGATGGGTCAGCTGTCCTTATGAGAGGGAGTTGTCAGGCTGTTTGTAAGGATCCGCATCCACTCGACTGATGTAAATCCACTTAGACACAAGTAGCCTTAGGAAAATCCAAAGTTTGAGCTAATTGGGTTGTATTGTATATAAGATATTCAGATGAGGTATTGAAAACAAGACTTCAGAGTTTACCAAGGATACTAAAACTGGAGGCTGAACAAATAATGAGGAATGAAACAATCAGCCTCAAAAGGATTTGGATTGTATAAGTAATTGGATCAGCAGATGGCAAGCGCAGTTTGGTACAGGAAAATGTAAAATAGACTTGAAGCAAAAGAAACAAACTGGAGAATGTGTGCTAACTGGAACAATCATCCAGAATGCTGACCAGGAAATGGAAGGGAGGGGCCGCCATAAAACACGAATCACAGCAACTCTTTGCTTGTGGCCAATTCTGTTGTTTTACAGTCCCATCAGCAAGGATGCACATGCGCATTACATATGCTGGGAGCTGAGTGCCCTATGGAAACTGGCAGGGCCTTGAAATTTTCAGTCATTTTACCTCCCAGTTTTGTAAAGACACCTTTCAAAAACCATTCTGGAGTTTTGTTTATTTTTCATGCCCATTTTTCTTCTTTGTTTAGGCTCATGCACATGACTCCATAATTACCCTTCTCAGACATTGCTGGGAAGATCCAGAACAGTGTTTTCCGGTTACTTACTAATTACCCTATATTTCACCTTGTCAGAAAATTCCCAAGAGGAGCCACTTAAGGGTATCATTCCCCATTTGCCCCGTTCCCTGAAGATACTGTGTACTTTAGCAGGGTTGGAGATCAACTGCTTGGTTCTAGGGAATTCTTGGGAATTATAGGTAAGGGGTGGGGTGTGTGTGTGTGTGTGTGTGTGTGTGTGTGTGTATGTGTGTGTGTGTGTGTGTGTGTGTGTGTGTGTGTGTGTGTGTTTTAAGAAGTTCCTGGTCAGTCTATTTTAAATGGGAAATATCTAAATGTCTTGTCCAGAGACCGACACAGTGCTACAAAGGAAGAACTGGCAGCCGGCTGTAGGAAGCACAGTAATGCACCTGCTGCAGGTCATCTTTGGGAGATAGTTTGAAACACAAGTGAGTCAAGAGAAAAGAGCAGAAAGCACAGTGCCTGCTCCTCGGACTGACTGATTAACTTGTCAACAGGCTCAGGACTCAGGACTCCAGGCCTGTCTGGAAAACGACATTAGTAAACTCCACTGTACTTGTCAGGGGGGCAAATGAAATAATGGTGAGATTTTTATTGCATACAAATACTAGCTAAGGTAAAAGCTTGCCAAAAAAAGAAAAAAAAAAAAAAAAAAAGGAAGAAAGAAAGAAAAAAAAAATAGCCAGTGAACTGCTCTGCTCCTGCGATAACATGCTTTTAAATGGTTGATTGAGGCAGCTATGGACAGCCAGCCGGAGTCAGTGTTCCCTTTTCATCTGTTGCCCCAGGAATTCTCACCCAGAGTTGATCTGTGTAACCAAGTAGGTACTGAAAGTAGTAGGTGTTTTCTTTTGTGTGTAGTGAAAATGTGCCAACAGAAGGTTACTAACCGTGTCCCCCATGGTTCTGTTACTCCCAGGGAGCAACGTTTTGAATAGCACTCTTCGGTGTTTAGATCTAGTTGCATACCCTATGGTCACCGATACTCAGCTCCAGCTTTTGTTGTGGAGAATGAAAATGACTTCCCCTGGCCTGACAAGCACATAAGAACCACCCTTTCATCACCAACTGAGGTCTGTTTTTCATGTGCAGCAAGTAAAACTGAAGTCTGTTTACAAATCATGACTAAACCCATAGGGCAAAGTGGCCTGTGGAATCAATTCATCCTGTGACTATGTGAAAATGACCATGGCTCTTTTCGTATTGAAATTCTGTATTAGTTAGGCAGGCTCATCTAGAGTGTGACAGTTGGGTGAATTGAATTAAACAATGATGAAGCCCCAAACAATAGGAGTCAGCTAGGCGGAGGCATCCAAAGGCAGAATGCCCTGGAATGAGGTTTACCATAACCCCAGCTGCACATGCGTGGCTGTGGACATGGCTACCGTGTAATTAGCTGAGTAGTAAGTTAGGTGTTTAAAAATATTTTTTCAGGTGCTTTTTTGTATTCATGATAGATTCCCAACACCAAAAATCAATCTCAATCAAAGCGGCAACTGAGTTTATCATAAATTATCATGGAAAGGTTTTCTACTGAGTAGATGGTTAATTACTACCTAATTTGAATATTTTTGCATATTAATGAGAAAAGGATGAAAATCATTTTTAGATTCTTAACTTCAGCTGAGGAAACCCATGGAGATAATAGCTCCTTTAAAAAGGACATGTGATTTTTGTTACTAAAGGAGATACTGATTTATTTTTTTTCCAAAATTTACTGACTTGTTTTAAGTTGATGAATAGATTAGTATATTTTGCCATTAATATACTATAACCAAAATGAAAGACAACTCCATTACTTGACGCTGAAGCCCCTAGTTGCCTGCCAGGTAAGAAAAATGGAAAGTAGATAAAGAACATGGTAAGGAAAAGTGTAACCTTGCTTCATCCTTCAGATTCTAGGCACAGACGTTTGTGCTTCCAGTTATGAATGCATTTTTATGTCTTGTATTTTTTTGCCATATGAAATTCTATGTCTATTTGTTTACAAGAAACATTTAGATCTAGAATAAGCATATGGAGCTGAAAGAAGAGATATACACTTAAAATTATTACTGTAGTCTTCAAATTGAAAACGTGACTGACAATTGCTTCAGGCTTCAGAAATTGTTGCTTACCAAAAGTCAAAAGCGACTTCAATAAAGTGCCCTTGAAATCTTTCTTAGCATTACAAATAAAGACAATCTTTCTATTATTTTTATGTATTTAGAGACAGTAATTCAGCCAGGCATGGTGGCTAATGCCTTTAATCCCAGAATTTAGGAGGCAGAGGCAGGTGGATCTCTGTGAGTTCTAGGCCAGCCTGGTCTACAAAGCAAGTCCAGGATAGCCAAAGTTACACAGAGAAACCCTGTATTGAAAAACCAAGGGGTAGGGGTAGGGGAATTCAAAAAACAAATGATTTCTGTCCTTCCAGTTTTTTCCCTCCTTCATCTCTTATTTCCTTTGTAAACCCATTTGTGATACAGTTTAAGACACCTTTCTTTTCCTCTTTGGGCAGAGTCTGCAAATACCAATGATTCTATGAATTCAGTTACGTTTACCCAAGATTTGTTGCAGACCAATGAAGACCAGTCACCGTGAGTTAAATTGCATATGTATTTTCATATTTTTGAACTAAAAAATCATGCCAGGTAGGTAGGTAATATAAACAACTCATTCATTCTTATAGACCAATTCTTACAGCACAATATTCAGAAAGGCCTCAGACAAATTGCAAAGTTCTTACTTCTATTACTTGGCATTGTATTTTACTGGGGAGTCGGCTTGGATTGGAACGTGGAACTTTATTCAGGCTCATGGACTTTAATGCATGATCATGGAGTTCAATAGATGTCTGAAAATTATTTAACTCAATAGAAGCATGTAGAGACAGAAAGAGTTCTCTGGCTGAATTTGAGGCGCATGTCCTTGGTAACAACCTGAATATACAAGCTAGGGTATACCTGATAAAGAAATCAGTCCCAACCTTGCTCTGTCTTTGCATCTTCCATCATGGCCAAGACCTTTTGGATCAGAAAGTGAGAAGAATTTTCCAACCCGTGAGTGGTAGACCCTGAAAGTGGCAATGATAGTGTATCTTCCTGTAAAACAGGCAAGCCACTTAAAGGAGAACTAAAACCCTTGATGTTTCCAATTGAGCCATATGTCAGGGTAACTCTCAGGATAAGAAATGAACGATATTTTTTTTTTTTATGCACAAAGTGGGATTAAAAAAAAAAAAAGAAATCAAGAGTGGCATTCGCATGAGCTGTCCACTCCCCCTCTCCTCCTTCTGGTCTCTTCCAGTCTTTTTTTTGCCAAAGAACTGAGAATGAATTTTTGAGAGCCAAGGATATGGAAAGGAAGACAAAATAAAGCTGGGAAAATTTTGGCGGAACTACATACTTCACATACTGCATCACTTCTTTAATATATTTCAATAGTCCTGTGTCATCAGTTGGTAGATTTCCTTTTCAGCACTTTACAGTATACTTTGTTTTTCCTTAATTAAGTTTAACTGGCTGGAATTAATTATTGCTGGGTAGTTGAAAGCTGTTGGGCTAATTTTCAACTTTAGCTAGTGGAATTTAGTCTGTAGTCGCCACTGAAATTATCAACTTTAATAAATTATGTTTTCCCCGTATTTTCTAAATCATCAATATGCAGTGTGGCTGGAAGATATAGTTGTGGTATAAGATAACTGACCTTGTGTGACTCATGAGTTTTTTCCCAGTAAACTCCTGTGTGGAAATTTATAGGATTTCATATAAAATATTGAGGTTGCAAACACATCTAAAAAACACTCAAAAGAATCCTCCTTCTATCCTTCAAATGAAGCTATATAAACATTTATTTCACTTGTCAAAAAGATAATGTGCAAATTATCTCTCTCCTAGTAAATTCAATATGCTTGCATAAAATAATTCAGAAATATTTAGATACTATTATCCAAAATCAAATGTTTTGGGGCCTCTGAAAACTTCAGAAAGGGATTGGTCTAAAACTGGAAAAAAACCTCAAAGTACCAAGTATGCACTCATACACACACACACACACACACACACACACACACACACACACACACGCACACACATACACACAAACAGAATGGATTTCACATACATAATGAAGCATATGAACAGGTGTTATCTTTTTTGCATATGAGAATGTTAAGAATATTAATTGAGGTATCAGATTGCTTGGTTAATAATTTATCTAAATGTATAGCCTCACTATACTGAGAATATAAAAGGAGGAATGAAGGTGCTAGTTGATCAAATGAAGAAAAGACGAGGTCAGTATAATACCATGTTCTTTTCTCAGCATGTGTTTTGTATTCGATCAAATTCTCCATAATATTGTTGTTATTTCCTTTCTCCAATTTATCCAATTACCTGGATTACTGGTTGACAGTAGGCACAAAAAGACTCCCCCTGATCTAGCTTTGGCTGTAATGTGGCTCTGAAGTGCTGCTCTCTGGTGCTCTGCAGAGTCTACAGTGTCTGTGCTGTCTACCTGCTCATGATCATTTAAGCCTTCATCATCACACTGTACTGACATTGTTCATTGCTGTTCAGCATGACTGCCCACATCAAGCAGATCCTAAATTAGATCCTAATTTTACCAAAGAACAAACAACAACAACAGAAGACACTGAAAACACAACAACAACAACAACCCCACCTCTGACTGGGCTAGAGCCTGTGGTCATGTGTGTCTAATGTAGAAGGCCCTTCTCCAGCCAGGTCAGTGATGGACCTGACTGATCTTAACCTCCTCAGGTTAAGCTGTGCCACAATTCTTAATGATGTGAGCAGTTGTTTTCTCTCTCTCTCTCTCTCTTTGTCAAATGGCTCTAAATGACCACAAATAGCTTTTTTTAAAAAATTAAACTATATGTCAAATAATAAATCTGAAATACTTAACATAGTGCCAGCTCAGTTATCAACACTGGGCTAATGGGTGGATTGGTTCTGTGAGTACTCTAAATGGGTAGGCTAACCTGAAATCAGGACCAGCTATTTACAAGGCTATGGACCTATGGGGTGGCCTTAAGACCAAAAATTTTAGCTTGAGGAATTGCTTGCATCACCTGGTGAAGTGCTTGTTGGTGATTAAATCCATGCACTCAGACTGTTGGGTTATAAAAACAGACCAAACCCAGGTAATTGACTGTGAAGAGTCAGGCAGAAGCGTATGCTTCTTTTGCCCTCCAGGGCTCTTTTCTTGGAAAGAAAGATGTATACAATGCAATGCTTTATAGCAGAACTTCCTACACTTTTACCATTCTAGTGAAGATATATGCATTTATTTCTCTTCTACATTTCAATCTATTCACTAAGTTTTAATAATATGGTAATACTCTATAACAAAATTTGGTTCCTTAAAGTTAAATCTCAGGCTAGTTCTATGCCTTATCTTTGATGAAAAAAAAAAAAAAACCAGAATTGCTATTTGTTAGATTGCGTATGCTTCCATGTTCACAGAATATGTTTAACTTTATATGGGACAATATGTGGTGAAATTATAATAATTCTTACAATTACAAGTGCTTAATTAATAGTTTGCTAATTTTTAGTACTACTACATTCTAGATAACTATTCCTATGCAGAAATACAATTAAAAAAAACCAATGACTTTATTTTTCTATTTTTGATTTTGTCCTCTTGATGTAAATATATAAATTATGGACAATTCTTTTTACAACGTGGTTCTTTATCAGCACAGTAGAAAAAGCTCTGTAAACTTGTAGCATTTTTCTGTGAAGATCTTGAAACAAAAATAATCAACAGTAAATACCCAAACTACAGCTGCAGTTTTAAATATTTTATAATCCAATCAAATTGTTTGAGTAGTAATGCATTTAAATGTTGTTATGGAATCCCCTCCAGACGTTTTAAAATGGTTACTCTCTTCCTCGGTTTGCTAGTTCTGAGTTTCATAAGGGATGACAGTTTTTAATAATGGAGCATTTGACTTACAGAGCAGTGTTTCTTTTTGCATCTCAATATGATCTGTAATTTTCTGCCTTGACTTTCAGAGGGACACAGCTACAAATTATCTTTTATTAATGAACATATATGCATCTGTTGTCACTCCTGTAATTAAAATGATCTTAAATGAAAAGTTTCACCTGAGTCATTTAGCATCTCTTTAGGTATTTAGAAGAAGTGATTTCACCATAAGAGAAAATACATCAGGCTGAAATTCCATGCAAAAAATACTTTCATAAAAGCCCCAAGGTAGACCCCATTCTTAATTAAATATGATGTGATATTTGAGGCCAGGTCTAGGACTAGATGTAGCTTAAATTATTTTTAAATCAAATGGCTTAAAAGTGGAATTGGGAAAGGTTTCTATGACAAAGCTTATGTTAACCGAAGGCTCACAGTGTGATGTATTTTGGACTAAAACACGTTCCACAACTCATGCCACAGTTTTACAAGACAACTTTCATCTTTAAATAAGAACTCAAGGACCAATAGAAGCTAAGGACTGCAAATATCAAACCTTGGAATGCAAGTTTTCTGGCCTGGACTTCTCATGTGTGTCAAGTACTAGCACACACTTGTTTAATTGTACAAACACATAATGTAACCAATAGGTAAAGAATACCCATCCAAATAAAATTGTCTTAACTGTTTGACACATGAATATTCTATAACATGGATTTTTTTTTGTTTTAAAACATTGGATTTACCCTTCTTTTTGTATGTTAGATTAATCTAAAACATTTATTTAAGCAATGTTGTGTTTGACTTAGAGTGAAAAAAGTAAATTGACATCATCACCTCTCCTTGTTGGCATTCAGAATTATTTGCTTACACTTTAACATCCCTCATTCAATTAGTGGCTTAGAGTAGGCAGATAAATAGTGTTAGATACTGCTAAAAGTATTTTTGTCTTTGAATTAAAATATGATGTAGAAAACAGATGAGAAGACAGAATAATAAGGATTTGTATAACTGGGTGTTACTAAAAGCAAGATCAGATAAAAATGCACTTTTTAATTTTGTAGCTTAATATGAAAAACACAGTTTGATATCCTAATATTCTATGTATATTCTGAATTTCCTCGGGATTGAAAAAGCAGGTACAACTTGTGAAAATAACTTATTCTAATAAGCTAAGAATATAGAACAAGCATACAGGAATGCACAAAAAACAAAGATGCGAATGGAATGTCAAAGAGTGCAAAAAGTGGCAGAAATATTTGGGTGCAATATGATAACAGTTAATGGGATAGGGATACTGAAAGCCATAGACAGGTTTACTAATCAAAAAGTGGTTGGTTAAACATGTAACATCCATGGCACTACTGCACTACTGGGTAGACCTAGCTTGTCAGCATAGTCATATGAAACATCATTTAACCATTATATAACTTCTATAAAATATATGTTTACAATAAATGGAGTATAATAACTAATGAATTTCTATGATATGGTTAATTAACTGGAAATGCACAGTAGGGGTAAGCTTGGACACTAGGTCTTGTCACATTTTGGTTAAATGTTCTTAGCTGGTCAACTGGTAATGGATCTGTTTGGATCCGTATAAACAAATAATGGTAGAACAATACATTGAGTGGCTTAAAAAGCGGAAGCATTCCTTACAGCTCTGGAGGCTGGAATGTCCCAACTGGGGAACGATGGACTTGCTATGTGGTGAGTTCTCACTTTCTGTTCATAAACAGATGTTTTCCTGTAGGATTCTCACATGGAAGAAGGGTAAGAGATCTATGGAGTCTCTTTTAGATGGCTGCCAATCCCATTTATGAGAGTGGCAGTTTCATGATCATGTCTCAAGGGCCCCATCCCCTACAGTCAGCCCATTAGTGGTCAGGATTTTAACCTGTGAATTTGGGGAGGACTTAAGTGTTTCGCTCTCAGTAGTCTAGAAAGATAAATGCACTTCCCTCTTTATCTAAAAAGCAATTGAGATGATTGAATTCTTGATTTTTCTCTGAAGTTCCCAGCAGAAGTTATTTGACTAACACAAAGTATTCTTGTAATAAAACTCACCACTCTTTAAGCAAATCATTACTATTTAATTAAGCCACAGGAATCTTCTCTTACACAACTTAGTGGTATAAATGTGAGATTCGCGAGTCTTCTGACTTCATTCCATATTAAGCTTTGATCCAAGTTTACAGGCCACCCTTTTCATCAGCATCACTTCATATATTCACTCTATTCTTACATTGTGATCTTTCTTAGTTGAGAAATTCTTCCCCGTGGAAATTTTCCATACCCATCCCTCTGATGGACTATAACCCAAATCCCAATTGACACCCGAGTCCTTTTATGCAGGTGCTGTTTTCTTATACTGACAGGCTTCATGCACTCAATGGACAGTCTCAGATGTCTGACTTACTTGGATAATTTCCATGGCTTGTTCATTGTAAACCTAGACCATAGTTACAGAGTTTGCTTTTCAGGAAAAGGCCTCTTTTGCTAATTCTTCTTGTATATCAATGAGATCTCAAATGAAAATTTGATTTGCAAACTTCCTATTGCTCATTTATGTCAATTACTACTAGACACTAGTAAACAGTGGCAGTATTTTATTTCTTTTTGCATGGAAATTCAGCTGTTATCTAAAGCTTAAGTAAACTTCTGTTTTATTTTTATTTTTGAATATTTAGTAAGTATGTACTTAGGGCTGCCTAGGCATTGTTGGGTACTAGTCTGGCATGTGGCGGTAGGGGGGTGGCGAGAATGTCACTTCCAGTGAGTAGGCTGTCTTATTCATAACAGCTGAATTGATGGAGTGTGCTGCTTGACTGGGTCCTAGGAAAAACCATAGGAACATCTCCTGATTCCTTCTGGAATAACTAGATTTGCTGTCACTTGACCTTCAGAATTGAATCCAGTTTGTCCATAGTTAAGTATTCATGGACATTCCAATCATGATCACTAACATATGTGATTATCCGTGTAGATCATCATCTTCAGTAACACATACATGCTCTATGAGAGCTCCTGCTAGTTTCTCTGCATTTTGAATGTGTTGCTTTCTCACTTCCCACTTTGGGCTCTTTCAGCAAATCACAGCAATTATGTAAGAAGAAAATGAACATTGAAACCACCATGGTAGTTACAAAGCAGCCTCTCTTGGAGTAGCTGAGAAACCCGTGACAATGGACAAGGCCTCTTCAGAGCTGATCTTTGAAGCTACTAGAATGCAATACCAACTGGGTGTGTAACCCAGCTTAGAAATCTACATTCTTAGACTAAGTACAGAAATTCAGCTGATTTGAGAAGGTAGGAGTTATTGTATTTCCAAGTATGTGTTCTATTAAATATCAGTCTTAAAAATACTATGAATAAATAAAATATGTAGGACCATATATTGAATACTTTGGGATGTCCTAGCAGGGAGTTAATTTATTAGTTTTAATATTTTTTCATCCTTTAAAATTCTACACATTGATAATATCCATTCAATGCTATCTTTCTCCCACTCTTCCTGGAGAAAAACCCTATTATCCTCCTAACTTCATATTTTCTTTTTATTTCTTCTATTATCAAGAACCCTGAGTCTATTTAGTGCTATCCATGCTCATGTAGGTATGTGGACATCCATGACACATGAGCAACACACCAGTGGTCACATTCTCAAAGGAGAGTCACTATCCCTTCCTCAGGAGCAAGTAAGTACCAATAGTTCCTCTGGTGGGGTGGGCCCTCATGAATTTCTTGCTATCTATGCTTGATTTTTGGTTGGCTTTATCCTGTGCAGGTAGCCATAGCTATTATGAGTTTGAAACATATAACAGCTATGTCATGTAAATGAGTCACCATTTCCCATCTCCCCACAGACTCCCATTATTTCTATCTTTCTTCTGTGCTGTTCTTTGAGCCTTTGATGGTGGGAGTTGATACAGGTGACCCGGATACACTGAGCACTCAGAGTTATTTATAGTTAGCACTTTGACCAAGTCATGAGTCTGTGCATTAACACTAACCACTACCCGCTGCACAAAGGAGCTGCATTGGTCAGAGTCAAGAGCAGCACAAAACTACGGGCATAAATACAAGTAATTAGGATGCAGTTTGGCAGCAAGAGTACTCATCAAAACCAACAGCACTAAGTTATCCCAAAGCCTATGATCTTCTCAGTCTTAGGCTTTTGACCAGGTTTACAGAGCCAGACCTGAAATCTTGTCACGTAGAGCAGGCCTCACACTCATTCAGGAAGAAGTTGGTTACTCCTACAATTTTTGTGCCACTATTTCACCTGTGGGCACATTTTGCTTCAGGTCAGTGTTGCATCATTCAGGGTTAGCACTGTGTAAGACCACTGACCTCTTTTCTTTTTCAGCACACTCTACTGTGTCTTCTGGAGCTATGTAAGCCATTCTTCAAGGAGAGAGTCTCCTGCTCATTTTGAGATTGAGTTTTCTATGTCTGCCAGCAGCAAAATCTTGAGTTGTATAGTTTTAGTTACTGTAAAGTTTCTCAAGACTTTTTAGCCAATATTAAATGTGTTTCTCTAAGAAATGAGTATAAAGTTTTATTTTCCCCAAATATACTTTATTATAGAACTCAACATTTTTCTTAAATTATCTCTCATCATATGCCTTCAGAGATGTAGTTTGGGAAATGTTGAGAGATAGGAGCATGGAAAGTATACTGTCTATAATCTAGTATATCTGAGACTCTTAATTTGGATTATGTTATTAGTATTATAAATATTAATGAGTGCTGAGTTAATGCTATGCCATCATACTCTTCCTCAGAGGCATAGAAACAGATATAGGAACATGAAAATGTTCATTTTCTCTGTTTAAAATATTAAAAAATAAAATAAATACAAACTAGATCCCCTCCCCCACAGAAATAGCTCCCAGAGAACCCAAGTTTGTGCTGTCTGCTTCCCTCACTGGCTCTGAGAGAGACCCTTGGGACTAGACAACATGTTCCTGGTTGGAGCTACTGCAGACCTAAAGATTAGCTCTCAGCATTTCCATCTCAGGTGTGCCTTTCAAGAGTAAGAGTGGCAACCATTGTGAACTCTCTCAGAGGCCCATTCAAAGTCACCTCTCAGGGAATAGTTGGACACCTAGAGAGACCTTTACTGTCAATACCCCAGCCAACAGGGGCAATTGAACAACTGGTCTGTATTAGGATGGCGGCAAATGCTTGTGTCAGTTTTTCCAAGTCCTATAAGGCCAGGGACATAAAACATAAACTTAGAGAAGTTACCCGATGGTCAAAAGTCAAATAATAAACAGAGGTGCCGCCGAGCAGAGGCAGATGTGACTGATGATGAAAGCCACAGTCTCTCAAGGTCTATCGTCTCCAGAAATACCAGTGCAGACATTTCTCTGAGGAGAATCCTCTGGGAGGATTGCAGTGCGGAGATACTAGGGCAGACATTTCTCCCAGGGCCTGGGAGGAATGCAGTAGGCCATACACTTCCTTTCTCTGTACTTCTACTTGTATCTACAATTAAGTGTTGTGTTTTAGAATCATAACCCAGGAGAGAATTCCACTGGGGAGTCAGTATCCCAGTCCCTCTGCTAGAACGTTCCAGACTCCAGAGATGACCTTCTTCAGTGTGACAATTGCCATGGAGAAGAGATATATTTAGGCAACCTACGAAAATAGTGATCTCAGTTTTTTGTTTGTTTGTTTGTAGAAAGTAGAACAATGCTACAGTTCTTCTAAGATTGTTCTCCCCCCCTTGGTTGGGGGGGGAGGGGGAGAGTATATATACGTTTGTTTCCAGACTTAGTTTGCAATAATTTTATAAGTGAACTTTGTGGGTGAAATGTTTTCCTTTTACTCCCTCAAATATCTAAAATAACAGCACCAACAACGTTTCCACTGCACAAAGCTTCTGGGAAAATCTGAACAAAGACCGCAGCCAGCAAAGGACAAAGGCCCAGAACAAAGTATTGAGTGGGTCAATAATTTAACAAGTTCAGAAAGTGTGCACTATCCGTTCTCACAGAGATCTGTAAGATAGATTTCTTCATTAAAAATCTATTAAGGGGTAGAAGGAATTTATTAAACAAATTATTAATATTTCAGGGCACTGCTAACTAGCAAATTAAAACAAAGATAAAATAGGAAAAGGAAAATATATTTCATGATTAAAAATGAATTTCTACTTCACAGTGAATTTTACCAAAGGCTAATTATAACCCAAACATTTCAGTTTAGGAATTTAATTTCCCCCTATTCTGAATTGTGAGGTAGCAAGCACTCTGTGTTGTTTTTCCTTTTGTTTTATCCAGTACTTCTCAGAGTCATGTTTTCTCTTTGTAAGAAATAAAGCACACATATATTACTTACATGAAGTACTTATAGTGGATAGTTTTTCCTCACTGTTACAAATAACCACAAACGATAGCAAAAAAAAAAAAAAAAAAAAAAACCGCACATATTTTTCTTTCCTTTATAACCATGTCTTGACCCCCAATGACCTCCAGTTTACTCTGAGTGTTTTAGTTTGCAGTTATAAGTGGGGACTTTGTGTTTTTAAATAATGCTTCTGGAGGTGTTGGGCATGCAACAATGCAACATGTAAGCTGTGTTAGCTTTATGGGAAGTAAAAAAGATTCAGATTGTAAGCTGCAAGTTATAGCTTCATCAAAAACAACTTTGAAAAACTATTCTTTATTCTTTTTATTTCAGTCAAATATTTGGTTCAATTAACTAAAACCCTATTAAATGCCATTTGGAATACACTCTGTAACTTATGACAGTACAGCATTATAAAAGCTTTTAAAGGTTTTATTAAGAGCCTGTCATTTGTCATTTGAATCCAGACACTTTTGAAGGATTGCTTATATATTCTGAAATAATGAAACTTGTTTTGCTTTTAATGATCTAGCCATGCATGCATGCCTACGTCTATCAAATATTTCTCAATCATACTTTTTGCTAAAATATTGCGAGCTTCTTGGAGGGAAACTACACAAAATTTGGGTCTATCCTTAAAAAAAAAAAATGACAGACTAGTCAAGAGATTAGATGGTCACAGCTTCCGACTTTGAATTTGGTCAGTTGTATAATTATACCACTTGAACAAAGTAATTTGCAGCAAAGGCTGAATGAGTATTGAGAAGCACTGAAGCTCGGTGAAGGCACCACCGGTATGTGTACAGCCCAAAACAGGTGATTCTGTGATGGAGCTACCTGGGATGGAGAACTACCTCTCGGCAACTTCCTAGCTTCAGGCTGTGTGCTGAGAGTTCCGATTTCAGGGGCTTCTTCAAGCCCCACTTCCATGAGGTGCTTGAGAACCATCTTTTGGGTGTTCACGTCCATATTACCAACTCCTAGAAAGTCTCACGGGACCTACTTTGATAAAATTGCTTTCTGTGCTTTGATTAGCCTGATCTGAATCTGCGGCTTCCCTTGGCCCTGGCTCCCTGCTGCGGAAGCATAGCGCAGAAAAGCGGTGGCAGGTTTTACCTAGGGGTTTGGAGTGAGTAGCACTCAAGGAAGACGAGGAAGGCTTGCTGGGCAAAGAGACATTTGGCTTGAATGGTGATTTGCTGGGGTTGCTTCAGGGAGGAGCTTGTTCTAGGATGAAGAGCACAGACCTGGGTGTCTAGATACAGCCTGGGGCTGCAGAGCCTCCTAGCTAGGTTTGGACGAATCGTGGGATGATGGAACTGTTCCATTTAGAAATGTGTGCTGTCAATTCAGGTCAGAGGGTGGGATTGCGGCAACATCTCTTTGAAAATTACTTTGCAGGAGATACAATGAACTTGGTGTTTAGAGATAGAAGATAGTCACAGAGATCTTCCTATATAGGCTTGTGACACGGTTTCACGAAAGATAGAGGAGAATGAAGCATCAAATGGGGGCCGGGGTGAGGGTTGAGGTGGAGACAAAAATCTGAAGGTCCCTTCTAGCTATGAGTTAAAAAGTAAGGTCAAACACTGGGCTCTGAAATCACACTGTCTGATGTATGTCGGCTTTACGACTACTTACTGCGACCTTGAGTAAATGAGTTCTGCAAGTGTCCCATGAGTTTTGTAATCCTTAAAAAAAAGGAATAATATTTTAACATGTTAATGGGAGATTGAAATAGAAAACACATGTGAAGCCTTTACCGCAGAGCATCGCACAGGAAAATGTCAGTAAGTGCTTGCTTAAATTGCTTAATTTCTTGACATAGCAATGCCAAAAAGAAGGGAGAGGAAGGAGGTTTGGTGGAAACACAGGGCTAAAGAGGACGTTTTAGCAGGGGCGAACTCATCAGTTGTAAGTGGATGGAGGGCCCAGGATGCAGGGAAATGAGCAGAACATCGGGATGTTACAGGTAAGTAACTGTGAGCCTGGAGAAGCAGCAACCACCTCAAATTAGAAAAGGAGGTTCCCTCTTTCCCAAAAAGATTCCCTGCGTTTTCTTTTCAGAACTGACATACGATTTTAAAACTAAAATTCATGAACAGAAATGTGTTTTTCTGTACAGTATTATTTTTAAGTTGTCTGCTTCTAATCTGAGAAAAGAAGAAATTTGACTTTTTTCCAGTGAGGTAAAAATCTTCGATAAACCTGTAATCTTTCTAAGCAGTCCTAGGCTCCCGAACTTGATGCAACAGCATAGACTAGTGGTGGAAAGGAAGATTGTAACAGGGTTGTATGGATACCCTGTCTTTTCTAGAATCCATCCTGAGTTTTAGGCTACAGATAGCTGTAGCAACAGACTATTAAATAGAACTTACTTAAGGTGTGAATATTTTAATAACACAAGTATTGTTTATTAAAGATTAGAATATTTGAAGAAATTCAGTTTCTTTTATTTTTTGACTGCTGAAATACGTGTTAACAGCAATAATATGCATTCAAATGTAAGCCATCTCCTCTTGTCTAACTGAGGGATACAGCTGACAGCAAGGAACTGGGAGGTGGAAGCTTTTATAACATGGGAAATAAACAAGTGGCTTTCTTCCACTGATTTTCTTTAGGAGACACACCTCAATCAACAATCATGGACATAAAATATAGACACCGTGGAAAGAAATGGAATAAACTGCAACCTACCACCTGAATATATAAATTAATAATAAAATATCTATACAGTATTTACAAAATAAATAAAGATTGTACTATATATATCCAAAAATCTATGAAAGAAGATCAAGAGGTTAATTAGACACCCTTGAGGGGGAAAATCTCTGCAGGATTCAGAGCTCAGGAGATTGCCAAGAAGAGAGTGAGCATTCAATAAGCACTTTAGATACATAATGCAAGTAAAATAAGTTTCTCAA
>OU015747.1:54756216-54838013 GCA_907169655.1 Acomys percivali
CTATCTATCTATCTATCTATCTATCTATCTATCTATCTATCTATCTATCTATCCTATATATATATATATATTGATTTATCTATCTATCTATCCTATATATATTGATTCATCTATCTATCTATCTGTCACCTGTCTATTGCTTGTCTATCATCTATCATCTATCTTCATCATCATCCCCACGATTATTATCTGTTTATCTATAGCATAATACCATGTTATAAGCCTTAAATTCATGCAATACGATCCTTATATAGTCTTTGGAGCAGACAGTAAACCTAAGTACATCTTATATAATATAGTAGTGACTACTTTTGAATGTTGTTATCTTTTGTATATTGGCTTTGATAAACTGTTTCTATAAACATTAAGATTTATTATTTGCTCCGAGTCTTATAAGAAGACTCCAGCCATTCCTGAGTGTCTCAGCAGTTCCATTGCTAAGTCACTATCCAGGTCTCGCTCCTATAGGGCTGTGATATCTTATGGGGAAAGACAGCATTTGTCCAGTCTGCATTCTTGTAGGACTAACTGAAAGGGCAGCAATGTGGCACTTGTTAGTTTTTTAAAAATGGAAGGAAGGGGGGGCTTTTAATTGTACAGGAAATTTAATTAGATTTAGGCTAATTAAAATCATTTTTTATATTAACATGTTCACAAATATTATTGCATCTCGTTAGATTTCATTCTTTGAGCCTTACTGAACAATATTCAGTAGTAGTTTCTGATTACAATAAGTTCATTATGAAGATAAGGTGGAATTAGTGTAGAAGCTCAGCTGGTTGAAGAGGTCTGTACTTTAATTACTGCAGAGGGTGTGCATATTAATTACAACACAAGTGATATTTACTGTACCTCAGGAACATATGACAGGGTAAAGATACTGACGGCACCAGCTAATAAACTCGGTATGATAATGAGGAGGAAAGACCATAAAAATAGAAGGAAATAAAATTATTCATAAAGTATATTGATCCCAAAGTAAAGACATTAAGCTCTGATGAAGGGCAGCAAACGGGAAGCTCTTCACTTTATCAAACAAATAACCAAAGTAGAGAAATGTTAGCAGGGAGACAGATTGTCATTATACCGGTCACGTGTTCACGCTCCTCCGAGTACACAGGAGCCATAAAAATGGGAGGTTTTTAATAAATCAGCAGAAAGCCCTACTGTCACCTGCAGGAGCTGAGGTGGCAGTGGCTAAGGAAGCTCCTAGGCCCTGAGGTCAGAAATGACGCCGAGTTAATGGGAAGGAACCACACATGAAACATTGTTCCTGGAAGCAAGACCCACCTAAGCATGCTGGCTGCGGGACTTGCTCCCAGAAGTGGCCCCAAGCCTGTTACTACGCCCCCTCTCGGGTGGACAGTGCTATGACTTTGAGTTTGTAAGAGGAACAAGTGGGCTCTGGTTGGAAATATTTTCTCCAGACATGTTTAAGGGGGCCACGGACCTCTCATGATCAGATTTCTTCTGTAGTCATTAAGTTAGAGGGTTGGGCTTTCTCGGATTGTGTTTCATGCGGGCCTTTGAAAATGGACGGTCATTTTTCACACTTAGTCAACTGCTTAACATTTACAGACAAGTGCAGCCTAGGAAGTCAACAGCCAAAATGCTAAATTTTATCTTATATCAAATAATTGATATACAATAATACAGTAATTTTTGTAAGGACTTGTCATTTGGGGATTAATCAAAATCTGCCACAAACTGTGATAATAGTTGACTAAAATAAAAAATATCATCTTTTGCCTGCTTTGATATGTAACAAAACTGAGGTTGATGGTCAAATACTTTGGGCTGTTTTTAGTTATTTAGAAAGTGTTTTTGTTGTTTTTTTTTTAAATTTTTGTTTTTGTTTTGTGTGTGTGTGTGTGTGTGTGTGTGTGTGTGTGTGTGTACTGTGATTATTATAAGATTATTATGACAAATACATATAGGTAGGTATAATTTTAAGTATTTTTATCATAAGAAATGCAGTCATAATTTAAAAAGAGAATGACAAAGAAAATAAGGACTTTAGAGAGTATCAAGGGAGGCACATCCAGGGTACCATATGATCTTGACCTGTAACTTGGTGACATAATTACAGTTAGCTAGAGAGAAAAAAAAAAGTAGACATTGCTCATTTCAGTTGTGATCTATACAGTCATGAATTGAAAAGAATAGACACTGGATTATAGAAATAAAATATGGCAGCTCTCAGCTTGAAGCTTGCAAAAGACAAAAGGAGAATGAATCCTTTCAAACCTGAGGAGTTTTAATTTTGTGTTCTGGGGAAGACGAGGGATGACTGGATATATCATTCTGATCCGACTGAAAGGCTGTTTGTTTTTTTATCTCCCTCCTCACGTTTCTCCTCTCAGGTCCCTTCTCCGCTTTTCCTAACACCCTTCTGAAGCTAGCATGCTCTCTTTTGGTGGTAGAGTTGAGAGGTGATTTGCTCACATTACAGTGAAACATACTCAGGTTGTATTTTTAGTTGTATTAAGTCTCCATGTTCTATGCAAGCTTAGAGGTTATAATTTGGCTATTGTAGGTAAGTTATGTATAAGGAATGGGATCCACCTGGAATTACTTAAACCCATCAAGTGTTTCTTAATATAATCTATATAAAAAGGCCTGGAAGAGCCAACATATGCCATAAAGAGGGGGTATGAGTTTTGTAATCATTCCTGATATGTACTGGGATGTTGCTACCAATATAGATAACTTTATGACACCAAGGCTGTAGGGCTGTGTAGTGTCTTAAACATGGTATGTCACAATGAATATTTGTTGAAAATATGTATACATAAAATCTTAAATGATTGAGTAGGTCCACTTTGGGTTGTGGGTCTTCAGCCCATGGTTCCATTATCCTCTGAGCTGGGCCTTGTCTGAAACGCTGGCATCTCCAGTTTCCTACTAGTGTTCCTTCATCACAGTTGCTCTCTCATCCTCTGAGATGCCCATGATAGCCACCTTGGATTCATGTCATCTAGTGGCTAGGGCTTCAGGCCCTGCTTGAATGATATAAGTGATAGTGAAAGATTGGATGACTTAAGCTGAAATATGGACCATTGAGCTGTCTCCAGCTCATCTTCTTGGAAGTTCAACTGTTTTGTAATTAAATATAAAGAGCTTTAGTAAACATTCAGTTATCAAAATGTTAGGGTATAGTTTTTTTTAATTGTTTAAAATATTCTGGTATTTGGAAACAAAAGGGGGGCTAGGTGCACACCAACAAGTCCTTAAGGAACAGGAGGCCAAATATATGCCTCATCAAGTGTTATTTAGGCTAATCATTAATACTGACAGGTAAGAATCCTTGGCAAAAGAAGGAGGCATTGCATATAAAATTGTAGTGAGAGTAATTCTGATTTTCTACTAAGGCCTTATAGGTTTCTGATAGGCGTTTATTTCCATTTTTCAAGGTTTTCTTTCTTTTTTCCCCCTCTCATTGTCATGGTTCTTGTTTTCTCTAAGCTTACGTGCATCTCGTTTGTTTTTATCTCTTTCCACTTTCTCATACACATTGCTTCACTGGTCTATGGCGGAATGTTCACCACCATCGTTCATTGTCTTCCTAAGCTTTCTCTTGCCCACGTTCCTCCTTTAGTGGCTAAGTTTTAAACTTGACATTCTAGGACTGCTCTTTCCCTCTACAGCCAAGAAGAATTGAGATTACCGAGAAACTGGTTTGGGCTGTATCTGTTAATGTGTACGAAAGGAAGACAGTGCTTCTTAGCTTCCCTCACTTATATTCTCTGTGAGTAGATAGATATTGAGGCGATATCAAACAGACATGGGTCCTGGTGCGTACACATATTTGCAGAAAATGAAGACTTTAGGCATTAAAATATCAATGAAACAAAACGGGTCGTAAGTTACATGAAAATTAAGGTAATAGTTTCTAACACAAAGTATGCAATGATTATCTTAAGTTTGACATAGGCATATGAGTAATTTTTTTGGATAAAATTAAATGAATATTTAAGCCAAACAAGTGAACTTTAACATACGTATATTACAGACACCTGCAAAAATCTTTGTTTCAAGTACATGGAAAATGTCATTGATTTTCATTACAATGAGCAAAACCTATGACAAGTCCCCAACGTGCTCGAACCTCTGCACAGTTTAATCTTTTAAGAACTTCAAACTCTGAATCATCTCACAGATTAAAATTTTAGAAGGTTATGCTTCAGTTACAACAAATTTATATTTGTGAATGCTGATAATTAGAAAAAAGTATTTTGTAAAAATCCAAGGAAGTATGATTGAATAGACAATTAAAAATTACAACATTCTAATCAATAAATGAGATGGATCTGATTGTTCTTGCCCATTCTGCCTCTTAGACCATGTAAATCTTCATCAATTCCTTTCTTTTTCTTTCTTTCTTTCTTTTCTTTTTCTTTCTTTCTTTCTTTTTTTTTTAGCCCAAGACGGAGTTTTAGATGTATCACCACAAAGTAGGAATCATAGTCATTTTGCCAAGATCTCAGGTTATGCTGGTGAGGAGTGTATTAGGATAATAATTCATTGAGTAACCTCACAGATGCTTCATGGAGGAGTGATAATGGCAATTAAGGGACAGAAAATGCAGACAAGGAGGGAATAGGTCAAACTGACCAGTGTCACCAGCAGTACCTTGGGAGTGAGCAGGCTTCTGAGTGTTGCATGACTCAGTAGCTGCAAATAAAACAGCAGTGTTTGGCTTCACTTCAGAAGGATCATTTCTTCAGTTTCCTCTCCCCTTGCACCATCCGCACCCTCCATGCCTTCATTCCTGGTATGAGTAGTCATTACCTACTGTTGCTAGGGCTTTGTTGGCAGTTCATAGCCACAATCTGTTGCTCTGTGACAGATTGATTCCTCCAGTCCACAGACTCATTCCTGAATCCATCCCAAATGAACACACACACACACACACACACACACACACACACACACAGATGTACATGCACACATGCACACACATGCACATATACAAATGAACACAAACACCAACATGCACACACACGTATACCAACACACACATGCATACACATACACATGCACACACACACATGCACACACACACACACACACACACACACACATATGTTCTCTTATCCAGGCTAATATGACAGCACCTTCTAATAAAGGAATACTCTTAATGAGACGGTTAGTCAACCTTCACGTACGTGAAGCATGTGAAATATGTCCTTCCTCACAGAATGGCTTCTGACCATCCACGTGGACTGTGGAACCTGATGTATGTTCCTTTACTGCCATCGCTTTTATGGGAGATAATTTTGATGCATATTTGAGTTAGGGAAGAGTGGTTGCTGCAGAGCTCACGGAAGGCCGTTTATAGAAGCCCTGTTGTTTGTACCCACACACACATAGATGTGTGCACAGCACTGAGCCTGAGTAATCCCACGAAGACTCACACTGCTCGGGTGTTTCAGCAAAAGAAATTATAGTTTTGCTGCAATCAAGTTAACAGTCAGAGCAAAATATATGCTTCATAGCCCTTCAAATTTTATGCGTTTATACATCATATATACATATATACATATATATGTGGTGTGTATTTTGAAGTGATACGTATGCTCAAATTTCTCCTCACTTAAAACCATGTTGCATAATTGATTGGAAGTTACTCTCGTCATAGCCTATTTTTGCAGCAAAGCAGAGACTATCTGAGATGCTTGTGTGTTCGTGTATGTTTTTTTCCCCCATTTTTCTTAAATGCTTTATTGCAAGGAAAGAAAAAGCTAGCTATTAGATAGAAGTTATTATTCACTGTTGTTTTGTCCCAAACAATGCTGAATTAAATGACACTGCTACAAGGCAACATAAATATGTTTATAAAACCCCACAAAACACTTTCTCCCTTAGCGTTGGGTATCTCTCTAGCTGGACTCTGAGAGTTGATGCTCTCCATCCTCTCCCCACCCCCACGCCCTGCACTTGAGCACACACTCACATGCACACTCACAAATGACATAGTAAAACATGTGGTGCCTTGACTCTGTTATCTTAGAAATCAGAGGCACAGCTTGCTTCTTAACACTTACAAACTGGTCCCCTTGATAATAAAACCTGGGGCTACCAAATTGCCAAATTTAGAAGATGTGTTTGTCTTAGAGAAAATGCCACTGAAGCAAGAGGCAGATGCCTCAGTGTGCTGCATGTCTGAGGAAGTCCTCATGGTCAGCAAGCACCAACCTCAGATTCTAGAGTCGCCACTGCTTTGGGCTGTGTTTCCATGTCAGGTTTTAAAGAGGGCCTCATCTTTGAGCTGTGGAAAAATACCAGCTTCTTCAAAAGAGGCAAGGCAGTCATCCAGAAGAAATGACTCCAGCGAGAACCACCTTTGTTTCCAAGCACAGTTGCAGTGATTTTGTGGTCATTATGCAACTTTTCAAATAAATTCACAAGCGCTGAAGTGGAATTTAAACACTATACAAACACACAAGAGCCACAAAGGCCGGTAAATAGCACAGGCAGGATGAAGCTGGAAAAAGCTTGTATTTGTGTTCTAATTGATCTTTTCACTAAACCCTTTTATGAAGAAGGGAGAAAAAAATATCTTCACAAGTCTTATGGAAATGGAAGATAAAATACCAGGCTGGGTAATCACAGAAGCGGACAGCTCGGAGATGCTTTGGCACTGTCATTTGTTTTCATAATCGTTCAGAATAATCTTCTAACATTGTGAGCATTTTTAATGGTTTTTAATAATTTTATAATTTTCAGGTTTAGGATTAAGAAAACCACTTAAGTGAGCACACTGTTTATAAGATTAACATTGATTTTTAACATGATTGCATTATGCATGGACTCTGAAGACTTTATCAGATTATTTAGACATTACTCAATCGGAATAAATGGTGGGGAACCCTAAAAAACTAACACAAACCCAGTCCTCCGTTCTTTTAAGTTGTTAGATAGGACTTGTTCTCTCTTGTCATAAGTTCTATAAGAAGAGCTTTCTCTTTATCCATCATAAAAACACATTGGAAATATATCACAATTAAATGTGAAGTGACATAAATATGCTTGACAATTAATATTTATTTGATCAAGAGTGAGTACTATAATATGACATCCATTTTGACCTCACATGAGCTTCCTTTGCGGCCAGCCAGTCTGCCTGGCAGAGCTTTGTCACTTGCTACCTCACAGGTGCATGTCGCAAATAGACTTGGTCAGATATGTGGTTTCCCTTCTCTTCAGTATTTGAACAGTTGAAAGAGAAAAGTGAGCTTTTGGCTCCATGTTCCTGGTGAGCCAGACTGAAACATGAAAAGCGTGTAAAGGTGTGAGGAGCTGTGAAGAGTCATAAACTCCAGGGCATGACTGGTAGCCTGGCCTGCTGCGCTGTGCTGGGGATAGTGTGTGCTGCAAGACTGTAGGCACTCTGTCTGTGACCTCTAACATGATTCTGCATGTCCAGGTTGTGAAAACGGCAGCGAGGGCGCCAGGAAGACCTTTCCCAAAGCTAAATATGGGTTTCGTTCCTTGCTGTGTTATCATCCCCATTGTTTTATTTCTAACTCCCTTGCTCGTAGTGTCCTTTGTGGCATTTAGCTGTGACGAGATGGGTGGGCGAGCAGCCTCCTCCAGAACTGACGCCAGCTGGTTTGGAAGACTGGCAAGCCCTCCACCCTCCCTCTATCTACCAAGTCAGAGCTTGACTTTATTATCTGCTAGAGTGCCATGCCGTGCCCAGCCCAGTCTCCAAAGGCCTGGATGTAGGCATGTAACACGGCCCTATTCACCATGGCACTTATTTTGATTTAGTAGTGAGTTCACGAATTGCTTTTTAACAACAACTACAGAAAGAGTGGGGGTCATCCACTTCTAATGCTGGAAACCTTGCACTAATCTGTTCCATGCATTCAAATGAAAATATGACTTCTTGGCAGAGAATAGCATTATAATGTAAAATCCCATATGCTGTTATACAGTATGTTGCAATCTGTTTTACGGCTGCCTCTATTCTAACGAGTGAATACTGCCAATAAAGCAATTGAAGATAACACTAATTGCTTATTTCTGTGATCCATAATTTTTATGGCTGCCTTATAGCTCTTTAGTCAAATAGATGCTTTTTGGCCTTTAAGATCTAGAACTCATGTACTGTAGCAGCTGAAACTGGAAATGCACATGCTGGCCCAAGACGCTTTTCTGTGCTAGATGAATAGGAGAGAGCAGAAAAATAGGTGAAAGATGAAAAAGAAACATACCAGTGTTAAGTCAGCTTTAGAAGACAAACATTAGATTTGAACAATATTTGGGTGATTTTAAACACATACATAAATATACGGCTGCGTACGGAACTAAAGCTGTCAGTTCTCCTTGGCTTTCCCAAATGTGGAGAGCTCACAATGGGACCAGTGGTGACCATGGAAATCATAGAGTTTGAGAACACACATTCAGAGGTGGGGCTCACTCCTAGGCTTTATCCAGAGGATTTTTGGTCTAGGCCACAGGGAGCTAATGGGTCTGATCTGAGTTTCAGAATCAGATTTCTCTTGGAAATGCTGTACGGACTCATTGGGCATAAAGAGTTTGTTCACTGTGAAGGGTGGTACACACATTCACCACAGGGTTTTAGCTTTATCAGAAGACATGCTGGCAAGTTTTCTGGTGGATAATATCATTGAAACCCCAAATTACACATCAGTTATTCCCCATCTCATTCCATCCTTTACTAGTTGCTGTGTAGCGTGTGGACCAGTTCAGGGTCACTTAGAAACTTGCTGGAAGTCCAGGCTCTTGGCTCTTTCCTAAACTCACTGATCACAATCTTTCTTTATGAAAATGTTATGGAGAATAGCATGCTCATGAAAGGCCTAGAAGTCTCACTTATACAATGTAAGGAAGTTGAGATTCAGCAAAGGCGCATGACTCACAAGAGACCACAGTGAGCCGGGATGAAAGCTAGGTCTTCATATGATGAGTCTAATCCATGCTCTCCACACAGCACAATATGAAGGATTTCATGAACATGGGACAGATTTTAGATACACAGCCTCAAAACGTGGGCTTTACAGTTGTGGTTTAAGATAACATAACTCAAGAAAGTCTTGTTTCTCTTCATCAGGGCGAGAAAATAAAATTCAGAGGAAATAGCCAGTGAGTTATAGCACAGAAGTTAGACTGTATACAGAAAGTGTTGAAACACCCACAATTTCTATTCATGAGGTTTGGGAGCTGTATTCTTAAGCCAAGGAATTAAATTACTCTGAAATCTAAGGCTTATGGCCAGAGACTACAGGAGTATAGGATTCATTTTGTCTTGCTTGTATCCAGCTTCCTGGATATTAAGAGTGTTTTTTGTAACAAAAGAGGTGATTTCCCTGTGTTTTCTCCTGTTCTATAGGAATATTAAAAGTACTAAGTCCAAAGAAGAGAGGCCAGGGTCTCATTAGCAAGAGAATTAAAATGCTTCCAACTCCCCTATGATGTGTAGACACAACACACAGCTTTGAGAAACATCACTAAATTGGTTTCATCATTAAAGCCACATATCAGCATATACTGCATATTTGCTATTGGCTAGACTGGTGTTATTTACTACATTTGCTAGTAAGTGAATGTGTCTCATATATACATTATTTCATTTCATCTTAACAAAAATTCTATGGGTTGCTATTATTTTCCTCATTTTCTTTATAAATTCATTTGGCTTGTCTCAAAAACCAACCAACCAACCAACCAACAGAAAAACTCATCTGTGATACAAAGTCAGTAAAGTAAGGAAATAAAAGTAAACCGAGTTATAAGGAGTTGAAAAGAATCTTCCAAATTAGTGTTGTGACTTAGAAATGAGATGTTTGATTGTAACCTAAAGATCAGATTTCCCTAGATCTCTGTTCTGGATTGAATCTGAAGTGTGGTTGGATATGCTTCCTCCTGTATCAAACCCACAAAGCCTGCAAGAACACAGAAAGCTCTTCTTTGTAGATCTGTGGTCTGCAGGAGGTTGTGACCAAGTGACACTGACTTTATGAATGCTCACGCAAGATTCTATTGTTGAGGTGGCCAACAAAGAGCTGAATTACAATGCCAAAATATTGAAAATATTCTTATTGAGATCAGGCATACTGGCCTTGCATAAAGCTCATGCTGCAGGGCGTGTAGGGAGATAGAGCACCCCAAGAGGATTCTAGGTATAGATATGCATGTTGTCATGACTGGAGGTACAGGGCTGAAGAGAAATGCCTAGAAAGATTAAGGAACAAGATCCCATATTAGACACTGTATAGATAGTCTAAGACTTGGGACTCTAAGTAAAAGGGGGACTGATAAATGCATGTCAAAATGATTAATAAGTTGCAAAAAAAAAAAAAAAAAGAAGTTGCAATGTTCACCTACTGCACGCTGTACACCCTGTTCCTTGTAGTAGATGTGTAAGGGCTTTGTCTTGCTAAATGTTAAGTGTCAGTATATGCTCAAAGCTAATCATGAAATGCACATGACCAGCGTGAAGACTATTGCACTAACAGCAACTTATAGCAGTCACATGGCTGCTTCTATAAGAGGCAAGCCTTGGTTATTTAGTTTCAACACTTTGGGATATCTCAGAGGTGAGGAATGCTCAGCTCCTCTCTAGGACTCACTGCTTATGCTAGGTGGATTAGGTGACTGGATTCCAAGCTATTCCAAACTCCAACTTTGACCTCATGGTTTCTTTTTTAAGTCCTGGTTAAAGCACGAGTTTAAATAACTCTAGTACCCACATGCTATCCTTTGACACAGTGCATTATTTATACTTGTCTATGTTACTGGGGCTTTTCTTTTTTAATAGAAAAGGAAACAGTATATTGTTTATTGGGTTAAATAAAGAAAAGTTCTCCACAGAATTGTGTTCTTAGGAGAAACTTCGCACAACTTGCCACTTATCAAGCTTATGCGAACAGATTCACTCCTATGTTATTGAAATACTGTGTGATTTTTTTGAAAGCTGCCTGTTGTACTTTAGGGGTAGAATATTCTAGCATTGCCTCTTGTCAGGCGTTGATCAGCTGGATTTTTCAGCTATGCCAAGGGATTTATTTCACCTTTGTGAAGTTGGCCAGAGTCCCAAAGTTATTCGGATTTAATGCACCAAGAGTAGGAGAAAATAGAGAAATCTATCTGGTATCGTTTTATTACTACATAAAAAACTGTCAGAGTGGAGAAGAGAGGGAAAGCTCAGCACACAGATGGCTGAAAAGTTAAAGCTGAGTAAATGATCAGAGAGAGAAGCCGACTTGTACCTCAGTACAAGTTCCTTCGCATTATTTTGTACGCATGCCTTTGAATTTCAAACTCAGAGAAGGTGTGCGTATGTACATATATAAAATTGAAAACATTTTTTTTTTTTTTGATAAACAAGTAGGCCAGGTATGCAAACAGAAAGGGACTGCATTGCCTGTTTCCATTTAGTCACAAAAGTCCTGGCGACACATAATGTCACAGGAGTGGAATTACCAGAATGAACGAACTTAACCCTTTGTAGCTTACCATATGAGGGGTTAGGGCATGAGGAATCCCTGGATTGCCGGGTACCAGGGGGATTTGGAGAGGGCAGGCAAAGAGGATGAAGAGGGGCTGGGAATAACAGCAACCTTTTTAATACATTGATGTGAGGTTGGAGGCAATTCTGAAATGTGACTTAGTGGTGACCTGTCCTCTGGGTGCGTCAGGGCAGCAGCCTTGTTTTCTTTTATGGAGAAATGCTGGCATGCTTGACTTCAGAGAAGCAGGAGGATTGTTTGGCAAATCAGTGATGGTGTGTGTCCTTGTCAGAACACCTGCTGTATTCTTCTAGCAAACGATGGGGCCACGGCGTCTCTCCTCTAATGACACCTCATCAATCCGCTCCTATCAATGTCCCAGCCATGGAGGTGACTTCGAGTGCTCACAAGCCTTAGAAAATGTCAACGTTTGGGGAGAAAAGGTCAGTCACAGCTCCCCCCCCACACACCTCCCCTGCCAAGCCACCGTGGGCCTGGCGTTCATTATCCTAATTAAATCCAGCAGCTGAACATCTTCTTATCTGTAGGGGAGGAGAGCAGGGGCATGATGCAATAGGATTGATTTGCATATCCAAAGTTAATTAGTGCGGAGGAGCAGGTGTACAGTAATAATAATTATCACACATGACAATCACCTGTGACCACTTCCCCGCGCTCCTTCCGGGATTCGGCACAGTGATTGCTGGCTGTTTTTTTTTTTTTTTTTTCTTGCTTCATACCCATTCTGAGCTGTTTGCGTCCTTGCGCGCCTCTCTTCACAAACCTGCTGCGAGAGCCTCGTCTGCTCCTTAACAGGCGCTGTGTTTTTCTGTAAAGGTATTGGGGGGGGGGGGGCTGTTTCGTTCGGAGGGAGACTGTTGTAAGGCAGCTATTTTCAATTTTGTTTGCTGAAGTTGTCACATCCTGGTGGAGCCTGAGTGTTTATTTTTAGCTTACATGTAAAGTGGATAAGGAGAAAAAAAAAAACTGCTCAGGATCATAATTTGAAAATCCCACTCTGCATCATTTGAAGATTCTATCTCAAGCATATGCTGGGAAATCAGTCCGATCCAAAATAAACTTCTCAGGCAACAGACACATGAAACGAAGTGACAATTTGATGTTTGCTATGAGGTAGTCCATGCCAGTTTGAAGAGGATGCAGGGACCTCAACCAGAGCCCTCAGTTCTTAGTCCAGGCATGCTCACTGGACACAAACCTAAAGAAAGCAAGAAAGATATGCTGGGCTGCTTAGGAGCATGCAGGCTCAGGACAGACAAACAAACATTAGCATGATGTAGCTGTCGGACAGCCTCAACTGTAGCTTTGAAGGAGATTCAGTATATCTTCCATCATGGCTCTCCTGGTGCCTCCATCACAGAGAGCTTAGATAGATTGCACTCTTTGGATTTAGCTTGCACATAAAAATGTGTAGGTTATGTAGGTTGCAAAGTGTTTTCTCTGTCAAACCGGGGTAATTTTTTCAAATTAAGTCAAAAAAGCATGTCCTAGAAATGGGATGTGCTTGTATAGAAAAGAATTACTGCTGTACGCTATCCAGGGATTTAACCCTCACAATGGTAGGCTAATAAGTAGGTAGAACAGAATATTAAATACAAAGAAGTTTTGTAGGTAAAGGGGAGGCATTAGTGTTAAATGAGCTATGAAACCGTGACTGTTTTAATTTTTTTTTTTTCATTTTGACTTTTGTCTGTTTCACTGGTATTTGTCAGGGTACACTTTTGCCAATCATGTCAAGCATAACAGGTAGGCCTCTCTTTCACACAGCTTTAATGATAAGTGACAGAGACGGCAAGAGGCACTCAACTGCCTGCAGAATGCATTAAAAATTCAAAACTTTACTTATCCGTCTTTTATTAAAACTTTCTGTAATTGTGCAAAATTATTTTCCCACTGGGTTAGCTTTCAATATGGAGTACAATTATATTTCTGACACAAAATAATTATAGTTAAAAAAAACTACAAGAGAAAAGAGGTATTTATTTTTAAAGCAAAATCCATCCATTTTATATCCACAGAGAAGAATTACAATGAAAAATTAAGCAATTACTGAGCCCAAAGCTCCAGTTTTGAACACTTAACTTCCAGTAGGAGACAGCTGGGTGGAAACCCAGGCAACCGGATGGAAAAGAACTATGGGGCTGTGGACCGAGCCTTTGTAGTCCTTGTCTGCTTACAAAGGACTTTCCTTCTACTTTTCATCCATCAGCTTTAGAGTAGTGACACAGTGGACCCAAGTGTTTTCCAACATGGTAAAAATTGAGTATTAGTTGGTGAGTTTTAGTGTGTCACCTGTGTGTTGTTTTCCCTCTGCTTGACATATCTGTAGCTTAAGATTTTAATTCCAAGAGCTGGTTGCTCTGTATACAGGTCCGTGTATAGCATAACATTAAAATAACCCCCAAATCTCTGCTTTTGCCATCTTGACTTAAGTAAACGAACACAACAAAAAATTCCACCGCACAAATCCCTATAACACCAGAATTGTGTCAAGTATAGATTCCTTGTAAAGATCTAGAGACTAAATGGGCTGAGGATGTCTTTCCATGGCATGCTGCTTTAATAGCATGCTCATGGCCCTAGGTTTCATTTCCAGCACTACAGGAACAAAGGACAGGCATTACTGTATCCCTAGGATGTACCCCACACACAGTGTCTGCTTCGGGTACATGAGGCACTGGGTCAAATCCTGGTAACACAGTTATACTTAGGAGATAGGTTGTGTGTGTGTGTGTGTGTGTGTGTGTGTGTGTGTGTGTGTGTGTGTATGTGTGTGTGTGTATTTAGAATTTTAGGAACTTTGAGTTCTTGGAGTGCCACTGATGGCAGGGGAATTATAGGGGTTGTATGTGCATTTATATTTAAGACTCATTATATTTTTATATTTCACTTGATGTACATAGCATAAATATAAGGTCTGGTAGCCTCAAGATATAAATTCAAATTTTAAGTGGGAATTTCCATAGAGTACGCTCATCTCTCAGCTTTCATACAGAACTGGAGTCACACTGATATGCTGACACTGTTCACAAAGGTATGGAACTTTAATTATAGTCTTGTTAATACTTTTAGCTAAAATGTCCTTAAGTAATTCAACATTTAACATGTCTGAGATTCTGGGTCTTACCTCTTTCTTCTTAATTTTTCTTTATATAAAACAATATGAAAAATTTGAAAGATCACTTTGAACCAAGAACTTTCCCAAGCATTACTCATAGAAACATTCCCAAGGGTACTTCTACTATCTTTTCTATACTAGAAATTAATAAACTGAATAGAGATTGAGTAAGTTGCCTTTGTGGCAAAGCTAAGGAATCTGAAGATTGAGAGGGAGACTTGTAAGAATAGTTTCAAATTTTAAACTCATTAAATTTCTTCTGGTAGTGTCAATAATTCATTTAATAATTTATTGATGGATTATTTAACATTTGCTCTGTGCCAGATACTTTACTAGTTGAAAATACCTCCAAATGGAGAAGAGTTTATAACTTTTGGAAAACATAGTTATGCAGTCATGTAACTAAAGGGACATTCGGGAGGAAATGGCTGGCAATTGTCAGACTTAAACATGTTAATGTGACTGCTACTGTGGGAAAGCTATTAACAGGACAACTGGCCAAAGGAGAGTGGAGCAGACACTAGTCACTGAGTAAACATGGAAGTGTACATGCTTGTGGCTCCCTGTGGCTGGAGTTCATATGGACAGGAGGAATAAGGCAAAAGGTGGAGATGAGATGAAAACCTAAAATATGTTTTTATTATGTGCAGATTTTAGCTTGCTATAGACGAAGAGTTCCTGGGAGACATTGCAGCATTGAATTCAATGGTGAGATGTGGTTCAGAGGTTATATAGTGGCTCAGCTGAAGGGTCACAGGGCAGTATTGTGAGGCTGGGCACTGGAACTAGACTTGTCTTTTCACTTAGTCATTCATGAGATTGTTTACTTATTTTCCTTTGTGTTCCCACTGTGCATGAGACATTGCTCTTGATGTTCAGATGTTATTAATGGAATAAACATGGCAAAAATCTTGCCATTAAATTGTAGCAAAGTTTAGGTAGAATTTCAAAAAGGACCTGTTTAAGGAGAACATGAGTTTAAACAAAGAATTTGAAAGGCATTCATCACTCATGGACAAGGCTACTGGTTAGGGCTGTGAAAACTCTGAAAACAATAAAGAATCCATCCTGAATAACCAAAACTGGTTCCAACAGCTAAAAAGAAAATTTCCTACTCAAAAGGTTCATGACCAGGCTGGCCAACTGACTTGACAGGCTCCAGGATAGGGGATAGGTGGCCATTAGGAACAGTCTTTGAATCATCAAGATGACTTATCAGACTGATAGGGAAGTTTGCAGGAATTATTGCCTTTGAAACCCAATGGTCTCCAAAGCAAAACATCCTCTTGATATCTTTGACTTGACATGACAGATAAGTGATCAGACACTGATCATCGTGCCCCTGGAGGGGGTCCACTGAAAGAACAACTGGACATACAGGTTTTTAAAATTTTTATTAATTTATTCATATTACATCTCAATGGTTATCCCATCCCTTGTATCCTCCCATTCCTCCCTCCCTTCCATTTTCCCCTTACTCCTCTCCCCTATGACTGTGACTGAGGGGGACTTCTTCCCCCTGTATATGCTCATAGGGTATCAAGTCTCTTCTTGGTAACCTGCTATCCTTCCTCTGAGTGCTACCAGGTCTCCCCATCCAGGGGACGTGGTCAAATATGAGGCACCAGAGTTCATGTGAAAGTCGTACCCCACTCTCCACTCAACTGTGGAGAATGTCCTGTCCATCGGCAGGATCTGGATAGAGGTTTGAAGCCTAAGTGTCCCTCAGTAGAAGAATGGGCATACAGGTTTTATCATATGAATTGAAATTATCAGACCCACATCATCCTCAAGTTTATTGACTGCCTTTCCACTGAAGGTGAGACTTAGACCCACCTTAGAAAATGATGTGTTAGTTTGAAGAAGTAAGTGACATAGCAAGTTTATATTAAACTTCAACACATAGCCACAAAGCTTGACAAATACCAACACTACCGTAACCTGTGCTCTCCTTGACCTGTCAGGATGGTTGAAACTTTAAAGAGATGATTCCTAAAAATGGATGTCTGGCCAAGTCTGGCTGGTTAGGACCTCAGCTCTTCAGAAATCCTCAGGTTCTTTCAAGCCTGGGGCTGACTCTTTAAAGGCAGGAGGGGAGTCAGGCTCTTGACTCATATGTTTGCTTGTCTGGAGGAGGAGAAGGTGGAGGAAAAGGCCAAACCTTGGCTCCAAGCAAGTCTCAAGCAAGTACTTGAAGAGGCTGAGATGAAAAGCAGCAACATAAGGCAGAAGTACGTAATGCTTTATTTTGTTGATGGCATGAATAAGAAGCATGGGTGGTTTGACTAAACACATCTTCATAAAACTTCAAACCCCTACCCAGATCTAGCCAATGGACAGGACGTTCTCCACAGTTGAGTGGAGAGTGGGGTCTGACTTTCACACGAACTCTGGTGCCCCATATTTGACCACGTCCCCTGGATGGGGAGACCTGGTAGCACTCAGAGGAAGGATAGCAGGCTACCAAGAAGAGACTTGATACCCTATGAGCATATACAGGGGGAGGAAGTCCCCCTCAGTCACAGTCATAGGGGACGGGAGTAAGGGGAAAATGGGAGGGAGGGAGGAATGGGAGGATACAAGGGATGGGATAACCATTGAGATGTAATATGAATACATTTATAAAATATAAAAAATATTTTCAACAACGAAGGATGATAGTCAGGTATTGAAGGAACAGATACAGTGCACTTTGGCCCTAGGCCATTGTCTCTGAACATCTTAAACATAGTGTTGGAGCGGGTCACAGAGCTAATGGACTCAGAGGTATAGGAGCGCCAGGAAGCAGAGAGCTGCTTATACCACTGGGGCCACATGAGTACACTACTGAAGTAACTCTAAGGCACTGGGAGCTTAAGAGACATTTGAAAAATGAACAGGATTGAGGAGTGATGAAAAGCAAACATCAGGGAGAGAAGGGGATATTTTCCTTCCCTGTTCCCCAAGAATGGTTAAACAAGTTAAACACCTGTGAGAAGAGGGTGCTTCAGGGACACCCTCGGACTCAAATTGTCCATGGGTGTCTTGGAGATTGCATGCCTCTCCTCGTGCCATGATTAGCAGCCTCTTTACCACTGTAGAGGCTGCCACTGAAGAGGGGGGCCTTCACCTGCAGGTGTTGCCATGGCAAAGGACACTTGGCATAGACTCCGGCAACATTAGAAGGCAAAAGTGAAAATGCGGGTAGAGAAAACAGAAGCATGATTCAGGTGGAACATGCCATCTTCTTCACTGAGTGAGTCTTTGCCAAGAACCAGGCTGACCCCACCTTTGGCCTTTTGACATCTTGAAGGTCTCCGAGTCCTGAAACTCTGGTACATAAACCAACTTTTAAAAAATGCAGACAGTTTTAGTATTACCTCGCTGTAAGTATGATTCTGTTTCTAAAAAAGATGAGCAGTTTCTTAACCCCAAAAGAATTAAGACATTGAAAGGAATTCGTTCATGAATACTGTAAAATAGTTTCTTTTTCATAGTGTAAAAATTGGCTAGCAAAGTAGCTGGTTTTATCTGCAATTATGAATTATTCTTTCATTGCTACTTTCTTTATCATCCACATGATTTTTCAAGACAGCTAATGATCATTTCGCTGGTGTCAGGTAAAGAGATTTATGTCTTAATTTTCACTTGATTTCCACACTGAATTGGTTATTTTCTACTTCCAGGTTTGTGTCTATTATCCTATTTTGTGAGCAAGGTTTCATCATGGTCAGGGTTCCTGTATTTGACCACCTTTGCAAATCAGAAAGTTCTCTCTTCGTCTGTCTGTCTATCTATCTATCTATCTATCTATCTATCTATCTATCTATCTATCTATGTCTCTCTTTATCTACGTCTCTCTCTACCACCTATCTATCTACTATCTATCTTGTTTCTTTAATAGAGATATATATGATTGACATGGATATAATTTCTACATCAGGGCATGGATATAACCACTTTTCCATTCTGACTAGTTGGTTCATGTTGCTCCTTTTCTAATGATGGCTAACAATAATGGTAAACTACATGTTGACTGCATGGAATTTGCTTTAGAATCTTATAATGGGCCTAAATGGTGGTTATTTCTCAGCTCCCAAACCTTAAGGAGTTGAATGCTAGTGGTTCAGTCTTCTGGCAGGATGAGAAAGAGGAATGTTTTGCATGGTGTATATTCAATGCACACAGAATTCCTAACTTCTTATAAAAGAAAGTGCCATGCCTCTAAGCACCCACTGCTTTTTTTCAGGGTAGAATGAAATATGGCTCAGGTCACGAGCACATTGGGAGTGGAGGGAAACTTGATCAGCATCTATGTGTTTTCTTCTGCATCTTTCTGCATTGATTAAGAATGACTAGCTGACTCTTAGGTGCAATGTTTGGTTAAAAAAAAATAGATTGAAAATAGGAGGCTGCATCTTAAATGGAGCGGCTTGCAAATAGCTCAGTGTGTAAAGAGGCATTGGCTCACTCCTTAACCGTCTCTTCCCTCCCTCCCCGTGCTTTCCCTTCCCTTCTTCCTTCCTTCCTTTCTTCATCATTCCCTTTCTTTCTTTCTTTCTTTCTTTCTTTCTTTCTTTCTTTCTTTCTTTTTTCTTTCTTCCTTTTTTTTTCCCAAGAAGGTCTGTGTAATTCAGGCTGTCCTTGAACTTATGACATTCCTACAGCAGTCTTGAAAGTTGAGATTGTAGATATGCACTATTGGGCCTTGTGAACAAACCTTAGGTAACTGGGTTAAAAGGGGAAGGGGAGAAAGGTATTCTGTGGTAGTGGACTAAGAGTCTGCTATAGTTGATGTAAGCATTAACCCTAAGCTTGCCAGACACACAGACAACAGTACCTAGCAGTGACGTCAGTGTTCACATCATGGGGCAATTTGAAGACTACTTTAGTCACAATTGCCAAGTCATTTTTCTAGATAATGTTGTCTATATAGAAAAAGTTATGCAGAATGGCTGTCACAGATTTTTCTGAACGTTCTGATCGAATTTTGATCTGGTTGTTGAGTTTAACATTCTGACAAGACCTTGTGTTAGAAGCTCCATTATTCTGCACCACGCAGCTCCAGCTTTATTCCACCGTCTTACGGGAAGTCCCAGAAGTTCCTTGATGGGACAAAAGAATTAATGCCAAAGTTGAGTGAATTACAGCCGCTACCACCTAATTAAAATGATTTTGTGCCAGTTGCTTTTGTTGGGCTGGATCCACACATAATATAATTTCAATCCTGTTTGTAGGCGTCCTGGGATAGATTTGAGATCGGCACTGCCATTTAAGAGAGGCTAATCAAGCAGGACGTAGGCAGCTCCTGTATCTCCGCGAGGCCCGAAAGATGACCACCGCGGGTAGGTTGCCCCACTGGATGCTTCCTTTGGTAACAAGGTTGTTTGCAGGATGTGAGTGTTAACCCAGCCTCCGCCCCAGCTTCTCTCTGCCTAGTTCTTGGAGTGGTGCAGCTGTTGTCAGTCACAGAGGAGAATTGCAGTTATGAACGGCTTTGCTTGGCTACAGAAACATGCCTCTACACAGGGGAGCGAGAGGTAGAAAATGGAAGGGGAAAAATCCTTACAAAACCAACTCACCTAAAAAGCAAACGTTGTTTTTTGTTATATGCCTGGCTCTGTTTATGTATATAAAATGGACATTACGGTGGAGTGAAAAAGACCCTCGTAAAAATTCTTCTTGAAAACTATTGTTGCTGACAGCCGTGACCTCTGTGCGTCTGCATGTTTACCCATAATTCATAATTAACAAAGACATTAGAACTGCCACAGGAGAATTCTGGGCTTTATTTCTTTCTAACTGGGCAGTACTAATGCTGGAAGTGCTCCCAAATCAGTGATTTAACATTTCAGGAAATCTTGGAGAGGCAGCAGAAGCCTCCTTATATAGCTCATACGCTGGGACTTTGGCGATGCGGATACGGCCGAGATAATTATTCAGCTCTCGTTATTGCTGTAGCTCCGCACCTGATCCCCGAACCATTAGAGCACTCTGCAGGTTATTACAACTATCAAACATCAAGGTCTCTTTTCTAGTCTCTTGACTACGCGGTTATCATTTCACTCCCTTTAAATCCCCCATCTGCATAGAAAGCCTCTGTGTTTTTTACTGAGATCTGCTCACAGCTTCCCCCCCCTGCCCCCCCTGCGTGCTCTTCTTTATTGCTCCCCAAATGGAGCCCTTTTCTTACCAGCCCATTTGCATAAAAACATAAACCTATATAAACCTCATGCCTTTCTACGTGTATTGTTTTTATACCTTTTCTCTTCCAGGCCCTATGCACCCTTTAATTTGGGCAGCAAGGGGGTCAACAGAAGGGATTTCTCTTGAGCTCAAGGAAAACCATGATGCTATAATTTCAGATGATGGGAGTTGTCAGTGAAAATGTTTAATATTGCACTCAGTTGAGGCCCTCTTGACTTTCTGCAAGCTTCTCTCTTTTTACTATATGTGATACCCAGACCTTGAACAGTATAAGAGCTGTAAGGAGAATTCAAATAAAAAAAATTCTTTTTCCATTGTGTACTTATTCAATGGGTGCCTATTTTTAATACTATTTTACCCTTTCTTGGAAATTAAGATGATTCAGTCTTTGGATGAAGCATATCTTTAGTTTGGGTCACAATCTAGCCCTGTCATATTTTTTCCTTCTAATATCCTTCTAGACAAACTAGAAGATGATCAAAACCAGACAGCTCTGCATATTCTGGGCACTGTGTCAGCTATCTAGGGGCAGACAGTCACTTATCATGATATATAAAGGTACTATTATAAATTAAGAGTCTGGAGCAGACCTCTGCGGGTTGCATCTTAAGTGAAAGCAAGATGCTGTCTCCGGATGTCTTACACAGTTTTTCACTCCCTGTAGAAACCTTTATTTTGCATGATCTCCAACAAACACCTGTAAAAGAGGCATTCTACCCACTGTAGGCCTATCTGCAGAAAAAGCTAATCCACAAAGGGGGGTGAGCAGCCACAGTCGGTATGGTGGGGCTAAGAAACATATGGCTTCCTGACTTAATATTGCTGCACAGTCGTCCCATGCCATTATTCCCTTAAATGGGCATTAGCGCCATAGCCAAATTAGCAGGCTATAAAACATATGAAAATAAATGCTTTTTTTGATGGTATAAAAAACCCTGAAACATGGCTTAACAGTGTCTGCCATTAACAGTATGTGTGCATTCTGTGTACGTGTGTGTAATAAATGCAGTGCGCTTTAAAATGAAAAAAAAAAAAAAAAGGAATTACAGAGGGGATTCAAAGAGAGTTTTTCTTTTTCTTTTCTTTAAACCATAAGCAGTGGAAGGTGGATGGCTATAGGCTTTACTTCATCAGCCTAAGCAGAAAACCAACCAGTTTTCCTGACTTTTAGAAGAGAATAGCTTTTTTTTTGTACTTCATTTTGTTTACCCCAAAGAGGCTTTAACTGCTTGAATATTATGTTATTCTCTTTTGTCCACGGTGCATATGCATGTTTTCCTTAGTAGCTAAGGAATACAGGCTTCTACACTAAATATACATCTATTAATGCAAATGCATGTAGATTAATCATAAAAAGAAACTAGTGGGCAGCATTTGCTGGAAATGAAGTGTTCTTTAGAGCCAATGACCACAGTAAGAATGCTTCACTTCAGGACCTTTCTGCTATGGTGAGGTCATCAAACACCGTCAGAGGCGTCTTCTTTTGGGTGTGCTTTCATTTTCAGTATGGTGTGCACTAGTTATTCCTCAGTATATGGTGCACTTCACTATTAGAACGTTTGAGTTAAAAATCTTATTATATTCTTAAAATTCTTATCATGTAGTCTTATTTAATGAGAAAAAGACCCAGATAAGCCAAACAGCTTGCTTAACGTCACAAAGCCGTGTAGTTCGTGAGACCCTTTGCCTCTGATCTCCTGATCACCTTCTCCTACTACAACACTAAGCTGCTGCTTCCTATAAGTGCATAATTCTCAATATCATCAAAGCAAGGAAAGATATTTTCAAGTTTTTTTTTCTAGAAGAAGTAGAGGTTTCGTTGTAACCATTCATTATCTGGTTTGGTGAATAGATACATAAATTTACAAGATGGTGGAGCAGTAATATAGTAAAGGCTTTTTCTTTGTATGACAACCAAGTGACCCCTAAATGAATTGAACCTGTGACCCTTTTCCTCATTAGCTCCAGAAAAAAATGAAGACAACTACCCTAGAAACAATCGTTACAAGCAAGCTACAACACAAACCCCATGTTAGTCCTTTGGGACTAATTAGAGAGCTAAAACAATGAAAGACATACAAAATCACACTGCCATGTTCTTCTGAGCTGTGAACCTCTGGACTTCATGCAAAGCATTGTGTAAAAGCAAACATGCATTGCTCTGGGGGAGAAGACTCCAAGTTTCTGTAAGATTTTCACAATGTGGATATGCTATCCAGAATAGGTTAAAAATGACTATTTTATCTGATACTCCAATGGATTGTGATAGCATCATCATTGTTCTTGGTGTTCTAACCCAATCAAACAATTTACATTATGTTTTTCTGAACTGGCAGATTATATTACTTTATATTGCCAGGGAATGGAAAAGGAAGAAAAAGTAAACATATGCATGTGGTCTTTATACTTACTTCTAAATAAGTAACAAGTAATTTGGAATATTATGAAAGTTCAGTTAATGTAATTTTGAGTGGAGATGTGTGTCACTCAAATCTTGACTGGTTTTAGGCACAATGAGAAAAAATAATGCCGTAATCATTAGTATGGGAATATGATGACATGCAGGATAGCAAAAGTAGAGCTAGCAAGAATAAAATAGTCACATACTTGAGAACAACTTTGACTTAGATGATTTACGAAAACAGTCCAGCCTTCCTAGCAATCATGGGGTTAAAGCACTATAAAGAACCTTCCAGATGCACTTTGTTATCCAAGAGACAGATAGAGAGATGCCGTTCTACTGGTATATTACATAAATCATGGTGCCAGCCAGAAAAACAACAGATGACCAATTTGTACAAAGCATTTTTCCTTATGTTACATTTATTTAAAATACATTAAATCATTGCGTTAAAATTGAGGCAGCTGGCAGTCCAGGCAACCTTATAAGATTTCTGTTTTCTGGATGGAGGCCCAGTCACATAGAAAGGTGGACCCATTGGCCTAGTATATTCATTTAGTTATATGCCAAATCCTTGCAGATCCCAAGTAGTCCAGAATTTACCATGACATCCTTTTCCTTCTCTTCTTTTCTCTTCCCTTCCTTTCATTTTCACACTTTCTGCCACCCCACCCTTTCTCCCTTCTCTCCCTCCTTTCCTCTCTCCCTTGATTATTTCCTTCCTTCATAGAAGTCTCCTGGAAACAGGAAAAAGGATTAATACCCATTTTTTCCAAATTTCCACTAGTTAATGATGCTAAGACTCAACCCAAAGAAAAGGACTTGCATGAGATGGAATTGGAGAAACATGGCCATTTTCCAGGGACCTCTTTTCTTGGCATTGCTATGACACTTACTTGACTTTGAGGATAAAAATCTTGTTTCAGCTAGGTAGCTTCATATGAATTGATTAAAACATAGCTTTAACTTGTGAATGAAAATTAAATATTTGTTGTATTTTTAGCCCATAACTATATTCAGATTCTCTCTCTGTGTCTCTGTCTCTGTTTGCCTCTCCCTCCCTCCCTCCCTGCCCCCCTCTTTCCCTCTCTCTCCCTCTCTCTCCCAATGTTTATTGCCAATTGCATTGGAAACCAGTTCTGAATAGTCAGAGTCAATTTTTTTAAAGTGATAGCTTCATACCATGGCATCTAATGCTTTTTGTCTTAAAGGGATCTGGTAGTTTGCAGTATCTAGTTGATTAATTAAATTAACTATCCAAGTGAGGGTTCACTGATTTCAATAACATTTTCTTCTTTATTGGTCAACAATCAGAGGATTTGAGTGGGAAATTCAGTTTTTCAAGAACTTAAAATTTGAAATTTGAAGCTACCAAGATGATAGAATTCTATTTAAATTCATCAACTATTTTTGGGTCAGTACTGTATTCACAACATGCTAGGAACATATTTGGTAAATTTTTAACGACTTAAATATACTTTTTCTCTTCAGCAACTAAATTAGAGCATAAGAAAAAATACAAAACAAAGTCTGTTCCCTTAGTTTATGATCTCTATGGAGAGATTTGTATTTTGGGGAAATATGCAAACAATTAAAGAACAATTCCAGACCTTGAGTGGTACCAAGCTGAATCCCAAACATAATACAGACAGATATCCTGGACTGTTTAGAAAGGGCAGAGGCTATGGAAGACCCTGGCCTATGACGTGCCTTCTAGACAACGTCTAGAAGGACCCTCAGGAAGATGTAAGGGTTGAAGTACCTTCTGAGCTGTAGAGAAGGTTTTGATGTTTAAGGTGGTTGGAGCATTTGGTAACTAACAGTGGGACCATACAAACAGGCTCATGTTATCATACTCAGGATGAATAGGGGCTAAGCTTAATTTGTCAACACTTAAAAAAAATTGCTAAGGTGGGCATAGTGGTGCACACCTGTAATTCTCCCACTGAGGAAGGAAGGCAGGAGCATTATAAATTCAAGGCAAGTTTGGGCTACATTGTAAGATTGTCTCAGGTACGAAAAATAAAATCCACAATGGAGAAAGACAAAAATATGAAGCGTGGGAGGGAGAATTCATTGTTTTTATTTTTAAGAGTGTGTTTCAAAGCACTTGGCTAATGCTGTGATGTGCATATGCTTCCATCAAGAGTGAGTTCCTGCAAGGGCCAAGGTAAAATATACCAAAAAAAAAAAAAATTGGATATTTCTATATGTGCTAGAGTCTTCTTGGTAGAGTATGTTGATAGCCGAGTGCCCAGGATTCAGCACTCAGGCAAGGGGATGCCCACAGTGAGAAGGCAGTTGACTCTTCTAAGTATTGTTATGGCATGGCCTGGTAGATGCATGCTATTATATTTTATTAGATGAAAAGCCTGCCACAATGTATTTAGGAAAAATTAGCACAGGGTATGGTAAATTAGATCATATATGCTCTGCTCAGAGCCTATCTGCTTTCAGCCTTCCCACATGCTACAACATAATATCATGACACAGAAATATACTTCTGGAGGTTGGTAAATCCAAGGTTAGGGTTTTAGAAGATTATTACACAATCTTCTCAGTCCTCCATGGATGGCTCCTTCTGCCTGGGTCCTCATGGGGTGAAACAAAACAATGCCTCCCCCTCAAGCGACTCAGTTCATCATATGTCACAGTGTAAATGTTTCTCTACATCATTTCACCACCATGGAAGTTAGGGTGTTAAGACAGGAATTGGGGGAGGGCACAAGCATTTAGGCCATAGCAACACACAAAATTCGTAACCATAAACCTATTAGAGATGTTTATCAGAGTTTCAGTATTTAATTGGTTTGAAATTATACCCAGCCATTTTTTAATCCCTTTTGAATGTGACACATCTTAGAATTATGAAATCTTTAGTAGCAAAAAGATAAAGTTAAGTAGGCCTGTCTTGTACAAAATGACCTAAATTAGAACTAAGTGTGTGTGTCTTTCTGCCAAACCATTGTTTTCTTCTCTCTGTCCCCTTCCAACTGCCCTCCACTATCCTCCCTTTTCTCCAATAAAGAGTCTGAATTCTTGAATTGCCTGGAATCACCTTGTCATCAAATGAGTATGTCTCTCCATACCTTTAACAGTTTGTAGTGTGTGGAGATCTTCAGCCATTCTGTCCATATATACCAAGCGTGGCTAAAGGTAGGACCTACAGACTTAGGGCTGGGAGGACTTGAATGCTGGCTCTGTAACTCCTCTGCTTCCCCTTTTGAAACTCTTGGTTCCCACTTCTTGATCCATTAAATGAGTATAATTAATTACGTTTTGTAAACTTACTGAATTAAGGTGTTGTTATTGCAAAACAGGTCACGTGTTGCCTGAAACACAAAACGGTTACAGTGACTGTTACCTTTTCTGTGGTACAGTTGAGGCTCAGCACACACTATCCCTAAATGTAACTGTGGAGACTAAAGTAAGACACCCCAAAAATATACTTGTTAGGCATATTTTGAGCAGATTATTTTGAGAAAATGTGGACATAGTAGTAGCTCTGCAAAGCTCCCCTTTGTGAAGGAAATTTACATCTATAAGACAAACCTGCATCTTAGTAAAAGGTGTTTATGTTAGGCTAGACAACGTTAGCTAGTTTATAGACTTTTTATTCACACGACAAGGTGACGTTTATGTACCATCTCTTTAGTCTCATTGCTTGCTCATAACACATCTATATATTCCTTTAGAAGACACCATTGCTTTCTATAGCTCAGGGTTCTGTATGAACTTTAATCATCTGGCACTTTTTGGATTATACTTTTGTAGGACTCCTGTGTATACACAAAGTAATCTGTTTTTTTTTCTTCTGTTATTCTGTCTCATGTCCATTTAGTACAGTCATTCTCAATCTTCTTGATGCTGCAGCCCTTTAATAGAGTTCCTCATGTTGTGGTGGCTGCAACCTAAAATTATTGCTGCTTTGTAACTGTAATTTGACTACTGTTGTGAATTGTAATATAAATATCTGATATGCAGGGTATCTCATATTTAGCCCTGAAAGGGGTAGCAACCCACAAGTTGTAAACCACTGGTTTAATGTCTAACCCAGCTAAAGAGTTGTGAAGTATATAGAGGCAAGCAATAGCCTACTCTGCAGCACGCTCATATAAGCCAGGCCAGTAAAACATCTCAAAGACAGCTACTGTAACATTTATTTATTTATTTATTTAAAAATTATCTAGTAGCCCTAAAACTTTAGGAAGTAAATCATATTTAATTATTATCACATCTTTTAGAAATAATAATTCGCAGTACAGATGAAGCCTTGTTCTACATCTGGCCTTGTTGGAAGGTTTCTCCAGTCTTGCTGAACTGGCTGTGTCTGTCATTTCAGAACTCCTGGGCAATAAATCCTCCAAACTGGAGAGTGTGCACACGAGATAGCTGGGATCTTTTTTTTTTTTTTTTTTTTTTGGTGCCATTTTCAATATATGTTTTATCATGTGTAATTCACATTCCAAATGCTAATTAGTTAAGTTTGAGACCAATTAATTCTCTTGGAGATAGAATGTGTATTTTTAAGAGAACTGTTCAACCAAGATTTTCCAACAGGCTCATGTATTTCTTTTAAGTAAGTTAAATACCTGTCTTTTAAGTTGGCTGACCTGGGCATTTATTTGATTGACCATAACTGTCCTCAAAGACAAATCACACACAGATCTAAACTCTAAGTGGTAATGTGAGGACTGATCTATTAAAGTCAATGAGCGTTGAGTAGCTAAAATGTACTATGCTTTAAAAGTAAAAAGGTTGATAAAAAATCAGAAATTTATCTTTTGCTAAAACATTGTAGAAACTCATCTGGGATCCTTAGGTATATAATGTACATCGACAGAAAGGAATCTAAGTATAGTTTACAGGGTTTGAGGACCTTCTGATATTATGGCAAGATAAAACCATGATGAGATTTTTAAAAGTTACCAGTATACATATTTATTTGCTAATCTGAAATGCTTCCATGAGGCCATTAGAGTCACTCTGGTAGATAATGCGCAGAATGAAGTTTGTAGTTTTGTCCAAACATCTTTAAAGGACACGGCATTCTCCAGTGACGCTATCACTGTCTACTAAGATGTTAACTCTTGTTTACGCCTTCGATTTTTTTCCCACTCATTACTTCTCCATTTCATTTTTGCATTTTCTCTGCATACTCTGTAAAGTACTGCTGAGGAGCCAGGTATTGTTGCAGCTGTGCTTACAGCGGGGTCACGGGCTGGAAAAATCAGAGGATTTTGAAATGGGATCCAAAATGTCCTGGCCTTTCCCCCCTGCACACCAGGGAGCGGAATCACGGATCTTTAGCAATGCCTCCTCTTGAATAGCTATTATGGACAGAATCTTCCCTAGGCTCACTCTCTGGACTTCTGTAGTGCAACAGAGGAATTTGGCTCAGTGGAATTCTGGTTCATTGCCCCCATCAGCGTTATTTGCGTATCTTCTTGGAGCAATGGCTTAAAAGTAGGAACTACTTTTTAGGAGACTGCTATTATTTGGTCACTTTTGTGGAGAGTTTTAAAGAAGGATCTGAAAGCCGGGGGAGTCTGGCTGGCTCTGCCCTTCCTGTGCTTTCTCCGCTGCCTGTCTTCAGCATCTCCGCTTCATTGCCCACGTGTCACCTGTGCTTAGCCAGGAGGCGCTATATCCTCTCCCATTCCAAAAACATTGATCTAAGTCTCCCTCCTTCCATTTTTTAATAAATCTTAGTGAAGCAATATAACATTCCAGGTCAGTCCTGTAGTGCTGTTCTGGCCTCGCTGGAGCGGTTGCTGCAGAGCATGGAAACTTGCTGGCACAATATTGCAAAGTGACTCTGTGGGGGCTGGACGACTTCCAGCCAGCAATGAACCACGGCCAAGAAACGCCAATATGGATAATGCAAACAAGAGAGATTTGGGGCACATTTCGATTTAACCATCTGATTTAATTGACAGAATAAATGCACCTGTCAACGGGTAATATTCTTGTGATTAGTTTTGGCTGTGATGATGAGACGATGTTAAAAGAATGTCAGAACAACCTGTCCTGGGACTCTTACAGGCAGTTTTGAGCAAGGGAAGGTCAGTTTTTAGCTAGCAGAAAGAAGCAGGATTATCCTCTTGTAATGGGAAGGTATTTTATGGACCCGGTGAATGTTTTATTTGCCGGTTTCCCTCTGTGCTTAGCCTTCACCACAAATCAAAGCAGGGGACAGAGGCTTACAGACGACATTGGCATTTGAATGAGTCTCTAAGGCTACCGAGAGTAGTCTTCCTGTGGAAATGGCTCAAGCCGATCCTCATGGTCCCACCTCGCTCTAATTGTGCTTCCTTCATGACCAGAGGAAGCTATTTTAGCAGGATTTTAGTGGGAGGAGGCCTGTAGCTAAAGCTTGTTTGTTTGTTTGTTTGTTTTCCAGAGAAAATGCTGACCTTAGAACAAGCATATTAATTAATGCTCATTCATCTCGTCATTAACCCTTTGCCTTCTAAGCCCAGGCTTTTCTTGGGAGACTGGGCTATGGGTTGGCTCGTGAGAATTTCTCAGGGCTCTCTATCTCGGACCTCTCTTGTTTGAATTGTTACTGCTCTTGCTCCTGCGCATGTACAGAAGGCACCCTGGTCTACAACTCTCCACCATTTTCCTTTGAGCATGGCTTCCCACCAAACTACTTACAGCTGGCCTACTGTTCTGCATGGCTGCCCACTGTGATCCTCTTGTCTCTTGCTCAACCACAATTTACAGTTATAGGCACACTTGGTATTTTAGTGTTGGGTGCTGGGAGTTTGAGTGCAAGCCCCTGTTTATACATCAGCCATACTTAGCCTGCCTCCTCTGCCATTTTCCCAGCCTTCACTTTCCCTTTTGAGGTTACCTGATCCTCTACTCTTACTGAGGTCTTGTTACCTTTCCAAGGATGCTTCCTAAACTTAAGCTTCAGAACTAAGTCCATACCAAATTTCTGGTCACATTATCAGTTTGCTTAGAGGATGTGTCCCAGGCTGAAACTCCCTTCTGCATATTCTGTTTCTGTGCATAACAAGTGTTCCTCTTATAATCTCTGACTCATGAATCTAAAATGTTAAAAATAAAACTTAAATATCTGAATCAAGTCATTGATATTCTTCCTTAAAAAATTCCATGCAAACTTATGGTCAAGGTGATTTTTTTTTAATTTTTGATTTTTTGAGATAAGGGTTCTCTGTGTAGCCCAGATTATCTCAGAACTGCTTGCTCTTGTCTTCCAAGTGCTGGCATTAAAGGCATACACCGCCAGCTTGGCCCTCAAGGGTGATTGATTCTTAGGTTCTGTATTTATGTATTAGTTTGGTAAGTTCTCATCATTTTTGATTAACAACTCTCTTACCTGAGGATCTTTTCCTCTTTCCTTTAAGTTTTTTTTTTAAATTTTATTAATTTATTCTTGTTACATCTCAGTGGTTACCCCATCCCTTGTATCCTCCCATTCTTCCCTCTCTCCCATTTTCCCCTTACTCCCCTCCCCTATGACTGTTCCTGAGAGGGATTACCTCCCCCTGTATATTCTCAGGTCTCCCCCTCCAGGGGACATGGTCAAATGTGAGGCACCAGAGTACGTGAGAAAGTCATATCCCACTCTCCACTCAAGTGTGGAGACTGTTCTGACCATTGGCTAGATCTGGGTAGGGGTTTGGTACATATACACTATGGAATCCTTTAAGTTTTGTACTGCATCCAGGCAGTAGTCTAAGCCCACAGGACTATATTTCTTAAAGGCTGAACCACAAACCAAAAATCACTTGAATGGTCTAGATGCATCTTCCTTGATTCGGAATCTCTTTGAATGGGAGATAAAATCATACATTATTTAAAATAGTCCCCCACTTAGTTGAAAGCCCCCTCCGCAAGAAGTGATTTTTCTGGAATAACCTCTTCCACTTTCCCTTTTGTGTTCCCATGGCCACCACCCTACTGCAGCTTCCCTCCTTTTTACCTGGGAACAGGAATGATTGCAGCACTGCTGAGCCCTACTTGGGGTTAGGTAACTTCCATGAACACTGTTCTTCTTCAGCTGTGGAAGGCCAGCCTAAGAAAGGTAAAGTAGATTGGCCAAGGTTACAGAACTAGTGAGGGATGTGCAGGAATTTAAATAGAGAGCATGAAAGTTCAGCTGCTTCTCTGGGGCACGCTGCAGCTTCTTGATGCTGAACCTTTTATGCTATCTGTTTCTTTGCCTGTCATTCGTCAGTTGTTTCCAGATTGATTTTTTACTAAATATCACTTCTGCCAACCTCTGAGAAAACACATTGTCTTCCATCATAGTTTTTTTTGTTTTGTTTTGTTTTGTTTTTTTTTTTTTTTTTTTTGGTCCGTCTATTAACTTACAGGATCCTTAAGGATTTGAATTATGTCAGCTCTGATTCAGAAGAACCTAAGATGCATTTTGAGTAAATAATATCTGTCAGAAAGCAATAATTTTCTATTGGCTACTGAGTGAGTTCTCCTTTGCCATGCTGGTTCCTTCACAGGATCAGAGGCCTCTTTGCCTTAATTAAAAGTTCACTGCATAATAGGCAAGTGTAGTTTTCCAGTTGTGCGCTTTTCTCAGTCAACTTTTTCTCCCTTTTCTGCACTCTTCTCCCTAGCTAAGGTTTGTTTCCGATGCATTGTATGATTGTGTAACACCAGATTTTGGGTTCAGGACAAATTTCTTGGGAACACCATAGTGTTAATTTTTTCCATTGATATATCAGTGTGGTGAGAATTTTTGGTTTCTTTAAAAACACAGAAATGTTATAGAACATTTTTTGTCTTAATCCTAGGTGTGGGATATGGGGCTGCTTCAGCTCGTCCATGGCAGCTGACTATGATTTACATTGGGCTCTAGCAGGAGCATTAGTGTGCCAGCTCAAGGTAATTTACATGTGAAATTCTGGGAACTCCTCAGAGGGTATATAAATGCCAAGGCCTGAGAGGTCGGTGCTGTTGCTCCCCTCAGCCTACCATACGGTGCTTTCTCTCAACCTGTCCCTGATGCGATTTCCACCACCTGCTGCTCACCCCACAGGGACTGCCAGCAGGCTCGGTTCTTCAGTTCTCTTGTCTGACCCCATGTCCGGAACTTCTGGCCTTAGCCTGGAATTTTTGCTTGAGTCTGGATTCCATGCCCCATGTTGGTACACCAGATATAAGGAGAGCTTGTTGGAATTGCCACAGTATACATAAATAATGACACGAAGACTTTAAATAGTTTAAAACTTAAGCCTTTAGCCAGGGTTGGTTCTCAGCTAACATCGAAAGTTGACCTGATTACTGTACCTGCGTCCTGCCACCTGGCTACCTCTCTGCTCCTGTACACATCCACCTGTCCCTTCCATCTCTGCTTCCAAATCTCCAGCATCTGCTTTCCTCTCCCACCATCCCTCTTTCTCTTGGAAGTTCTGCCCACCACTTCCTGCTCTATCTCATAACCAATCAGTGAGAAGCTGCCTGACATTCAAGTATCTGAGGTGAGGATAAATGTTTATAAAGCTGGTGATGGGCCATACAGGTGACAATACCAAAATTCTGCCAGCTTCTAGCTGTGCTGGTACAGAATCAACATTTGAAAATAGAGATATTCCTTCACACAATGTGAAGGAAAGTTACCCCAAGCACCAGATTTAGGTTTTTTTGGAACCATTTCAATCTGATGTATCACATTTTAGTTCCTAGATTCATTATAGTTTAGGAAGCAAAGAGCAAAGGTGAAAGGTGAAAATACTTTAAACATATTAGGCTTATTTATTAGTGTCATTTAAAAATGAAGCATAGATAAATAAGAGCCCCAAATTATCTCTATCTTTTATATATTGTTTGAAAGTAATGCATTAATAATAGGATTGTAGAGACGTGATGTGATAGTATTCTTCATAGGACTGTACAACCACTGAAATATTTTTCTGACAACCTTCTAACTAGAAGTATGCGAAAGAGAAGACATTGGCATCTTATTAGATAATATGTATTGAATACAGTAGGAATAGTCATTTTAATGAAATGAGAGAAAATATTAAGTATACAGTATTTGAATTGCCATCATTCCAAAATCCAACACAGGATCTTCAGTGTTCATTAGTCATGAAGCTACAATGTTAATGGAATGAATCAAAATTTCAGTTTTGTTCTGACCTATGAATAGATAATTCTATTCCAGTCATCACTTGTTTCTGTATACTTTATATTAATTCTTGTTATTTGTCAACCTTATTCATGAGAGTATTGATTTCATATGAGGAGTTTTATTCTTGTTATACATTGTTAAAAACAAAAAAAATTAATGATGTAGTATTAAGCAGCTATAATAGACTGTTGCAGTTATTATGGAACGATCATGGTTTTACAGAGGGGAAAGTGTGACATGGAAAGATGCATTCTTTGAAAACACTTTCTTTGTCTTTGTCTTAGTGTACTTGGAATCGATGTCTTACTGGTTCATGTCAATGTGACTTCAGGTAAATGGTAAGTAGAGGAAAGATATTGGACATTGTTGTCCTGTTTATGTAGACAGCAACGTGTGCCACCCTTCCCTAAAGCAGTTGATTCTTCCGTACTTGACTCCTCTGATTTACCCTTGGATATTAGATAACACAGATTCTAAGTCTGCTATTCAAGGGTTTGTTTTTTTGTTTTAATTTCCATAGTGTAAGGAACTTCCAAGCTTAAGAACTTGAAAACAGACTGCAAAATGTACAAGTTGGTAGTTTTGAACATCCAGGTATAAAACTGTACAGCTTGTAGACCACAGTATGGCTGACTTCTCCACACTGTTGTTTCCATCCCTGAGATGTGTGAATTCATTCTTTCACAGTACATCAAATAGGTTAGGAGAGATTTACATCTTTCAATGTTGAAATTCCTAGAATAATAAGCTACGTCAAAGAATGGAGATGTTACTTTTACATGAAGCACGTGCTCAGTGGCCCCAGCAGCTGTACTCCAGTGTTGAACTTCTGTCAGGGGGTAACCTTGTCTCCAGAGTCCTCTGTGGGCTCCTGCTGGGTAGCCTGGGCAGATAAGAGCAAGTTGAGGAGGCACAGTCTCAAGGCTTGTCTGAGTTTCTTTGAAAGTGTAGTGCAAGCTGTTATTAGAGCAAAAAAAGAAAGGAAGAACAGTATGTTAAATCGACTCTGTGCTTTAAGCTTTCAACTAAGACACAAATCTACCTGGTCCACTTTCCACAAGCCAGTCCCTTATCAGATCATGGGATTAGTGCCATTAGTCTGTATTTGAGGCATTTTCATGAGAAATTGCTTTCCCCGTGTATTTTTTCTTAGTTGCTTCCACATAGTAAATGTTGCTACTACATTGTAAAGAACCTAAAGAAAATATGATACCCTAAATATTATGTCCTCATCGGACTGAGGACCTGGGCATGGTGGACCATGCCTTTTCAGCCATCATGAGAGAGGCAGAGGCAGATGCATCTCTGGGTGCAAAGCCAGCACAGTCTGCATGGATATTTACAGTCTATCCAGAGTCACAGAATAAGACCATATCTCAAACAAACAGAAAAATTAAATCCTGCTTCAACTTTCATATTTTAAAACAGGTATCTGTTGTTTGCTATATTTTTATTTGAAGAAGAGAGGGAACGCTCACCAGTGTGTAAAAGCTTACATTATGCTAAGTTTTCTTTCTGCTAGAACTTGAGGTCTCAACTTGACTTCGGTTGCTAAAAGCAAGCTTAGTGCAGCAATCTCAGTAACAGAAGCATTAACTGCAGATAGTCCCCACAGTACTGCCTCCCCTTTGCAGTGCTGCTCCCTCTACAGTGCTGCTTCTTCCCCCAAGTACAGTTTCCCCCAAGGACTGTTTCCCCCAAGGACTGTTTCCCCCAAGGACTGTTTCCCCCAAGTACTATTTCCCTCCAAGTACTGTTTCCCACCAAGTACTGTTTCCCCTACCGTGGTATTGTTTCCTCTACCACGGCACTGCTTCCTTTCTACCTACAGTACTGTTTGCTCCCTTCCCCCGACACAGTATAATTTTTATGTTTATATATGCTTTGAGAATTACAAATTTTATTCAATGGTAGTATTGCGTTGTATGTGCACTATATGTGAGTATACGTTATTTATTTAGTGTAAATTGTGGTATTCTGATGGTTCAGTGGGTAGAGGAGACTACAGGACAACCCTGGTGCTCTGAGTTCCATCACTGGAATCCTACACATACGTGGAGGGAGAGGTCTAACATCTATGCAGATTTCCATCATGTCATGTGAGTACACATGCAGGCACACACCACACACGTGTACACACAGATGCACACACATACATACAGACAATTTCTGTAATTTTGAGGGTCCTATCCTAGAACAAGAGTCGTAGTTCTGCATCCATGTGCCTGCAGAGTCCACAGCTCAGGTTCTGGAAGTTTCTTCACTATTCCCCTTCTCAGTGTGTCTCGCAGCTGGACACAAACTGCTTGCTTTGTCATAGGTGCTTTGCTTTTTAATAAAGTGTAGTCCGTTCGGGTGATTTTCTTTATATTTCCTGAAGGCTTATGCTCTATTAAATTAGATAGCTTTCTACAATCATTTTTCAGTTTTCACAGTTTTATTTGTCTAGTTTACTTGCAACCAAGTTATTTTAAATATTACACCAGGGTTGTGCTGAAGGTGTCAGGAATAAGGGCTTTATTAGTTTTTTTAGGTCATAGTAAAATGCTCATCATTTCAAGTGAGACACTTGCATGTTATTTATAGTCTATTTGCACAGAACTAAATAAACAAGAAGACCGCTGGTCAGACATAGTTGTATAGCAGATTCTCACGACGTATCTCATGCTGGGGTGACAATCTTTCATTTGGACAAGTATTCCACACTGACTTAATATCATGAGTTAGCCCTTGGGACCATTACAGGGATGAAAACAATGATCAAAACAAATATTAACACAATAATTCCCCACTTGATAAATGATTATTACAAACCTTCGTAATTGAGTAAAACTAAAGCAAGTATGTATACTCTAATGCACAAGTGGTCATGTTAAATATTTTTATAGATTGACTATAGTTGTATAATTATCAGCATTTTTGTTGAGTTTTAATATCTTACCATTCTTGACATTATTTCACTTTGCTAATCTTTTCAAATTTAGTAATTTTGATGCATACACATTTATGTATTATTATGTTTTTAATTGCCATTTCTTTCATCACTGATAATCTGGCTATTTTTTAATTTGCTTATTAGTCATTGTGAATAACTCTTTTGCCTAATATTTCTTCATGTCTTTTCCCAGTTCTCTACTCTCTATAATTCTAATATTGCTCTGTACATGGATTTTTAATATGTTGGTAGGAAACCAGTTAAATATATGCATTGCAAATATAATTTTCTCTTCTTTGTGTTGTCCTCTAATATTTGAAGCAATTTGATAAAACCTTGACAGTGTAATGACACTTCACAAATAGGTTTTTTTTCTTCATGGTTAGTGATTTTTGGCATATTGTTTTAAAAAAATAGTGAATTACTATAGAGGTTGATAGATATTCTTGGCTACATAGAAAGATCTTACCTCAAAAAGGAAAATAGAAAAGAAAGAAAGGAAAACAAGAAAAACAAACAAACAAACATACAGAAAAGAAAAACAAAACAAAGCAATCCTGCCAAGATCTTAAGATATTTTCCATATCTTACTATTTTACCTATCTACTTAGATTCTCCCATTAAGCTGAAATATTAATACATATTAATAAAATATTACCTACCAACCTCACAGACTTTTCATTTCCAATTTTCATAGAATGAATATTTGAATTAAAAAGAAAGTACACTCAACTAGAGAAAATTGAGTCTACAAATACCCCTCCTCCCAGTCCTGATGTTGCACAACAAGTTCTCAAATAGATAGCATTTGCTAGGTGAGCCATAGCCTTATACGTAAAATAAATGAAATGCTAGATTACTTAAAATATAAATTAATGACTCAGGCTATATGTCCAATCACAAAGGGTCAGGTTGTAGATAGTGGAAGCAAACTCTACTAATGCTTCTCCTACTAAAAAATGGACTACCGGGACAGAAGAAGGTCCAGATATATAGTCATATTCATACAGACAAAGGCTAACAAAAATAATATTGCCAAGAAGTGGAGGAAAGCATTGTTAATTGAAATCCATGGCAGAAAAGTGAGTCCATACCTCTACTTTACAACCTAAACAAAGAGTATTTCCAATGGGATTTAGAAATTACTGGATGGAGAGGTTAATAGGAAATATTTTATTAATATGTGTATTAATATTTTAGCTTAATAGAGGCATCTAACTAGGACAGGTAAAATAATAAAGCAGGAGAGTATGCTAAATGAAGTCTCTGGGTAAAATAGATCAGAATTATTCTTAGAACTTTCCTGTAAATTTTAAATTGCTTTTCTAAAAACTCAGTAATATTTTAATACAAACACATGATTTGATGTATAATATATATAGTATGAAGCATGTATATTAAAGCTAATAAAATGTGTTATTCATGCTATAAAACTTGTATCTCAGGAAAGAATAAAATGGACTTTAAAATATTTGTATTACAACAAAGAAAATGAAAGTAAATTTACCATAAAACACTGCATTTGATAAAATAATAATATTTCTATTATCCATTAAACTGGCTAGCTTTTCCTTACATTATCTTCATGTTAAATAATAGAAAATTCACTCCAGTCTCCTTACTTCCATATTCTACTTTAGTTTCTACTTGAAAGATGGAGTCGCCTTGGAGATTGCTAATTCCATGAATGGAATGGGGTAACTCAAGATGTGACTGGAAATATTAAGTTTAGTCAATGAAAGTAGCTATACAACAAATTCTCTGGTAGTATTCAAAATAGAAAATAGGCACATGGGGTTTTCCTTGTTGCAGATGACCATGCAGTGAGTGTAAAAAGTGGGCAGAGTGAGAAAGGCATCAGTTTCAACCTGCCTAACAAGTAGTTGAGGCCAAAGCCATGAGTAGACTCTAAGGACCAGTGGTTTTAAGCAAACCACGGGACAATATAGTGAAATAACTTCAGTGCTAGAGAAGCACTGGGCCCCTTGGTCATCAAGCTGTATGACATGCCAGCTTTCAGGTTCAGGAGCTTTGGGCTGAGGAGGGGGCTCTCCTCCCTAGTCTGCGGTGTGTGGGCAACCTGTCCTTCCCGTGTCTTCTCAAGCAGGTTGCATACATTTTATTCCAAACTTCCAAAAATGTGGAGATCAGTTTTGACAGTGTGTATCAAGTTTCTTACACACGCAGCACTACTGCTAGCTACAGTTATCTGTCCAACCAATCACATTCCCATGCTCATTAGAAGGAAGGAAGCAAAGAGTTATGGTATCAAGCGTCTTGTAGAAGGCGAGATTAATCAGCGGCAAACCTGTCCGATCAGGCATTATGTAGTCATCAGTGGGGTCAGCGTTTTGGAAACTGTTGAAGTTCCTCCAAAGGAGGGCCCGAAGGTGACTGTTGACATACAGCTGTTAGGCGGTGAGCAGGAAGGCAAGGACAAGCTGCATGCTCACAGAAGCCATCTCCCCTCCGTATGCACATCTGTGTCCGAGATGCTGGAAGCTCTTGAGCAAGCAGCAGCAGCAGCAGCAGCAGCAGCAGCAGCAGCAACAACAGATGCCACGATGGTCGGGAGAGTGAAGAGGGTCATTTAGGAGGATGGTAGGTTCACTCTGAAGAGGGAAGAGTTCATTTAGGAAGATGTTTTCACAACAGCTAGTCATAACAGATTTTGCCCTCCTGAGAGGAAAGCATGCGTAAGAGCTCAGCTTTGGTGCAGGAGCAGAGATGCCCAGAATCCAACCTCTTGCCTCAAAACTTCTTGGGCTTAGGCAGAAGAAGGACACCAATCTGTGTCTTTCTACTGATGTTTCACAGGCCATAGAGCTGCTGCAGCTGGCAGGTGCCTTGGGACCCAGCACCTGCATGCTCAAAATTCATGTCGATATGCTGAATGATTGTACTGTGGATGTGATGGAGGAATTGACATCCCTGGCAAAATGCTGTGAGTTCTTAATATTCGAAGACAGGAAAGTTACTGATATAGGGAAGGCAGTATAAATGTAGGATGAAGGTGGCGTACTATGTGAATGCCCACGTGGTGCCCGGCTCAGGAGTTGTTGTGAACGTATTGCAGGAAGTGGGCCAGCCTTTACATTAGGTGTGGGTGCTCATTGCAGAAGAGAGCTCTGTCGGTTCCTCAGCCAGTGGAAACTCCACCAAAGCAGTGGCTGTAGTGGAATCACTGAATTGTGATTAGCTTTATTTCTGGCTCCTGAGTAAGCGAGGATGCTGAGTTTCTTCACTTTAGTCCAGGAGTTCAATTAGAAATCGGAGGGGATCACCTTGGCAACAGTACAATAGTTCCCAAGAAGTAATTGGCAAACAAGGGTCTGATACCATTATTGTAGGCCCTGGAAATACTCGCCGTGGCCAATCTTCTGGAAGCAGATGAGATGTAGAGTAAAGCTACCTGGGAAGCTTGAGTAGACTTGCTGTTTCATGTGAAGACACTGAAGAAGAGTGGTGTCTCCAAAGCCACTGGCTTCAAAGCAACAGTGTCCTACATTCTCAGGGTTATGTACAGGAGCAGTGTGAGACAGACTCTGCAGTCATCGTATCATTGTCTTTAACTTGTAATCACTGGACTGGTACTATAATGAAACGCTCCCCCCCCCAAATGCACACACTAAAGAGGAACCATTTCCTTAAAGTAGAGGCATCTGGCTCTTACTATCTTTAAATGTTTCTTTTCACCTCATCCATACGACTGTTGTCAGATTCTTGGCCTAACCAAACCCTATCTCTTTTCAAGGGATGGGATGACCATACACCCTCTTTCTACCCACTCAAGCACTTTATTTTTTTGTGGGATTTGGCAGAAGTTGAGTTGTCCTGTCCTTTCTATGCCTTTTTATATTTGTATATCTTTTAAAACATCCTTCATTGGAGTGAGTCTAGTTCCTTAAATATGAAAAAGGGACCAAGTTTTAATACCTTCTACATTTAATTGTCTTACCTATCTTATTTGAGCATGTCAATGAGCAGTTATCAGCAAAACCATGTATACCTGGAATTTAACAAGACAGAACATTTCAGTTTAGCAGCTATATAAGTGTTTTGACTTATAATACATGGAGAATTTGAAATCATTTTGAAACATGCAGCGTCTAAGTGATTTTAAACTTAGGGTATAAAATAAAGAATATTCTCTTTATTGGATCATAGTCATTCCAATATGATCTATAATCTCTAGCACATTCATGCACCCAATACTCTACACTGATAAAATAGGAGCCACTGAGCCACATGAAGACATGACAGTACCTTAAAAACATATTGGTAAGCAAACACAGGCAATATTAAAGGGCAACATACAATATGTTTCCAATTATGTGACATTTTAGGAAAGACAAAAGTGGGCAAACAAGAAGCTGATCAGGAGGGTCACAGGAGCTTGGAGAAAGTGGAAAGAGCTGACTAGTTCAAAGGATTTTTATGGCAGCAAAATTATTCTTTATAGACTGAAAGGGTAGAGATATGTAATACATTGGTCAAAACTCACAGAATGGTACAAAACAAAAAAGTGGAACATTCTTGAGAATTAAGATGCAACACTCACACGTTTGGAGAACTGAGCACAAGATGGAAATTTTATTTAAAAACATAACAACTAAAAATAAGTGAAATGCCCTCTTGGAAAGATGAGGAAGAAGAGTAGGGAAGCTAAACCTCGCTCCTAACGGGGCTTCTTCAACTATCTCTATGTTCCAGTTTCTTCTATTTTCATTTTTATTGTCTCCAGAGAGTTTTGCCTCTTGCTATTCTCTTTAACTCATCCTATAGTCAAGAGCATGTCTTATTGTTGTTGCTTATCACTCTTCTCTTGCTGTTTTCTAGCTTCATATCACTGTGGTCATAAAAGATACTCAATACGGCTTCAGTCTTCTTGACTTTGTTAGGACTCAGCAGCCTAACTTAGTTGATCATGTGTAGTATCTATACATAGTTGAAAAGATTACGAACTGCTGCTGCATAGAGCGTGTCTTTATGTGTCTGTAAGGCCCATCTAGGCCATGTAGTAATTCACATCTGCTTTTTATTGATTTTTTTCTTGGCAAATAAGCTATCCAGTACTCACATATTCTACTGTTATTATGTTAAATCTATTTTTCCTCCAACGCTTATAATCTTTGCTTGATATTTGTGGGTGATATACTATCTGCTACATGCACTTTTATATTCTGTTGAATTAATTTTCTTCTTTAAAGTATAATAGTTTAATTTATTCTTGGTAATTCCATGCAAGTGTACAATGCACTTTAATCATATTAATCCCATATTTCCTCTCCCCTCTGCCTTCCATATACTCTGCTCATCTCCCCTCTCAACCTTATATGGATACTATGTTTTAAAAATAATCCCTTGCATTCCATTTGTGCTTCTAACTTTTCTATGAATGTAGGCCATCCTCTGTAGTACAGTCAACCTGCCATGTACCACACCTTTAAAGAAATTTGATTCTTCCCCTCGCAAAGCCATTAGGTCCTTAGTTATCATGTCCTTAGTGTGTGTGTCCCCCCCCCACACCCCCTGCATCCATGTTGGAATGTGAGTATCTTGACTTAGGTAAGTCCTGTGTAGACAGCATAGCTTCTCTGAGTCCCTAAGAGCAATAGTTCTGCCATATTCAGAAGGTAACAATTTACCACAACCTTTCCTAACCCTTGAATCTCACCATCTTTCCATGCCCTCTTTCACAGTGTTCCCTGAGCATTGTGGGAGGAGCTATGGTACAGACAACTATTGATGCTTTCTGCACTTTGTTCTCTGCACTTTGACCAGTTGTGAGTCTGTATTAACTTTAACATTTTTACACCTTATTTAAAATGAATTTTATTCTTTGACATTTTGTACATGTATATTCTACTCTTCCCACCCCCTTATCTCCCTCACATCCATATCAAACCCTCCTTCTCAACATTACACCATTTATTTGATTTAAACCTAGATTTTTTTTTTCTCTCTATTGGCTACCAATGTGAGTACCATCTTTTCCTACACCTTCACATTCAACCAGAATGTGCCTTTAAAGAAAAATAAATGTCTTATAGGAAACATGTACATATATATATATATATATATATATATATATATATCACTCTATAGCTATCATTTGCTCTGTCTTTTAATTGGAAACCTCAATCTGACATTCTTAGGTAGTTATTAACTAACAAGAGTAGACATAACATTGATGTTTTATCACTTGTTTTTTTTTTCTTATCTTTTGCTCCTTCTTGTCCTTTCTTGCTGACTCCCCTAGTTATTTTATTGTTTTAACCTTGTTTGTTTATGTACTAGACACAATCTCAGTGGTCAGCATGGGTCTTACATAGGCATTTAATTTGACAACAATTCCAGCTACACACAAAAACTATATATATGCTTCTATTCTTCCTCTCTTATTTAGGCAATGTTTACATCTTTTTATGTTGTGTATTCAATTTCAGATTATTGTATCTATAGTTATTTTTAATATCTTCATCTTTTAACTTTTATACTACAGTTAAAAGTTATTTGTTTCTTTAACGACTGCCATTCTAACTGGGATGAGATGGAGTCTCAATATAGTAAAAGTGATTTACTCACGACCATTATAGTATGTATTAAATTTGGGAGTTGACTACATTCTAACCTTTAAAATGAGCTGTAAACTTCCATATCTTTTTATGTTGGTTAGCATTCTTTCATTCCAACTTGAGTTCCCTTCAGTATTTATTGTGTGGGAGGTCTAATGGAAGTGGATACCTTCAGCATTTGGTCCTATAGTAAAAATATGTATTTTTCTTGACTTCTGACAAGCAACTGGGCAGGTGCTGTAGTACTGATTAACTTTGTTCTGTAGGGACCCAGAGCACATCCATTGTTTTCGGATCTAGACAATTTCCGATTAAAAAAATACATCTTTATTTTAATCTTGAATGCTGATAACTACTGAGACAAATTTGAACTTTAACTTTGCATTTGTGTTTTCTTTATTTGATGATTTAATTTCATCCTTCATTGTTCCATGAAATATTTGATTCAATAATAGACAAATTTTTGTTGCTATTTGCCCTAGTTTCTTTCTTTCTTTCTTTCTTTCTTTCTTTCTTTCTTTCTTTCTTTCTTTCTTTTTTTATAAAAAAAGCATTTGATAGAAAGTTTGCTTACAGTTTTGGCTCGTGAGTACATGAACATTATGGCAAGGGACAAGGCAGCAAACAAGTAGTCATGAAAGCAGTAGGCGAGAGCTTATTTTTTATCACAAGTTAGAGGTACAGAGAAAGGGGGTGGAGTAGGGGGTTAGGGAATAATATGTTGATGGAATAAATTTTTTTTGCCCTAGTTTCTAATCATATTTTTCTGGGTTCTAATTTTTCAGATATGCACTTTTATTTAGATTAACCATTGATGCTGAACTCTCTAGAATAAGCAGATATATGCTTGTTATAAGTAAATATCTATGGGCTGGGTGAACACAGGAAAGGAAATCATTGTGATTTATTATGTTTTAAGGTCTAGTAGCTCAAAAATTGTTTTATACAAAAAATCTTAATTTTTTATTTTTATTTAAATATTTTATTTTGTTATATTCCTCATATATTACTACATGTATTTGAATTTAAGATGTGATGTCTTATTTGGAGAATGTATCTTAGAAATACTTTCAATGAATAAATATTTATGATGCAGCTAAAGCCGTAGACTAGGATTTATAAATCTGAATTCCTGAATTTTACTTTTTGTTATGTTTAATCTAAGGAGATTTAATATCCTCAAGACTCATCTTTCTCAGAGCAAGAGAAAGCATATAACTACTCTGCTATGAAAATCATTGCTTTTTATATTTTGTGAATTGTCTTTATTTAGTGGATTTCAGAGACTTACAAAAAAAAAAAAAAGAAAAATACTGGGAGGAAAACAGATCTAGTTTATACTTGATTAAGAAAGAAAGTTATTAAGAGAAATGTACCAGGGAAAAAAAGGCACCAAGTTCATCTGGATACTAGTTAATAATCTAAATATTGCTTTATTTTTAACACATTCTTAATGAATACATCATCATAGCTAAAATTCCCATGGCTCTCATATTAAATAATTGTCGTTAAGTTTCTTAGAGCCTTGAACCTGCTGATGTTTCCAGTGGAACTGTAATTAGAGTGGGAGTGTGCACGGGAGGACAGTAAAGTGCACAGTTATACTCACAGCACTCTTTTTTACGCTATTCCCTTTTTGTTTCATACTTGGAAAGCTCAATGACATCCAAGTGAAGGTTGAATAGACAAGGGTATGACAATAGAGCATATGTGATTCCAGGGTGCCAAGTGTTCATGCTAAGGAGTGCGATGAGTTATCTCCTGCGTTCTCAATATCCATACTGAAGAAAGTGAGTTACACGTTGGTCAGTTTTACTGCTCATAACACATAAAATAATTCACAAATGAGCTTTCTATTCAAGATACTCTTTAGTTCCCAGGAATAAAAGAAATGATCATAAAAACTAGAAATTGTCAACTGGGCAGTGGTGGAACACACCTTATATCCCAATACTCAGGAGGCAGAGGCAGGAGGATGTCTGAAGTTCAGGGCCAATGTGGGACACAGAGTGGGTCAAGGACAGCCAGGGTTAAATGGAGAAACCCTGTCTTGAAAAACAAACAACAACAACAACAACAACAACAACAACAACAAAAACCAAACCAAACATATCTTTACTAGATACACAATCAAATCATCACAATATTTGCATCATGAAGATAGTCACATCATATCATGAAAGTCTCTGAAGATATTTTTGGCTTATTCTTCATGAATAGGTTGTTCATAATAAATATTTCTCAAGATTGTATCACTTCCACATTAAGAACAGTAGAATATTTTCTTCTGGTGTTCTGGTTAGTCTTTTGTCAAATTGACAAGTTATCTGAAAGGAAAGTAGCTTAGGTGTGAAAAGACCTCAATAAGATTTAGCTGTAAGTAATTTTCTTGGTTAGTGAGAGACAGGGGACGACCCAGCCCATTATGAGTGGTGACCACCATCTGAGCTGGTGGTCCAGGGTTTTATAAGAAAGCAGGCTGATAACTGGACTCTACAGCCTGGAAGGGACTACCATTTGGGAGAAGCTGGGCAGGCCTGAGACGAAAGGGCAGTAAACTATTGAGCAACAGGACATGATCGCCTCAGGTGCGCCATCTGAACGGTCCTGGCAGGAACCTAGCTACTGGCCCCAGTGGACTGTCCCTGCACAATTCACCAGAATGGACCCAGCCTTAGCCAGGCTCCACAGCCTAGCAGGGCCTGCCACACTCTCAAGAGAGGCTAGGCAGGCCCTCATGAAGGGATAGGGAAGAAATCCAGCCAACCAACAACAATCAGAAGGCAGTAGCTTCTCCCTCCCTCACAGGCAGAACTTAGGCCCCACTGCCTGGTTGGATCAGGCAGAAACCTAAACAACTACTGGAAGCCAGCAGGGGTTCAGGCACTCTAGGGTGACCTCAGCCTAGGACCCAAAGCCCCAGGGACCAAGGGCAGAGTATTCAAAGCCCAGCCAAAGACAGGACAACTGGCTCTACATACACTACCTCCAGCTAATCCTGAGGCTGCAGAGCACCAGCACCTACCTCTGCTGACCCAGTAGGGAGCCCTACTTCAAAGACATATATGCCGCAAAATCTGAAAATCTAAGGGAAATGGACAATTTTCTTGATCAATTCCACTTGCCAAAATTGAATCAAGATCAGATGAACAAACTAAATAGCCCTAGTTCCCCCACAGAAATAGAAGCAGTCACTAACAGCCTCCCAACCAAAAAAAGCCCACGGCCAGATGGTTTCAGTGCAGAATTCTAACAGACCTTCAAAGAAGAGCTAATACCGATACTCTTCAAACTAATCCAAAAGATAGAAATAGATGGAACATTACCAAACTAATTCTATGAGGCCACAGTTACTTTGATACCTAAATCTCACAAAGACCCAACAAAGAAAGAGAGTTTCATACACATTTCTCTTATGAACATTGGTGCAAAAATACTCAATAAAATACAAACCAAATCCAAGAACACATCAAAGATATCATTCACCATGACCAGATAGGTTTCATTCCAGGCATGCAGGGAGGGATTAATATACAGAAATCCATCAATATAATTCACCATATAAACAAACTGAAAGAAAAAAAACCATATGATCATCTCCTTAGATGCAGAAAAAGCATTTGACAAAATCCAATACCCATTCATGTTTAATGTTTTGGAGAGATCAGGGATACAAAGCACATACCTAAACATAATAAAATCTATATACATCAAGCCAATAGCCAAAATCAAGTTAAATGGAGAGATACTCAAGGAAATTCCTCTAAAATTGGGACCAGGCAAGGCAGCCCGTTCTAGCTACAGCAATAAGACAACAAAAGGAGATCAGGAAGATCTAAATGGGAAATGAGGAAGTCAAATTATCCCTATTTTCAGATGATATCATAGTGTATATAAATGACCCCTGAATTCCACCAGGGAACTTCTACAGTTGATAAATACCTTCAGCAAAATGGCGGAATACAAAATTAACTAAAAAAAGGTCAGTAGCCTTCCTATATACAAACGACAATCATGCAGAGGAAGAAATTAGGGGAACTACACCCTTCATGATAGCCACAAGCAATATCAAATATCTAGGAGCAACTCTCACTAAGCAAGTGAAAGACTGTTTTGAAAAAAAACTTCAAATCTATGAAGAAAGAGATTGAAGATGATGTCAGAAGATGGAAAGATCTCCCTTGTTCATAGAGTGGGAGAATTAACATAGTAAAAATGGCCACCTTACCAAAAGCAATTTACAGATTCAATGCAATCCCTATCAAAATACCTACACAATTCTTTAAAGACATTGGAAGTTCAATTCTCAAATTCATATGGAAAAACAAAAGTAAAAACAAAACCAAAATAGCCAAAACAATCCTCTACAATAAAAGATTCTCTGGAGGAATCTCCCTACTTGATCTCAAAATGTACTATAGAGCAACAGTAATTAAAACAGCATGGTACTGGCATAGCAATAGGATGGTTGATCAATAGAATTGAATCAAAGACCAAGAAATAAATCCACACACATATGGACACTTGATTTTTGACAAAGAAGCCAAATCTATTCAATGAAAAAAGGATAGCATCTTCAACAAATGGTGCTGGTCTAACTGGATGTCTATATGTAGAAAAATAAAAGTAGATCCATATTTATCACCATGCACAAAACTCAAGTCGAAGTGGATTAAAGACCTCAACATAAAACCAGAGACACTAAATCTGTTAGAAGAAAAAAGTAGAGAAGAGCCTGGGACTTATTGCCCCAGGAGACAACTTCCTGAACAGAGCTCCAATGGCCTAGGCCTTAAGGTCAATAATTAATAAATGGGACTTCATGAGGCTGACAAGCTTCTGTAAGGTAGGAGACACTGTAAACAGAATAAAGCAACAGCCTACAGACTGGGAAACTATCTTCACCAACCTTACTTCTGACAAAGGTCTAATATCCAAAATATATATAAAGAGCTCAAGAAATTAAACACCACCAAACCAAATAACCCAATTAAGTAATGGGGCTCAGAATTAAACCGAGAATTATCAACAGAGGAATATGGAATGGCTGAGAAATACTTAAAGAAACGCTCAATATCCTTACTCATCAGAATGATGCAAATCAAAATGACTCTGAGATTCCATCTTACACCCATCAGAATGGCTAAGATAAAAGACTCAAGTGAAAGCACATGTTGGTGAGGATGTAGAGAAAGACGGACACTCCTTCATTGCTGTTGGGACTGCAAACTTGTACAACCAATTTGGAAATCAATCTGGTACTTTCTCAGAAAACTGGCAATAGGGCTACTTCAAGACCCTGTTCCAGTCTTTGGAATATACCCAGAAAATGCTCCACTATGCAACAAAGACATATGCTTAACCATGTTCATAGCAGCCTTATTCTTAATAGCTAGAACCTGGAAATAGTCTAAATGTCCCTCAGTTGAAGAATGGATAAAGGACCTGTGGTACATTTACACTATGGAATACTACTCAGCTATTAAAAACAAGGAAATCTTGAAATTTGCAGAAAAATGGATGGAACTAGAAATGATCATACTGAGTGAGTTAACCCAGACTTAGATAGACTCACATGGTATACACTCACTTATAATTGAACACTAGCCCCAAAGGGCTGTACCATAAAAGTCTCCACTTACCAGGAGATTGAGAGATGCGGGACCTCCTCTTGGGACTAAAGGTGAGAGAAGTGTGGGAGAATGGGGAAATAGAAGGATCCAGAGGGTCCTAGAAATCTATAAGAAGAACATCATGACAGGTGGATCTTGACCCAAAGGGGTCTTCTCAAACTACTGCACCAACAAAGGACAATACATGCAATAAATATTGAACCCCTACTCAGATCTAGCCAATGGACAGGACATTATCCATAGTTGTGTGGAGTGTGGGGACTGACTCTAATATGAACTCTGGTGCCCTATATTTGACAACTTCCCTGTGGTGGGGAGGCCTGGTGGCACTCAGAGAAAGAATAGGCAGGCTACCAAGATGAAACTTGATAGGCTGTGACCATATAGTGATGGAGAAGGTCCACTTCTGTCACAGCCCTAGGGGGAGGGGAATAGGGTGAAAGAGGGAGGGAGGGTGGGAGAAACAGGAGGAGACAAGTAAGGGGATAACAATTGAGATGTAATTTGAATAAATTAATAATAAATATGTATTACATAAAAAAATAAAAAGAAAGAAAGCAGGCTGAGCAAGTCAAAGGAAGCAAGCCTGTAAGGAACTCTCCTCCATGACCTCTGCATCACCTTCTGATTTCAGGTTCTTGCCCCGCTTGAGTTCATGTTCCACTTCCTTTGGTAATGAACAGCAGCATGGAAGTGTAAGTTCCTGTCCGACTTGCTTTTTGGTCACAGTGTTTCATTGCAGCAATAGAAATCCTAACTTAGACCTCTGTGTTAACTATTGTATAGGACTGCATGGAATAGCTTAAAATACTGAGAAAAATACTGTCTTTTATATGATAAAAGTTTGTTATTATCATTTGCAAAGCAGAGAATTATTTGGTCCATGATTACATAATTTATAAAATCTGATTCTTTGAAGGATTATCTTTGACCATCAACTTCCCAATAATTTCTGCACATGTGTATGTGTAAGACATACACTTAAATGTAACTTAGATCCCAAATGTCCCTTCATCTTTTTAAATATTGGTCTTTCAAAATGCAGTTTGATAATCTCCATATAAACAAACTGCAGCTACAAGGAGCATCTTTCTAGAATTCTGTCTAGACATGGGCAAATGCACAGCTATACATGCATTCTAATTTAAAGTACCCATGAAAATGAATCTGTGTTTTAAAGTTCAAAGACAAGAATTCTTGCTAAAAAGAAGAAAATTAAAAATGTCCGCCAAGATCCTGTCATTACTTTAAATACATTTATGCTTATAAATATTTTAATATATAATTATAAACAATTTATACATGACCTTAGGCTCAGAGAAGGCTGGAATAACTGTGTAGAGATATCTTATATTTCACCTAGTCTTCTTCAATAGTTTACATTTCATTTGCATTTTTTATGTGTTTGTATATCTTAAATGATTATATCAGTATATGAGGCTAAATTATATAAGATTATCAATAGTCAAATTGTGATCTATGCATTGCAATTTCTTGTGAGTCAATATATTATCCATGATTTCTATTAAACTTCACTTAAACTATTCTAACATAGTAGCTCTTTTGAACCACTTAAAAACCTTGGAAATATTGGAGTATGTGTGGAGAACAATTAAAAATGCATTGGAAAGCATTATTTTAATAACAATCTGAACAAGTAGATGAATGAAGATAAATGGCTATACATATGTGACATCCTGTCTTATTTCTTCAAGGTGACAGTCCTATATGATGTCCTATTTTTGAAATTTCTAGATGTTCTTTCTTTCAGAGTCTGTTTACTGTGACAGGCCACATTTCTTTAGTTGTCTTCAAGGATCCATTGACAAGACTGAAAATATCAACAAACACCCTAAATGATATTTAATACGTATTATTAGGGATTAAGAAAGCATAATTCCTTAGCACTATGTTTGAAATGACAAAGTATCTAAAGCATTCAGCTTTGCAGTAGGAGTGATGGCCTCACTGGTTTCAGACCTCTGGCCTTACTGGTTGCAGAACTCTGACTTGCACACTGCTTTTCTGTTCCAGGGTCAAGCCTACTCACAGGAAGTACTGACATATTGATTTTCAGTAGGCCCATCACTAAGACAGAAGGAGATATTTTTTAGTGGCACTCAGAGGAAGGACAGCAGGTCACCGAGAAGAGATTTGATACCCTATGAGCATATACAGAGGGAGGTAATCCCTCTGAGGAACAGTCATAGGGGAGGGGAATAAGGGGAAAATGGGAGGGAGGGGAGAATGGGAGGATACAAAGGATGGGATAACCATAGAGATGTAACAAGAATAAATTAATTAAAAAAAAAACAGAAAAGGATCATCAAGTTGGCTGTATCCTTGAATACAGAGATTACTTAGATTAAGCTACCTAAATTTATCCAGAAAAATCCAGACCAAGCATGGGGTGCAGCATTAAAAAACATAGAGGTTTTCAGGGATTAGGGCTATGTGTTTGTAGAGAAGAACACTGTGGGAGCTCTAATTTAATTCAGCAGATGTTTCCAGTTCTCTTTAGCACCCCCCCCTTACACCTTGCCAAGACATTATACATAACTGTGCAGGAGATAAGGACAATTCACAGGTTTGGGTCTCACTAATCTCAACCCAACGCTGGGGAGGATGGGAATTCTGGCTCCCATCTGCTCGAAAGGTGCAGTTTAGTGGGCTTATCCATGGTACATTGATCTAAGTATCTCTGGGGATGATGGCAAGCACAGAGCTCTAGTCAGAGCTATGCTCATCGCTGGTCATCTGGCATGGCAGGGCCATCCGGCTGCTTGTCCTTTGGGATTGCACAACACTTATCTGTTCGCACCCACAGTTTATGTTGCCCATCTTGTGCTAACCCAAGCATGACCTAGCCTCTCTCCATGACCTTGTTAGCTCAACTGAATTGTCATTCAGGCATCTAAGTATAACTTTGATTCCAACTAAAGCTGTTTCTCCTTTGCTTTCTACTTATTTTGAGATTTTTTTCTGGAAAAACTTAAGCTGCAAGAGACTGGGTAGAAAGTAAAGAAAGCATGGGTAATTTGTGAGAATAGATTCCTATTTTAAAATGTATTTAGTGTTCTAGTGAAAAGATTCTGTGGGCCCTCTTCCCTGCTAAACTACTTGAGCACTCGTGTACCTAAGGCCATTTTCCTTTTCATTGTTTTTTGGGGAAGTCATCAAGAAGGAAAGCAACACAGTACAAACAATATTTTATTTCACAGAGAGTCAACATAATGACTGCATTGTTAAAGACAGGCTAATAAGAGAAGAGGTTTCTTCTTTCAACATAAAGGTCCGAGGGATCAAACTCAGGTCATAAGGCTAGTTTGAGAGTTGGCAAAGGTTGAATTGAGAAAACAGACTAGTAGTGGTTGAGCATATAAGCAGTGCTGGGACTCACAGCACGCCTGTGAGTTTACTATGGATCTTGCTACATGCCAGTTCTCATTAAAGCCACTGCGCCCTTCTAATGCTCAGTTTGAGGACCTCCCACAACATGTGCTGGTCTTGATAAAACTTAACACACTCCTGCTATAGGCTCCATCCAGGTGATGAGGCAATTCTGATTTGGCAGCAACATTTCACATTCAACTAACTTTAATAATTACTATGAATGAATTTTGGTCAATGTTGCTAGTTTTAAGCCAACACATCTAGAGGACCCTATATGGTTCCTTCCTTTCTTTGTTTCTTAGTCACTTAGCAATGCTGTCCTCATTATGACTTGGATTCTTAGTTAGATACATAAGTAGAATATCCTTTCTTCCTTCCTTCCTTCTTTCTTCCTTCCTCCCTCCCTTCCTTCTTCCCTTCTATCTTTCCTTCCTTTCTTTGTTTTTGAGAAGGGATTCTCTGTGTAGTCCTGCCCATCCTGAAACTCACTCTGTAGACCAGACTAGTCTTAAACTTGGAAATCCACCTGTCTCTGCCTCCCAAGGGCTGCGAGTAAAGGCATGTGGGACTACATCTGTGAATGTGAGTGTGTGTATGTCTCTGTGTGTGTGTCTGTGTGTGTGTGTATGTATGTATGTATGTATGTATGTATGTATGTATGTATGTATGTATAGACAGACAAACTTTCTAGGAATCTTCATTGTGGGTATTTCCTGGTGGAAAAAAGAAAAGCAGAGGTGGTATCAAACTTGGGATATGAGCTTTGCATATGAGACAATTTATATATTTTTCACAAAAGAAAAAGATGAAGTATCTATTTCATTATTTAGAATAAATCCTTTTGACACGTGCATTAGATAATTGGTTGATTAGACCTATGCTATGAATTGTTAGCTTTTGCTTTTTAGAGTTGGGTAGAGCATTTGAGGGCCGGTTGGGAAAGGCACCAGGAGTCAATCCTTATGACCTGAGTTTGATTCCTGGGACCCTTATGTTGAGCGAAGAGAACAAACTTTAGCAAGCTGTCCCCTGACATCGACACATGTATGGTATGCATGTACGTACACACACAATAAATAATTAAATATACAAATATAGTATTTCATTCTAGTTGAGCCATTAGTGACTAGGATCTTAGGAAAGAAGGCATAAGGGGCTCTGTGCTATCACCCACATTGAGGGTGCTGAGTAGCTGGGGAGTCAGCTGCAGGGAAAGGTTTGCTCACAACTGCTACCTCCGAATGAGTATGCTGATAACAACGACAGGTAAAAGTTTAAAAGTGAAAACAATTGAATCAGTGTTCCACACTTGTCCTTTCCCACTCTCTGTCACTTTATCTATGAGTCAGTCACACATAATAAATTCTTTCTTAGATACTTCATATACTCTTTTATCATTGAGTTTTTTTCATGTGGAAGACTCACCTTCCTTTTTTTAAAGCATAGGATGAAAACTGTTCACTCTTAGAGCTGGAGAGATGACTCAACATTAACAGCATTTACCCTTATGGCTTTTGTATGGAGTCTGGATGAGGTTCCTAGTCTCAAGTAGCACTCTCAACCACCTATGACTCCAACATCAATGGATCAGATGCCCTTTTCTGGGCTGCATGGACTCCTGCATGCATTGCTACACATAAACCCATGCAGAAAAAAATATATAAGTAAATTAAATAAAAATAAAGTCTTAACATTACATAAAATATTTACTGCTTTTCCTGTTCTCTCATAGCTCAGTGTTTTAAGTTTTGAAGAGTGGTAGATCTTAGATTAATAGTTTTTCTTTTTAGGTCTTTAGTCTAAGATTTTCTATTATGTAGTCAATAAATGTTACTAGACAGAAATGAAGTCATTTAAGTTATATTGAGCTAGAACTCACCATTATGTCTTAGTTATTAGGTCCCCATTAAAATTGAAGTCTTTGTTAAAATGGAATATGGAGTCATTTTCTCATGTGGCTCCTGGAAGAAACTCTTTCATTTGCCAACGTAGAAAGCCAGGAATGGATCTGGGAATGCCAGCACCGTGTTAGTTGTGTAAGAAATGGTTTGTTCTCTCTAGGAGCTCAGAATGTATAAAAGGAAATAGCTACTTAAGTGACCTGTTAAAAGAAAAGATGGTATGGAGAATGTGGATTGTGTCAAAGGACACATGACCAAAAATGCTTGTGAGTGTGTGTGTGTGTGTGTGTGTGTGTGTGTGTGTGTGTGTGTGCATGTGCATATGTGCATGCCAGAAAAGGCTTCACAGGGATTTTGAAAAGGTAAGTGGGTTCTGTCCAGTTTGAGAAAGACCAGAGGATGATGAGGATCTCAAATTTCAATGTAAACCTTTAATTGCTGGTAATCACTCTAGGAATTTATTTGAATAGGTTTGCATGTATATAAGTTTTGTGTGTGTGTGTGTGTGTGTGTGTGTGTGTGTGTGTGTGTGTGTGTCTGTATACGCATGCACTGTGGGGATAGTGTCATAGAAAAGGATGTGACATCTAAGAAGTAACCTTCTAATGTCAGAAGGATATTACAAAGAAGAAAAACAGAACTAAGAAAGGAGTCCTAACTCCTTTTTAACTCTTTTTCACACTAAATGTTCTCTAGGATAGTGGCAATGTTGACTGTACTGATGATTTGAGATTTCCTTGTCTAGCAGAATAACATTCTGGCATAGGACATGGGAAATTGAAATGGGTACTGGGGGACCATGAATCTGTCTCTGCACACTTGTTGAGCTGAAAATTCATGAAAATAGTATTTGAGAAAACTAGATAGTTTAAGAGCCACTGATGTTAAAGCATTTCTGTAAATGAGGCATCATTTCTAGCCCAAGATTGTGGAAGCCTGGAGAAGCTCAGAGTGTCAGGAGAGATTTACAGGTAGCACAGGTGTAACAGCATGGTGATGCATGTGCCCAGAATCCTCATGCTCGGAAGACAGAGGCAGGGGAAATACAAGATGAGAGTAGACTGGGCTGCAAGAAAGAGACTCTTTCTAAACAAAGTTTTATGGGAGGTTAACCACTGGCTTCCTTAGATACTGAGGTGGACATTTTGTGTCTGGGAATTCTATAGTCCTTATGGATCAGACACGAGTTAGGAGGGGCTAGCATGTTACTCTGTAAGCTTTTGGAAATAACAGGAGCTTCATGGGGATAGCCCCGTGAACCGTGAAGATATAGTAGTTGTGTGGCCTGAGCAAATTGTATCAACTCTGAGCCTCAGTTTATTCATTCATAAAATAAAGAGAACATCAAATCTGAAAATTGTTGTGAAGAATATGTTTGTCTAAAAACCAGACAATGTACGTGTAGAGTCTATCTTTGATATATAATAACCATCCAACTAATAATTATATTCCCTTTTAGTTTGGTAGTTTTTGAATATCCTTTGTTACTTAGTTCAGTCAATTCCAGAGTTATAACCCATAAAGCACATTAAAACCTCAAAAATTTAATATTTTAATATGTGCTTAAATGAATTATGTTTTGGAGAAATATATCTTATTGGTGTTTTAACATTTTTGCTCTCAATGTGATGCTTTACTATTCATTATGATTACTTAAGAAAGGGTATTTTAGTTGCTATGCTGGCACCAAACCATTTCAAGTTTTACTTTTAACTAATATATAAAAATATATAATTTGTGCATATTGATTAGGTAATGTCCAAAGCAGGTTAAACTTTGGCTCTCAAACATCTCTCATTTCTTTATGGTGCAAACTTCTACCCTTTCAAAATATGCAGTATATCTGTTTCCAGCTGTATGGTGCTGCTCTTCATTGTCAAGTTGATTGGACTTATAATCACTATGCAAGCACACCTATGGGTGCATGTATAGTGGTATCTCCAGCAAGGCTGAGGCACAGAGCTCACACTGAATGTGAGCAGCAGCCCGTGGTCGGGGGCCTGGATTGAATATGATGGAAAAAAGGAGATGAGAGCTGAGAACTGGGATTCATCTGACTTCTGACACTCCTGCCACTGTACTTCTCTGTCACAATGGAGCATGTGTTCCCTTAAACTGTAAGCCAAGTGGAACATTGATATCCACATATGGCCTTTATCAAGTATTTTGTGAAAGCAGTGAGAAGAGTCGCTGATATAACTAGCTACATACTAGTGCTTTAGAACATGCTTGCGTCAACAATTCCGCATCTGCCTCCCACATTTCTTGAGCACCTGGCAAACCAACATCCTGCCATCAGCTATGATGAGATGAACTGTTTTATGTTCCTTGTGTGGATGAGATCATTGAGTCTTTGATTTCCTCTGCCTGGATTATTTCACTTAACATAATTATCCTCTCTCACATCATGGTTGCTACAAATGACAGAATGTCATTTATTTTTATGGTTAAATAGTATTCCATTGTATGTATGTCAAGCTTCCTTTATCCACTCATGAGATGATGGACATTCAATTTCTTTCCATTTTTCAATGATTATAAATAGTGCTGCAGTAAGTGCTGAGTGCAGATGTCTCTTTGATATCCTGAATCACATTCTTTGGATATATACCCGGCAGTGAGATTTGCTGGATCATATAGCAAGCCTATTTTTAATTTCTGGGGAACTTCCATGCTGGTTTCTGCAATGGCTGTGCTAATTTACATTCCCACCAGCGGTGTGCAAGAGTTCCTTTTCACTCATCCTCACCAACACTTGCCATCATTAGCCTTTGATAACAGCTACACACATTTGACTGCGTTTCTCTGAAAATCAGTTATGCTGAATACTTTTTTGTATAACTTTTGGACATTTTATATCTTCTTTAGATAAATGTCCATTTTGATATATTAGCCATTTTCCCATTAGTTTGTTGATTTTTTTTTTTTTGGTTGTTGTTATTGAATCTTTGGAGTTCCTTATATTTCCTAGCATCTTTCCCTTATCTCAGATATATTTCTAAGTAATTTCTGTTGTTCTGTTGGTTGTTTCTTTTGTTTTACAGATTTTTTGGGCTGTCATATAACTCCTTTGGTATGTATTCCTGCTTCTGTTGCCTTTGTTTATGGAGACTTTGTTTTTATATATCTTTCTTTCCCTTAGTCTAGCTATAGTCTCCTCTATTCATCTGCTTAAAGAACCAGCTTCGAAGCGATGTGTGCTGCATGCCTGTACTCCTGAATAGGAAAACTGTGGGTTCAAGGACAGCTTCAGCCACATTATGGAGCCCTTTCTAAAAACCTGGAAAAGTATGAAAAACTGAACCAGTCTCCTTGTTCTAGTGAGATACATTTAACACATTCATAGCATCCACTACTACCCTGGTTTGTAGTTTCATCTGTTTTTTTTTTTTTTTTTTTTTTTTTAATTCCTAAAGATTCATTGCTAGTTTCTTTTTTATTGGCGACATTCTTGTGGTGTGTGTGTGTGTGTGTGTGTCTGTGTGTGTGTGTGTATGTGTGTGTGTGTGTGTGTGTGTGTGTGTGTGTGTGTATGAAAACCAGAGATTGACAACATGTCTTCCTCAACTTCCTTTCTAAGTGTTTTTGAGACAGGCTCTTGCACTGAACCAGGGGCTCAGTGAGATTTAGGATAGAGCAGCCTGCAAGGAAACTCCAGGGATCCACCTAGTACTTGAGTCACAGACTTGTAATCTTTTTAATGGAAGTGTTAGAGGTCCAGGATCAGGTCCTCTTCCTTGTGAGGGAAACTTGTCACACACACACCCCTTACTACAGTGTCTGACCTTATAACTTTCAATGGGATTTTTCTAAACTCTCTTCTTGGTGTGCAACCATTACTGTTTTCTGTGGGTTTTGTCATGTTCCACTTCCCTTTTCATTTGTGTCAAAGATTTTAAAATGTATCTCTGATTTCTTACTTGATCAACCATTCCAAAGCAACTCATTTAATTTCCATGTTTTTGTACATTCTCTTCTGTTGATCATTACATCCTAGTATTAGAATATGTTTAATATAACCTCCACATCTAAGAATTATTGAGACTTGTTTTGTGACCTAGCATATCCTGGGAACTGTTCCATGAGCTGATGATAAAACCACGAATCCAAACACATAAACAGAGCAACAAAAACAGCCAACAACTGGAACAGTACTTGAATAGTTTTAGGCCCATTTGGTTTATGGTGAAACAGGACAATTTTTTCTTTGTTGACTTATGTCTTTTTCATTAACTATAAATAAATATGGCTACTCTTTTGACTTCTGATTCTATGTGCTTGCAATATTTTACTGCATTTCTTATTCTGTGCATGGGTGTCCTTACTGGTGATATCACTTTCTTGTAAGCAACACAGATTTGAGTCAGGTTTTTTAATCCATTCATTGACTATGTCCTTTCATTGAGGTTTTAACCCATTGATGACAGGTCTGCTGCTGGTGTTACACAAGGAAGTGATACCTGCTAAGAGATAAGAAGGAAACCTAGTGCAGATTGCTTTCCAACCTGGAGTCGCATGCCAGGTAGTTCATTGTCAACATATTTAGAGCACAACACGATTTGGGAAAAATTTCCAGGCAACAATCAGTTCAATCCGTCCAATTCCAGGTGCACAATAAAGCTTGAGGAATAACTACAAAGAAACTCCTTTACAAAGTACACGTGACCGTAGAGTGGGTTCTATACCTAAAAGTCTAGAATCTAGTGTGGTCTCTTACTGATAGCATAGAGACTGAGAGGAGACACAGTAAGACAGACAGTCCAAGGGCAATGATGAGTCAGATTATACCTAGTCTTATAGTCATAGGGACATTCATAGCTTCAGTATCCCAGACTCTCTCAAAGTCTGTAAAGGAGGCAAGTTGAAACTTTAAGGCAGCCCTACCAGTACACAGGTTCCTTCCTGAGGTCAGGATGGTCCAAATGATGTATCGGTAACCATCCCCCAAGTATAGGCACTTAGGTTTCCATGAGGTGCCAATTTCAAGGCTGTAGGCCTGACATGAGCTCTGAGATTCTCTCCACAATGGCGTCTGCTCATCTGACACTGAGGGAGGGTGGGAGGCAGCCAATTCCATGTCTTAAAGCTGTTCAAGGTGATCAATATGGGGTGACTGGAATGGAGGAGTTGTGGGCTCTGTCCTCTGTGGGGTTTTCCTACAGTTCTGAGTTGTATTTCTTGGCTTGTTTCTCTTTCTCTTCAAGTGAGCGGTGACTTTCCCAACACTGGGATGCACGGAGTTGGGGAAGAGATGGATTTTCCTCTGTGTGCCTTTGTCAATGCATCTTTTCACTGTACCATTTGAAACAGGCACTGTTGACTCACCAGGCTTCCTTGGCTGTGGCGAAAGTCATCTTGTGCATGAACATTCATCTTTGTGTGCTCTTGGGAAACAATTGTGAGGACCTGAGTTGATGCCATCTTGCTTGGCCTTTATAAACGTACCGTACTGAGAAATCCTATATTTTCAGCATCTACCATTCTTTTAATGAAGTTTCTCCTGTAAGAGATCTGGATTTAATTTGGCCATTGCTGTAGTGAGCTCCTGGAGGCCATGGATTCTTTGTTACTAATGAATTCTTACTGACTGATATTCAGCTCAGATCACCTCAGCAAAAAAGAATTATAGATTTCTTTATTTCCATAATAAAAAGAATCAAGCAAGGTTGTTCCATTACTGGCACATGTAACTACCAATTTAAAAAGAAAAAAAAAAAAACCCTTTAAACTGAGCAGGCAGAGCTTGTTTTGAATAGCCGGATAAACTCAACAAATCACTTATTTCCTTAAAAAAAAATCTATGTATCAATTTAAACTTCTAAGTATATTCACTAAAAAATCATGGTAGCTGGTAATGCTGGAAATATCAATCCTTGGTTTCTACCCATTGAGAAAATTAAAATTGGTAAAATGATCATAAAGCTATATGTTTTTCAGGGACCATCAAATTAAATTTAACATGGAGTTTGAGTCAGAGTGAAGAAATGTACTTATGATACAAGCAGAAATATTACTCAGAAATTAAGAAAAGGACTCTTGCCTTGAAAACTTTGATGAAAAATACAGGCTGCTCAAAATAAAAATTAAAGTAGAACATGCTTTTCAGGTTACATGTCTTTTGTATGCCTTCTGCATTACTCCGTTTCATAGAACCTAAAACTTCCTAGCTTAACTGGATTTAGAAAATTCCATTTAAAACATAAAGTATGGAAAAGAACCAAATCCAAATCCATAAACAGCAGTGCCTCATCCCCATGGGGAGGGGATAGGGCAGAGGAGGGAGGGGGTGAAGGTCAGAGGGCAGAGGAGGGAGGAGGTGAAGGTCAGAGGGCAGAGGAGGGAGGGAGTGAAGGTCAGAGGGCAGAGGAGGGAGGGGTGAAGGGCAGAGGGCAGAGGAGGGAGGGGTGAAGGCAGAGGGCAGAAGAGGGAGGGGTGAAGGGCAGAGGGCAGAAGAGGGAGGGGTGAAGGGCAAAGGACAAAGGAGAGAAGGGGTGAAGGCAGAGGGCAGAGGAGGGAGGGGGTGAAGAGTAGAGGACAGAGGAGGGAGGGGTGAAGGGCAGAGGGCAGAAGAGGGAGGGGTGAAGTGTAGAGGGCAGAGGAGGGAGGGGTGAAGTGTAGAGGGCAGAGGAAGGAAGGGGTGAAGGGCAGAGGACAGAGGAGGCAGGGGCAGGAACGGAAGATACAACTGAGAGGGTAACAACTGGCATGCATTGTGAAAAAATTGTAAAGAAGAAAATGCTGACCTGCCTTTGCTGTGCCTGAAATTGGACTGTTGGCTTCTAACAGGCAGATGGTCATACTTTATTCAGGCACATTTGTAGCGCTAAGTCATTGCTAAGGCTCACTGCTGAGAAGGAGTACCTCTTTGAATAAGTGTTTTTGTCTTTCAATAGATACATAGCTGGAGTTCATTCATTCATTTCTGATTTTACATTCATTTCTGGCTGTCCTATTCATTGGAATCATCAGAACAAAGGTATACTGTTGCCTACACTGAGGCAGCCACGAAGCATTGAATTGTCATGCCATCATTGTGACTCAGTGTTTGAAAGCCACACACACACACACACACACACACACACACACACACACACACACACAGGGTATATCACACTTTTGTATTGTATCATGGACCAAAATAATCATTAAAAAGTTGAAAATTATGTACAGCCATTCTAGACTGACAGGGAAATGAAGAAAAGATAAAGCTGTTTTTCAATTATTCAAAATTATTTTTAACTACTTATTTTGAAATAATTTAAGCTCAATGGGATACTGTAAAAACAATATATATATATATATATATATATATATATAGTGCAGTCTTCATTCAGCTTTGCTAATATTAATCTGTTGCATGACATGGTGACCCAAACTTCTCAGGGTTTCAGTTTACTACTCACCCACTTAAATCAGATTGAAATGTCAAAGAAATTATTTAAAAAGATTTGTCATAAAGCCAGCCTCAAATTAGTAGTCCCCCTAATCACTTTCTGAGTACTGGGATTGCACATGTGGACCACCATGCCTGGCTCATTACTTTTGAAAATGTAAATTCCTTTTCCTTTGCTCAGACACTGCCAAGAGAGGTGGCGAGATCTTCTTGCGTCTCCTTTGCTGATTCTCATCATTGGTGCATGACTGGATGACCTTGGCAACCTTGAGAACACTGCTTTGTTTTTGTGGAATTATTCTCCTCATGAAGTTTTCTCATATTTACCCTGAGGTAGCTCCTTTTTTTGACATGGTTCCTTCGGTAAGTGAAGTGCCTTTCTCACTTGACTCACTGGCAGATGTGTGATGTTCATAAGTCATTTATGGTAGTTGTATGTGCTGAATTTTCACCATAAATTTACCATTTTCTTTATGATATTATAATACTTTTGGAGAGTTTTAAAGATTTTTCAAATACTTTTTTTTTCATCTAAAACGTTTGCTCTTTAGTTTTAGGATTCACTGGTAGATCTTGATGGCAACAATCACTGTTGTTTAGTTGTAACTTTTCCATGCCATGTATTCTTCCATCATATGGTTATTTATATAATCATGGGCTCATGGATACTCCCTCAGTGGACAATGTTGCTATTGATTATTTTGCTGCCCCTTCAACCCAACTTTTACCATGAAGAACTGTTTCACATTAACAATATACTGCATCTTATATGAGAATTTTCATATTTGTGGCATGACCAGATTCTCTAGACTCACTTTTAAAAAATTCTATATGCACGTTATATGCATGAGTATCTGTGTTTCTATGTGTGTGAGGACATGTGTCTGTTGGGAGGCCTTAGGTTGACATTGAACGTGTTCTTGTCTCTCTCCACAGCTTATGTTGAGAGCTGGGTCTTATACCAAGCCAGAACTTGTAATTTTAGCTACTCCAGGGATTCTTTGTTTTACCTTGTCTCCAGTGAGTTGGGGTCCTAGGTAGTTGCTGGACATGCTGCTGTTAGTGCTGGGGATGGCACCTCCTGTCCTCTCTCTTGAGTGGCAAATGCTTTGCCTGCTGAGACATCTCACTGGCCCCTAAACTCATTTTAATGGTCTCATTCCAGAACTTTGGGGCTCACTTCACAAAGAAGGCATGGTTTATTCTCCTGAAAAATAGGTGTCAGGAAATATCTGGGTACTAAACGTATTCATCATTGCTAGCATTTGGCTGCTGGAGTCTCAGTGGTCAGAGCTAGAGAAATATCTGTGTGTAATAACATGAATATACAGTCAAATATCTTCATTTTTCTGTTATCTGTATACGTATACATTACATTTTGTGTGTGTGTGTGTGTGTGTATGTGTGTGTGTGTGTGTGTGTGTGTGTGTGTGTGTGTGTGTGTGTAACATTTTGGAGGTATTGTTTTGTTTTTTATTCAGGGTCAGACTATAGCACATTCTGTCCTTGAATCAGGTCTTCCTGCATCAGACTCTCAAGAGCTGGGGTTGCAAGCGTAAGCCACCACAGCTGATTTATAAAGCACATTTTGGAGGTGAGCACATGCCCATATCTCTGCTTTCTGTCTGACATGCTGTGGCTCAGGCTAGCCTACCCCTCTTTCTATTTGTAGCATTTTGTCCACACACAGAGAGAAGTCTTGCTCTCACTACCCACATATTTGATTAACCTCAGCACACACACAAAATGCTGCAGATTGGCTCACACACTCTCGTGTACAAATGAATGCAGCCACTGACCAGAGCATGAGAAGAGTGTAGGCTCTGTGGAGCAGTACTGGTAAAGAATGTCTTCCATTCTTACTGTCTCAATAATTAGCCAATATGCTGCTTTGCAGAAGATTTTTTCCCCTGCTTCTCCTGATATTTTGTTATTAATTTATAATATAGTTGTGTCTTTTGTGTAGTTTTTGCTTAATTTTGAATTTTCTCCAATTCCTGGTTGAGCTTAACAAGTTTACATATTAATTTTAGTGGTTTGCACAGGAGGACAGGGTTGGAGAATTACAGAGCAATGCATTGGCCCCTACAGCCATGTTAGCACAACCTTACTACTCTCAAGAGATCTTCAGATCCCAGCTTCTTGTTCCCATAGTTTTCCCCTCAGCTCTTCATATGGACGGGATATATTGTCTGGGCTTTAGGCTACAGCTTATTTCACTCAGCAAAATACACTTGAGATTCTTGTATCTCATATCTTGTGTAAATCAGTATTTTGTGAGCTTTGTATGGCCAAATAGTGTTCTGTTGTCTCAATGTATCAAAAACTGATTATTTATCTACCATAAAAGTGTATTTGTGTTGCTTTTGGGATTTGGCAATTAACAATAAGATTACTACAGAGATTAATTATATATATATATATATATATATATATATATATATATATATATAATATAGAGATGTGCATTCCTGTCACCATGCTCTCTTGTATTCTGTGGGATGGAATAGCCAACACGAGCATTATTCCTGGGCTTGTAGTAAGTATGTATTTACCTTTGTAGGAAACCTTGGAACTGTGTGGTAAGAAGTCCAAGTCACTGTGCATTTTCTCCAGCAATTCAAGAGAGTCCCAGCTGCCCAGCACTTAGCAATCCCATCCTCCTTGTTATAGACAGAGAAATGGAGATTAGAGCTGCTCCAAACAGTATTCATGGTCACAAAAATAGAATTAGGGCTTGAAAGTGGACTCACGGCCAACAGGTTCCAAACTTTGTGATTTTCCCACTTTACCTTTTCTTTAAAAATTAATTCTTTACATGTGTAGGAACATTACAGGTAATTTCCCAAATAATATTTATTTATATTATCTAATCGATCAGTGCAAACAATTCCTGAAAAATAGAACAAATGTTTAAATTGTCTTCCACCCACAGGCATGAGTTCTGAAAGAGTTGGGCATAATTCCAGCAATGCGCATGATTATATTCTGCCATTTCCCTTTGGGGCATACACCATGAACAAGACAAAATATTTTTCATATTTTATACTTTATATTCATTTTTTTATGTGATGAGTCAAAATGCCCAGATTTCTTTTCTTCTTGAACCAAGCGTCTCTCTTTACATCTGAAAGAATTAGTAGCTCATAAAATGCACACCTCCAGAATGTTAGTAGTAGGGTGTGGGGGATGAGGCACTGTCAGTGGAGGACATCCAGAAAACTGTGTGTGCACATGCACCCCAGCTCCGTCTGTAGAAACTTTAGACAAAACTGGAAGGCATTCAGATGGCTTGGCCAGCCTCCCCCACCTCTTCTTTAAAATTCCTTTTTCTGGGATACTCTGGCCAAAGACTAACAAGCAGTGAAATGGCAAAAGGCAGGCAGCCGGCAAGGAGTGGAGGAGCAAATGGCTGGGGTAAAACACAAACTGTGATTAGGCTGTGAATAATCAGGGACTGAATCGGAGTTTGTTATGCATATTCCATGGTCATAATTTGATATTTTCAAGAGAAGGGGGGGGGGAGAAGAATTCCACTTGAAACAAAACAGGAAAAAAGTAAAAAAAAAAAAAAAAAAAAAACAACAAAACAAAAAAACAAAAACAAAACCACAAGGACCTACCTTTCTAATTCCCGATATTAGTGATGCACCTTTTAGAAGAAATCCTACTCAGGTCTGGTGAGCTACACAAAGTGCATTTAAGGAAAATAGAGTGGCATACAGGATCACTTTAATGGTGCATCATGGATTCTTTCATTATGTAGTTGGTTCACATACATCAACATTTTAAATTTTGGACATTCTAAAATACATTTGGCAAACGTCTGAGGAGAAAACCGTCTGTGAGCTGAGGAAACTAAACCTGGTGGTGTCTGAACCAATGCAGGCGCCCATTTGTGCTCTCCGTGTGTGCAAGTCTTGGAGCTTTGTGTGACCTTTTAAAAAATATGCAAGCAGCTTTGAATACCATCAAAAGGCGATCAGTAGCAATTTTCTTAATGGTGTGTTCATATGTGGGGAGGTGCTGTGATGCAGAGCCCTTTCCAGACCTCTGGAACGATTTACAAATGTTCTTTAAGAAAAAGTAGTTAGACATTTCCAAGAAACTTATTAAAAACGCGGCTCACAAAGGGCTTTAATTTCATAACTCAAGTTCTAGAGTATAAAAGAGCCCAGTGTTGCAGTTAATTATTTATAGATTGACTCCATGTTTTCTGTGCTACTTGGTCTCTTTGGCCAGGAGGACACAGACAGGTGGAGAGAGAAATAATTTGCCTTCTGTACGTGTTAACACCAGCAGTAGAAAACTTGTTTGAGCCATTACAATGGATAATTGAAATCACATCGTGATTGAGAGGGAGAGGAAACCATTGAGTAAGAACTGTATCAATACTGTTCAAGTTTCCTTCTGTATGTCATATTCTTAGAATTCAAAGCAACCATACATATGATTTATGCTTATTCTTCTTGTGTTGGTGGAAACAGGGCGTGGTCAGTGGAGTGCAGCAAGTCAAATTGACAGGAAGGGCAAGGATACAGTTAAAAATGCCTCTTGTCACCCACACTGCTCCTATGGAAAGGGTGTCTCTTCCATAACTGCCCCATGATGAAACCCATATGATTAAATGATGCTGAACTCAAAGCCCAGAGCAGGAAGCTGGGGCTAGTTTTGTTCATACCCTGGAGAATCCTGGCTCCTCTTTCCCCTCTCTTTTATCTGGAACATTTGTATTGAGAGATTCGGAAAGTGTATTCCATACTGTGAACCTTGCTATGAAGGTTGCTTGAAAAAAAAAACTACAGATATTTTTCTATAGTTTGGAAGAAAATATTTATACCCCTTAGACCCAGGAAATGTAGGTAGTTATTTTTAAGGATTGTCAAAAAATTAAAGTACAAAGATACTCATTTTTGGTACTATTTATAATACTGTGGAATTCTAAACCAAGCAAATGCTTAGCGGTTAAAAAAAGTAAATAAATTATAAAACATACATATTTTGATGTAAAATATAATCATTAAAATGTTTCAAAGAATATTTACTACCAATGAGAAAATTCTAACTGTAAATTTCAGATGCTCTATAAATGTGTTGAATAAATAAATAAGACGCTAAATTCAAAATTATGTGCATGAGAAGATTTCACATTATCGAGTCAGATAACAGGAAAACCAACTACTTTTCAATTTTGGTAAAGATCACATTCTTTAACATACATGCACAAATCCTGAGTGTCTCACTGAATTCTTACAGCCAAGAAAATGCCCACATGACTGTGGCTTGGTCAGTAGTAACAGCCCAGACACTTCCGTGCCCACCCCAGTACAGTATCCTCCACCACATATAAATTTATATGACATTAATGTCTAAATGACTTCTGTGGTAGTCCAGATGATGGCTGCTTTGAATTCTATATAAATGGCTCATTCACTATTACACTTATGCTAACTGTCTACGTTACTGCATCTAGAAACATTTTGATAGTTAGCAAAGCTGCTTGAAGTTCTCCATTTGTGTGTCACTTTCTATTACGTTGGCTACTTAACCAACACATCAGTAAGCACTTGGGTCCATGCCTTTCCCCTCACATGTACGTGTGCTGTGCATCCTGCTGAAAGTGTGCCTGCACAGAAATCCAGCTTCATTCGATGCCCTCAGCATTGTACACAGTTGCCCCAGCGAGCAATCAGTCCACTGGCAGAGCACGGTGGAAACAGCCATTTTCCACTCTTGTCTCATTTTGACCATGAACACTTTTGATTTTACATGTGTTGGAGAATGTGTGATGGTATTTAATTGAGTTAATTTGCATTCTTAGATGAGTAATGACGTTTTTAATACTGATCTCTTCATTTGCGACATCTTTATTCAAATTACTAACCTATTTTTAGATTGTTTCCCTTTTTGGTCATTGCCATTTAAAAATAGACATGTTGTTAATTAAAAATGACTTCTATGGTTTTTTCCTCCAGTGTGTATATAAATATTCACTTTATATTTATGTAATTTTATGTAAACTTTTATTTTATATTTCTATAAAATTCATATTCTTATTAAAATGACTAGGATTTTCTGGCAATTTATTTATTAGTATGAATCATGCTTTCCCTCACTATATTTCAGTACAGCTGAGTATTCAACTTTTCCATGAATAATTTTTGTTTTGTTTTATTTGCAGTGGGCAAGCATTTTATCAATGAACTAAAACCCCAGAGCAGAACCAATTATTGTAAACACTGTCCTCTCCCCAGTCTGTGTTCTTGACACCCCTAAAGGTCAACTGACATGAATAAACCTGGCTGGTTTATACCGGAAGGGTATGTTCGTTGGCATTGTTTTGGTCACACTGTATGGTTTGATTACTATGGCTTTGTGCTTTATTCTAAAATCTGGAAATGTGATGTTTCTTGCTTCATTTACTTTGCTTGGTAATCTTCTTTTTCATTTCCTTCTAAGGAGGAAGGGCTTGTCTCTGCTCAAACTTCCAGGCTTCACAGGTATCTATGGAGAGGAAGGCATGGCAACCAGGTGAAGTGATGGTCTCATTCCTTTCACTGTCAGGACAGAGGGATGGATGCTGGTGCTCAGCTTGCTTTCTGCATGTATCTCTTCTAGGAATTATACATATTTCTTCATTGAAAAATTCAATCATGTATATAATACATTTTGATGACACTTGCCTCTTCAAAACCTGTGCTCCTCCCGACGAGCTTCTCTCCCACTCCCAAATTCTCTAGTTTTGTTTTTGTGACTCAGTGTATTTGACCAGAGTCATGTGAGCCCTGATCTGTTGGAGCGTCCGTCACTCACACTCATCTGTGGCTCCATCACTGATGTCAGTGACTCCTGTCCCTACAGCAGCCCTCAGATGAGGGGCAGGGCCCATGAGCCCCTCCTCCTACCATGACCAATTAGTAGTAATCTTTTGCAAACTTGGGGTAATAATTTTAGAATTATTTTTCTTTTTTGTGCAAGATGTCATTTCAAACCTGGCATCTGAAAGATCTCAAATAATTCTGATAAGTTCATGTCACAGTAAACCTATTATAAATTTCAAGCAAATGCAACACATGTATCCTACTCAGCATTAATATAGTTTACCAACACTTCATCCTAGAGTCTTAAAGGCACACCTTCATTATCACTCAGCTGTGGCTTGGAGCCTCCTCCCAGCACAGAGAGAGACTACCATACCATGTATTAGTTAGAAGCTAGAACTCTATTGATGCCTATTTTCCCTTCTCTTAATAATAGTACTTTTGTATATTTAAATTCTTCATTGTTTGAGATACGTTTATGATTGTTATATCCTCTTAGTGAATTGGCCCTTTTGTCATTATATAGTAAGGTTTGCTGACAGCTTTTACTTAAAGCTTATTTTGTCTGATGCCCTATTTCCTTTTGTCTTCCATTGGCATAGAATAGTCTTTTTCTCTTAACTTTCATCCTTTGTGTACCATTAGAAGTAAAGTGAGTGTTTTATTAAAAGCAGGGAATTGTATTTACATATGTATGTGTGAACATTTAATCAACCTAGCCACTGAATGAGTATTATTGACAAGTATGGTCAATTTACATTTAAATAACTATTTTGACAACTACCATGATCTTCATTGTTTTCTGACTTCTGAGTAACATTTAATTTCTTATTTTTTTAAAACTTTACTTAGTACATCTTATCTGCTGAGGTGTAAAAATGATGTTTTGATATTATGTGATTAAGAAGTAAATAAAATGTTGGGTTTTAAAATATGAACTTTATGTTTTTTAAGTCATTTTAGACTCAGAGTAAAAGTGTGCAGAAAATACAAAAGATTTCCAATATTGCTGCACATAGCTACAGCCTTCTGCACTATCAGAATCACCTGCTCTAGTTGGTGATTTGACATGGACACAACATTGGTGTTCAGAGTCTGTAGTTTAAATCAAATTCATTTTTTAAAGTTTAAGTTGTGAGTATGAGTAAATACATAATGATGTATATTTACCATTATAGTATTATAGTGGATTTTTTTGGTGTTTTTAGACAGGGTTTCTCTGTGTAGTCTTGGCTGTCCTAGACTCACTTTGTAGACCAGCCTGGCCTCGAACTCACAGCAATCTATCTGCCTCTGCCTCCCAAATGCTGGTATCACCACGCCCAGCTATAGTGGATTTTTAAATTCTTAAAAATTCTCTGTCTTCTGTTACTTCATCCCTCCCTTCTTATAACATCTGAAAACTTCCAAATTTTATTTTTGAGAGGTTTGTACTTTTGTCAAAGGTTTATGTAATCAGAAGCGTGTAGCATATGAACGTTCACATAGCAGTACAAATTTTACAAAATGCCATGTTTTCAGTACAGATCTAAAAATATTCTATTGTTTCAGCACACCACAGTTTACACCACAGTTTATCCCTTTACTGTCTAATAACCATTTCAGCTGCTACTTAGTTATACCATAATGAATGAAACTACTGTGGACATTCATGTGGAAGTTTTTATGTAGGCATGAGTTTTATTTAGCTAAGCACTCAACAGTGCTTAGACCCTAGATTACTTGGGAATGGTGTGTTTAGTTTTAGAAGGCAACACTAAACTGTCTTCTAAAGTGATTTCATAATTTTGCGATCCACCATAATGAATGAACATTTTCATTATTCTAAATCCTATCAATTTTTGACATTATTCTGGATTTTGATGCTAACATGTGTATGATTTTGTTTTTATTTTCATCATGATATGTTAGAAAATCTTTTCACAGGTTTATTTGCCGTATGTGTATGTGTGTATGTATGTATGTATGTATGTATGTATGTATGTATGTATGTATGTATGTTTGAAGGATTGTAAGCTTTGTCACAGGTGAAAGCAATCTTGGCTGGCTTTGCCCTTGGACACACCATGGATACTCCTTGAGATTAACCTTGAGATAGACTGAGTGGAGCCATCCTGGGCCTGGAATTCAGGAAGCAGACCTGGGGACTCTACCTGGACTGTTTTGTTCCTAATCGACCCTCAATGGGAGAGAGAGACCACCCCTTGCACAAGAGAGACAGGCAGGAGGAGAAGACAGAGAGGAGCAACAGGTTCAGACCGGGCTTGAGCGCACGTGGATCGGGAAGAGGATCAGCGAACAGGCCGGACCAGCGCACAGGCCAGAGACACCTAGGGACCCGTCCCGTGGAATGGATACAGCAAGGTTCACTCTTGTTTCCCTTTAACCTTTTTTCCCTTTTGAGTAAGCTAGTTGTGTTGTGTAATAAAGTTTAATTGATAAGAAACAGAGCCAACATATGTATGTATGTATGATTGTATATCCCTTGATAAGATTTTCTGTGATTTTGGGCCCTGACAACTTGCTACTCTTGTTCTATCGTAAGAACCCCTGTATGCTATCAACAGCAGCACTTTATCTGATTTCTCTATTGTACATATTTCCTCCAAGATCATGGCGTATTTTCATTCTTCCAGCAGTGTCTTTCACAAGCATAAAATTTTAGTTTTAAGAAAGTTATCTCATCAACTCCTTCATAGTTTGCATAAACTAACTAACTAACTTATTTACTTATTGCAATAAAAGTATCTTGTAGGAAAATTGCACCCCAGACACTAGTTCACAGTATTTCCTTTATCACCACCTTCAGAGCTTATTTTAGTTTTGCATTTTATGTTTTTATGCTCCATTTTTTGTTTAACTTTTATGAAGTATGTAAGGGCTGTGCCTAAATTCCTTGTGTATGGGTATGTCATCTGTTACTGACTTCGTTCCTTTGTCATGCTCAGTTAAGCGTCTCTGGGCTCATCCCGAGCACTCTATTTGCTCAGTCCTATGTGTATGGTCTTTCATCAGTACTATTCTTTCTTTGTCCCCGTACATCCACAAATGTCTTGAAGTCAAACAGCGCTAGTCTTGTACCAGCCTCTCCATTTCAACATGAAAGCTATGCTGTGTCCTTTGCCTTTCTATATGTTCATTAGAATGAGTCTATTGGTAATTATAAAACCACTTTCTAGGATTTTACTGACAGCAAACTGAGAAGAACTAAAATATTGACAATATTGTGCCATGGAATATTTATTTAATTATTTAACTTTTTGTCAAAATTTTGTCATTTTGCAGAAAGAAAAAAAACTACATGTTCTGTCTCATAGACCCTTTCTTAGATTTTAGCATTTGTATGTTTGTAAGTAAGAGAGTAGCAAAATAGATATAAGCTAAGAAACTAAGTAAAATACCACAATGGGTATAAAGTTTTGAAAAAAATGATTGGGGAAGAGAACAAAAGGACATTTTTAATATGAAAATTTTAAAAGGAGGCTATTTGGGTTGGTAGGGCAGAAAAGGTGGGGAGGAGATAAATTGGAGAGAAGAAGAGGAAAGAGAAATAACACAAAACATTTTCAAAATGCCATAACAAAACCCAATTATTTTGATGCTAATAAAAATAAAATTGTAAATATATTTTGCTGTTTTCATTATACAGATTGTAAATATTTTGCTACATTTACGTTAGTGTTTGGAGGGTTGTAATGGTATTTGTTGAATGTATTATGGATGTAAAAAGGGATGTTATTGCCTTTGTAGTGTTGTGTGACACTATTCCTAAGAAAACATGAACAAATGTTTATTTACTTCTGATAAGAAAATGCCAATAGACTAAAATAAGAACACCATTGAAGTAAAACTTAATGATGAACCAATGAGATTTATTGGGTTTACTTAAAGGAATATGAGTGATGAATTATTTATTGGAGCTCAAAGATAGCTGCATCACTAAGGGTGCACTTATCCTGGTAATGGCTCATAAAACTGAGAAACTTAGAGTCCACCGCACAACTTGTAGGCAGCTCAGATGATGGGGAGTGTCTTTACCAGGCATCTCAGATGGTCTCAGCCTCTTCCAAGGAGTTCGTTTGGTCACTGCTTCTTTGAGACAATTTGGCTATTTCAAGAATGTATCTTGGTAGTCCTTACTTCTTAAAACACTTTTGTAGAAAGGGAACTAGTAAGTGTTCCATATTTTTAAAATTTTATTAAAAATGAAAAAAAGAAAGAGAGCTAGTGAATCTGCTCAGTTTCAGGGACTTTCTGAAACTTGTGAGTTGCTTTATTCCCTTTTACAACATCTTGATTCTTAATGAGCTTCCCTACAGAACAGAACGTTTTATCTGAGGAACTTGGACAAATGCGTTAGCTTTTTAATCTGGCAACACTGCTGTAATGGCTTATTAACTGTAAGACGTTTGTTTTGTCAGCTCTTCGGAGTTTCTAAGAAAGAAGAAAATGTCAAAGGCATATTTCTTTCTAACTTCTCAGTATGCATTCATTTACTTTTATGATTGGATTAGATAGAATGTACAGTAGAAGGTTGAAAGTAGTACCGAGAAGGGATCTTTCTGGCCTGTTTATAATGCCTAGTTAAAGCTTCAAATGTCTCACTTTCACTATGACATTAGCAGTAGATCTTCTAAACTCATACATATATATATGTATGTATATATATGTATATATATGAGTTTTAAATTCTTAAAGATTCTCTGTCTTCTGTCACTTCATCCCTCCCTTCTTATAACATTTGAAAACTTCCAAATTTTATTATATATATATATATATATGTGTGTGTGTATATATATATATATTATATATATTTAGCGAAAGCTGTAATAATGAATGGATCTTCTGTTCTTTTAAATGCATTTTCTACACTTATTCATAAAAGAATGCCATCTTTCTTCTTTACATTGTTGGTTTGAAGATTCATCCATACGTTTTTCTACTGTTGAACTGGTCTTACATACTTTGCAATGAGTCATACTTGTTTGTGCTGTGTAATTCTCCTCGTGCACTGATGTGTTTGATTTTGTTGAGGGTTTTTTTTTAATAGCTTTGTTCCTTAGAGTCTGGTCTGTGGTTTTCTGGAACCTTCTGCCTGGATTCAATACGAGTGTATTTCTAGTTCATAGAATGACATAGAAAGGGCTTCTTCTGCTCCTGTATTAGGAAAGATGTTGTCGAGAGTCTGTAAAAGATTTTTCTTAAGTCTTTGATATACTAGTGAACTCACGGCAGTCGGCACTCAACTGGGTGATTTTTATACCCACCATGTGTTCCTGAGAGAACAGCAGCCCATGTTCTACAAACTCTTCTTTCACTGTGTTACTCACTTATTTGAATTAGTACTTCGGATGGTTGGGCTGACAGTTCCCTTTTCTCCATGGTGGCTTCGTGATGTCTGACGTTCAGCTCTTACAGCATTTTCTTTGTCAGAAAGGCCTTTACAAGGTGCATTGTTTCTGCGTAGTGTTCCTCTATCATGGAGATGGCTTTGGGACAGTGTTCTAAAATCAGTTTCAATTTCCTTAGCAGAGGCAGGCAAGTGATGCCTTATCCTTATGCTCACTTTTAAGGTTTGTTTTCATTTTTTATTTCACCTAAAACTGTATGTTATTTGTAATCTTAGGTGATGATGTCTTAATTTGTTTTTAAAATCTATAAAATCTTCACTATATTCTTTTTAATGCTTCTAATACTTTTAAAATCTCACATTTTTAAAGATTGCAGTTATTTTTCCAAGAGGCAAATGTTGGCTTTTGTATTCGTTTCCCATTTCTGTGCATCAACTTACCACAAATTGGTGCCATTAAAACAGCACACATTTGTCTTCTTACAGTTCTAGGGCCAAAATCCCAAGTGTGTTCCCAGGGCTGAGCTCTCTGTGTCTGCGTGTCGCACCCCCTGGAAGTTGTGAGGGGTAACCAGCTTCCTTGCCTTTTGCAGTTCCTTGGGTTGTGCTTTCTTGGCTGGTGGCCTCTTCCTCTCTCTTCACAGCCAAAGCATAGCACCTTGCATCAGTTGTCATGTTGCCTTCTGTCTCTGTAGTCAAATATTCCTGTTTCCCTCTTTACAAGACACTTGTAATTGGGTTTAGGGACCACCAAGATAATCTAGAATAATCTGCCTCTTCTCAAAACATTTCTTTTTGTATGCAGCCAGAAAGGGGACAGCTGGATCATATGGTAGATGTATTTTTAGCTCTTTGGAGGAACCTCTGTGCTGCTCTTCATAATGGCCGCACGCATTTCCATTCTCACCAGCAGTATGGGAGGTTTTCTTCTCTCCTTGTCCTAACCAGCGTTTGCGTTTTTTTGTGGTTTTGATACTAGTCACACTAACTAGAGTGAAGTGACCTCTCATTGTGGTTTTGGTTTTTATTCCCCTGATGGCTAGTGATGCTGAAGACATTTTTCATACACTTATGGGTTAATTTTAACTCTTGTTAGAAATGTCTATCCAGTCATTTTGCCCACTTAAATTGGATTATTTTTGTTATTGTTGACAGTTTGAATTCCTTTGCTATTCTGAATATTTCTTCCTTGTGTTGTGACTAATTTGTAAATCATTTGTTCTCTGAGGTAGTCTGTTTTTGTTGTTGTTGTTGTTGTTGTTGTTGGTTTTTTGGCCATATCTCCATATTTGCAGTTATTTTCTATGTTTTTTACTGTTTTGTGTTTTGTGGTTTTATTAATCTCCTTTATCTGATATCTTTTGATAGATAATTAAATAATTGATTTTGAGGTTTTGCATTTTCTAATACATGTATTCATGTAAGCTTTAACGGTCCATTGGAAATACTTTTGCCTGCATTAGCACATTCATTATTGTCTGGTCAAGTATCTTAAAATTTGGTTATGTGATCATCAGTTTAAGAGTTTCTAAATGCTTGGGAATATTTATTGCTATGTGCTTATGAGTTTAATTTAATTATCCTTTAGGTAAAATATAACTTTAGACATTGATTAGCGAGCTTTTGGGGATGCTTTTATATGCAAGTACATGTATATATGTAGGTTCTCGTGCAACTGTGCACCTGTTCATGTGAAGGCCAGAGGTCAATCAAAGTGTCACATGTCAAGAATGTCATGTGTCACATGTCCATTTGACTTTTTTGAGACCTGGGTATCACCAATTAGGCATGGCTGGCTGGCCAGTGAACCTCTGGGATCAATTTTTTCCCGCCACCCCAATTAGCTACCTTTTAAAATCAATGTAAGAGGCATCAACTTGATGCTTTAAAATACTATTTTAAATACTTGTCTATATATTTAGGAGAACTATTTGATTTAGTTCTACAAATTGCTGAAAAACTGCATTTGAAGTTTCCTACAGTGACCTTAGATTTGTATATTTCATTTTAATCCTATTAAGTTTGGGTTTATATATTATAAGCTATTTACTTTCTTGACACAAGCAGTATTATTTATATTTTTGGTAGAGTAACACTTTTCATTGCATAAATGTTTATCTTTTAAATGTACATAGTTTTGTATTGTATAGATGCACCATCTTTATTTTAATATATATTCACAAAGATGTTTTTGCTATCTTTTTCTATCACTTATGTGTCTTATTACATCCATTTATCCACATGTTTAAAAACTTATGGAATGTGTCTTGTCAGGATATGCCTTTAAAAAAATCCTGTATGAAAATCTCAATCACTTCATTTCCACAACTATTAAATACCACCTTATCTTGTGCAGTATAATCATTATTCTTTCTAAGTGGATAATTACATTCTTAGGTTAGAAGCATCAAGATTTCTATTGTAGAGGGTAGGTATTTAATTATTGACTTGATTTTGGTAAGAATAATGTGCTTTATAAAAATATTTTTCCTTCTTCATGTTTAGTTTTAGTAGTTATGGCTTCTTAGCTTTTACAATCCTGTCTTGAATTCATTTTCCCATGTATATTCAATTTAAAGATTTTCTGCTGACTAGCCTTTGATGTTACTTACATAACTGTTTTATGCTTTATAGTTTATTATTAAGCTATCAGTGAGTCTTTATCTCCAATATTTTATTTAATACATCTCTCACATATAACCAGTTTTACATCTTTTAGAACTCAGTTAAAATATATCATGTCTGTATGAAATTTTGTATATTCACTAAATTTTTACTATACTTACAACTATGAACCTTTCTGTTCTCACCAGCATCTGAATCCCTTCAGTGCTAACATCTACCTGTACTCTTTAAATTTTTATTTAATTTTATTTCTTATGTATTGGTGTTACAGAAAGTTTTGAGCTGCCATGTGGGTGATGCAAATTGAACCCAGGTCCTCTGGAAGAACAACCAGTGCTCTTAACCACTAAGCGATCTTTCCAGACCCCAAATTCAGGAATATGTGTGTGTGTGTGTGTTTGTGTGTGTGTGTGTGTGTGTACATATATATATATGTATATATATGTATGTATATAGGAGACAGGGTTTCTCTGTGTAGTCTTTGCTGTCCTTTACTCACTTTGTTGTCCAGGCTGGCCTCAAATTCACAGAGATCTGCCTACCTCTGCCTCCCTGCATGCTGGGATTACAGGTGTGTGCCACCATGCCCGACTACCAGCACTCTCTAGGATGCCAGCCACTTCTTTCACCTGACATGCTCAGTAGTTTCTTTCATTGTGTTCTTTGTGTATTATAGATGATAGTTTTGAATGAAAAACAGTGATTTTTATCTCCCACTGATGATTGTTAAGCTTTGTTCTGGAACATGCAGATGTTATTTGACTTAAATTTTGCCTATTTCCTAGTAAACAATTGTAAATTGATAATGTTGTAAATCAAAATGTTTTAAGTGGAATAATCTCCCTTGTCATTTTAATTTCCTTGGTTTTAGTTAGCTGCTGTAAACCATGCACCAACAGTGTTGCTTTTTTATGACTTATTGAAGAGAGATAGAGACTTACATTCATAGAACTGTTTATTGTAGGACAGTGTTAAACACTCTACATTATTAGGAGTCATCATTCCCTTACTAGTCCTAACATGTAAATCATAGACATGTATGTATTGAAAGGACAATATACATAAGATATGGCAGTACCCATCAGATTCTCCACAGATGACGGCAGTGCTACAAACCTGTTTATCCTTACAGACTAGTAATACCCTACATGCAACATCATGGCTTACTTTTGCTATTGTAGGGAAGATGGAATTACAGCATCTCAGCATTACAAGAAAAAAAAAACTATGCCATATATTGCTAGCCCAGTAAAGAATCAAAGCATAAAACAAAACAACACACACACACGCACACACACACACACACACACACACAGCAACAAACAAACCCACATGCTTTTTGCCTGAGTGCATATCAGTTTGGTAGCGTCTAGTTTCAAAAATTTACAACCCAATAAAACCCATCTTGGATAAGGGACGGTATTTTTGGAGCTGGCAGTCTAAATCATGTCAAAGTCTGCATTCATACTCTACTCTAAAATGTCTAATGGCTTCCTTTAAGCTTATGTACAGGATTTGTCTAGAGCATGAAGTGCAGGGTATAAAAAGAATCATCCGGGGCATTTCCCTCTGCCTGGGGTAAAGGGTGTATGGCACCAGTTTTCTATTTTAAGTATTCCTGGTGTCATTTCAAGCATCTTTAATTTTGGATATATTGCTTTGTTTTTCTTCTTTCTTTTCTTCATAATTTGTATAATAAGCTTATTGTATTCTCACTCAAAGAAATGTCCCCTTAATCATCTCAATATCTGCCATTACCTTCATTTCTTCGTTCAGCTTTCTTTAAGCTTGTTTGATTCTCATTCTTTTAGGAGGATGATGACAATCTTGATCATTTTCAGTCTTTTAGGTTTGCATTTGTACACATCCAAGATCATCAGTATTCCTGTAGGTTTTGCTTTTGTGATATAGCTCTTGTTTCTATGTATTACTCATTAATATCCAGATCCAAACACTGACCTGGCTTTGATACATTTAATTATTAAATCTGTAAGTTACTGAGAAATACTTAGTTTAAAAGCACCTGTTATTTGGCTATTATGTTGTTAATTTTAATAAAAACTACATTTTTATTTAAAGAGATTTGATTGCTAGTGCATATGCTTAGTGTTGATTTTCTTTATCCATAATTAATGTTTAAAATGTACAGGTCAATCAGAATATTAGGAATCAGTCTGCAGTTCCCATGGCAACCAGTTTAATTCTTATCCACTTTACTCAGCCCATACAGTCCCAGCTCAAACTCGGATTGCTTCCCCTCATCTTTGCTGTAGATACTTTAGGTACTAACAAAACTATAACCTCCACAACCAAACCAAGACTCACCCTGCTTTGCCTCTCTTCTTTTGCACAGGCTAGTGACTGTGACCAGGAGTTGAGTGCCTCGCCGCCATCCTGTAAACTTGAGACTTTCAAGTTATTTGAAAATTCATTACTCTATTGTTAGCTTTTTTGTTAGTATCCGATGTGAAGTTAGTTCAAAATTGTCTCTAGTGGAAACTAAAGGTCATCCATTTGATTCCATGTGGAAATTCATTTGATGCTATGCGTTTTAGTGCATGGATCCCAATAACACCTTGCAAGTCCATAACCCATGTGTAAGCACATGAAACCATTTTTTCTTGCTCTATTTTTTCTAACACTAATGACATTTTTCTCAATTATGATAATAAACAGCTGAGTCAGTTTTTGTTTATTCATTTTTCTTTGTATTCAGTACAGATCTTTGAACTCTTATCTGTTTCTAAAACTTGTGGCTGGAGTTGGGATTACATTGAATTGATTTGATAATTTCAGAATTGACTTTTAAAGTTTTTAATCCATCTATCCACGGGCACCTTATATTATTCTTTATACTTTCCATTCTATTTCTTCTATCATTCAATTTTTCCAAATTGAAAATCATATCATTCCTCTGTGTCAAGGGTTCTTACAGCCAACATTTGTATAATTGGAGGTAAATGTGGTTTTTTAATTTGATTGAAGAGAGTATTTGGAAACTTGAGTTTTCCACTTGGGTGTTGCTTTTGAATAGGCGGTAGACGAATTTGTAACATACTGAGTTCAGAGTCATCAAATCTGGTAGATTTACTTACTACTTTAAACTGTCACCTATTAATCACTTGCATTTCTTCATACATGCTTATATTTCCAAGAATGCTGGGAATTTTCCTCCTGAACAGTCCATAAATACTTTCCTTTTCTCCTCTCTTCACAAGTATCTTGTAAACAGACATGGTGGCTACAAGCATCCCCAGATCATCACTGAGAGCAGGAGCTCTGTGGTTTTCACCTTTATCATGTTTTCTAGCTATAGCTCATTCCTTTAAAAAGCCCCTTTCCTTTCAAGTGCTCTAAAAATACTCATCATGACTGAATTTGATCTATATCAGTAATGTGGTCATAGAAATGCCATGAGTTTATTTTTTTATTATTATAAGCTTTTATACCTGGAATTAGCATGAATTTTCTGTGTTCCATTTCTTACATATTGGTGAACTAATTTTGCATAATTATTGTTTTAAATTATTTCATCTATGATTATGAGTGAGACTAAATGAAGGATTTTCTACCGGACCATGGCTTTGTTAAGGTACTGTTTTATTTTGGTGACCATCCTATTTTTCTTTTTTCTTCATATATTTATTTAGTGAAGTAGATATTAAAAATCTGATTTTTCGTATGCCTCACTATTTCACTTATTCTAAATATTAAGATTAATATTTTATTTGAACACCTTTACTTTCAAATGTTTACATGCTTTTCCCTTAATGGACTAAGTGGTGCACATTTTAGGCTTTATGGGCTGTACAGTATGGTACAATTGTTCCCCATCCCTACTGTGGCCCTAATTCAGCAAAAGAAGTATGTTGCTGAAATGTGGATGTATTTTAGTAAAGCTATGTTCAGACCTGGCCATTTAAATTTAAGATAATTCAGTTTTTCCTATCATTTAAAAACGTGCAAGTCACCATAGAGTGAAGATGCAAAAACAGAATAGACTTGCTTTGGCAGCACTCTGAACTTTATCAATATCCAGGATAGAATTGCTCTTCAAAGAGACTTACTGAGACTTACAGGATCATTAATAATGTTCACAAGTTCATTTTTCAGGTGGTCTATTATTGAAATATGTACTCTTGTTGCTTTTTCACTACTATGCATTGCATGTCACCACTGCTGACATCATCTATGATGCCATGTCTGTTGCACCATGCACCTTGTGGATCCCAGACTGTGCAGTACCCAAAAACTCCTTAATAGTTACAGAAAAATCTCTGACTAAGGGCAGGTGCTGCTTCTGTTCGACATTAATGAAAAATCTTATCAGAAGTGATATTTCTATGCTGTTTCATGTTTTTCTCCTTTCCACCTTTGTGGATTCTTGAGGACTTTGATGATCAGGGTAGAGGCAGAAGGGACTACCTCATCTATCTGTTCTGAGTGATCAGTTTCACTGTTGTCCTCAGATTTTCCCAATCACTAGTTGCCTTGATAATGTCTTTACCAACTTTTCTTGGAGATAGATATAGGAGGCAGATCTTAATGAAGTTCCAGAAGGCCTCTAGAGGCAACCTCACCTTGGGTCACCTCAGGTGCTTGCTTTGGATCTTTGGGTTGATGTGGGGCAGCACGGAGGAGGTGGCTGCTGTTGGATGACCCTGGATTCAGGACAACTGAAGAAAATTGTACTGTAGTGGTCTCCAAGCAGTGATCGGATAAGCCCCATACTCACTCTATCGTTCCTTATGATTTTTATTTGTAAAACTGAAAAATGAGTATTGATGGTGGGTTTTGGTTTTAAATCATTTTTAATGCCCAGAATTACAGCTTTGTGAACATCTCCAAAGATCCTCTTCTGTGCTGTTCTCTGAGGCTTGGAGATATGCGGCTGAGAAAAATGTCATCTGTAGTGAGTACTCAATAGTCACTGTCAGCATGCTGAACAGAGATGAGATGGCATTGAATGCAATGAAACAAAGGTTGAGAACTGCATAAAACTATGAATATATACATAAACATGTAGAAGACAGTTTGACAATGTGACCCTTAAATTAAACAAACAAACAAACAAACAAACACAACATCAATAAGTTCTCCTCTAGGGCCTATCTTCCCTAGCTATGGTTTTTAACCTTGTTACAGTAGGAAGCATGAATTCCTATGGAGCAGGCTTCTAACCAATCAAGACAGCTATTGGTTCTTCCATAAACAAATTTGCCAGTGTTCACAGCTTGCCTGGCATGTTGGATTATGGCACATAGGATCCAATGCTGGGTGAGACCACTGATAAGTTTTCTCCCCTAGCACTTTGCTCAGCACCTTCCAAAGACTATGAAAAGTAGCCAGCTGGGAGAGAGCTCCAGTGTCTTTAACAGCAGGGCCTTACTGTAGGGAGAATTTTGGAGTTTTGGTTTCTTTAAAAAAACACAGAAATATCATAATATGTTTTCATTTTAATCCCATGTGTGGGGCTATGAGGCTGCTTCATAGCAGCTGACTATGATTTGCCTCATGCTCTGGAAGGGGTGTGGCTTTGCCAGTTGCAGATAGTTTCTGCCAGTGTGTGAAGTTTGGAATTCTGGGTAATTTTCAGAGGATATAGAAGTGCTAGAGCCTGAAGGGTGGGTTGGTGGATGGATGCTGTTAGTCACGGTTTGTTAAGTAGTCATGGCCAAAGTAACGAGGAGGAGGAGGAGGACAAGGAGGAGGAGGAGGAGGAGAAGGAGGAGAAGGAGAAGGAGAAGGAGAAGGAGAAGGAGAAGAAGAAGAAGAAGAAGAAGAAGAAGAAGAAGAAGAAGAAGAAGAAGAAGAAGAAGAAGAAGAAGAAGAAGAA
>OU015747.1:54840067-54865993 GCA_907169655.1 Acomys percivali
CTCTCTCTCTCTCTCTCTCTCTCTCTCTCTCTCTCTCTCTCTCTCTCTTGTGTGTGTGTGTGTGTTTTAGAAATTGATTTGATAGGTGACCATTTTGCAAGAATATATATTTTAGTCCATGAGACTTTATTCTAGCATCTGCCTCAATTTCTTGAAATTTTGTATTGCAGAGCTTTTCATTTCCTTGGTTAGGTTTGTTCCTAGGTATTTTATTTTCATGGGGCTGAGACTGTTGAGAGAGTGATTTGTTTCCGTGATTTCTTTGTCATTGCCATTGCTGTATAAGGATGCTTTGGTTTTTCTGTGGTACCTTCATACTGCAAAGTTAATCAGCTTTAAGAGGGTTTTGGTAGCACCATTACAGTATTGCTTTCAGAGATATTTTGCTTTCTCCTTTTCTCTTTGCATCCCCTATATTTCATTTCTTGTCTTGTGTGTTACTTGTGACCTCAAGCACTATATTGAATAAGAGTGCAGAAAGTGCCTTGTTCCTGATCTTAGTGGAAATGCTTACCTTTGTTTGACACATGTAACTTTATGTTGGTTCTAGCATTTATTAAGTATTTTTATTAAGTATTATCTTTCCACCCAAACCCTCTCCTGAAAGAGATGCTAGAGTCTGTCAAAGGCCTTTTATACATCTAATGAGACGACAATGTGATTTCTTTCAAAGTATATGATGGAAAACATTTATTGATTTGAATTTGTTGAATTCTTCTTCATCTCTAGAATGAAACCACTTAGTCATGATGAAGGATGTTTGTTATACGATGTTGAATTTAGCATTTCACTGAGAATTTTTGTATCTATGTTCATCAAAGATATCAGTCCATAATTTTTTGTTATTGTTGGTTATTTGTCAGGTTTGCATAAACATAATACTGTCTTCATAGAAAGCCTCCTTCCTTTTCTATTTCATAGGATAATTTGAATGATATTTGTGTTAATTATTCTTGAAAGCTCTGATAAAATTTTATAGTCAATTCATCTAGTCCTGATTTTGTTTTCTTTGGGGGACTTCTTAATGTCACTGTTTCAGATTCATTGGTGGTCATGGATATACTTGATTTACTTATGTCATGTTGTTTAATTTTGTTATGTTATGTGCATCTAGGAGTCTATACATTCTTTTTAGATTTTCTAATTTCATGGAATAAAGGTTTTTAAGGTCTGTCATTATTTTCTTAATTTCACTGTTGCCTGTTACTATGTCTCCATTTTTATTTCCAATTTTATTAATATGAGCTTTCTCTCTCATAGTTAATTTGACTAAGAATTTATCAGTGTTGTTTATCTTTTCAAAAACCTATGTCTTTACTTTAAGGATTTTCCTTTTCATTTCTATTTATAATGTAGGCTTTTATTTTCATTCTTTTCCTCTTTATTTTTTGTTTTGTTTGTGTGTTTTCTTCAAGGCTTTCAGGTGCACCACTGGTTATTAATCTGAGACGTACAAACATTTTATGTAGGTGCTTACCACTCTACTTTTGGACTTTTAGGACTACCTTCATTCTGTCCCATCGATTCATGTATCAGTCAGTTCTAAGGATTTTAAAAGTTTCTTCTTGACTTGTTCAATGGTCTAGTTATTATTTAATACTGCATTATACAGGCTCCATTAGATTTCATATGTCCTGTGTTTTCTACTGCTGTTGATAACTGGCATTATTTCAGTGTAGTTAGAAAAAATACAAGACATTATTTCAAATTTGCTGGTTTTTTTTTTTTGAGACTTGACTTGTGTTCTACTATATGCAGAAAGTCCTGAGAAGACAGTTCATTCTTTAGTGTTCAGTTAGAATCTTTTATAGATGCTTGTTATAGCCACTTGATTAATACTGTCATTTATCGCTAATATTTTTTCTGTTTAATGTTGAACAGATAAGCTATATATTGATGGGAATATAGTATTAAAATGACCCACTGTCACTATGTTTTCATTAATCTCTGGTTTTATATCTAGTTGTATTTTTTTTTTGTGTGTGTGTAATTGGGTGCACCTATGTTTGGTTCACGTGTTGGCTAGTAGTCATCTGAGAGGGGGGAACCTGAACTGATAATGCCTCTGTAAGAATTATCTGCAGACAAGCATGCAGGACATTTTCTTAATTACTAGTTCATGTGGGAGAGTCCATCCAATTGTGGGTGTGGCCACTCCTAGGCTGGAGGTCTGGAGTCTCATAAGAAAACAGGTGGAGAAACCAGTAACAGCTCTTGGCCGTGCCACCTGCATCATCTCCTGCCTCCAGGTTCCTGCCGTGATTGATTTCCTGTCCCAACTTATTCTGTGCTGACCTGTAATATGGAAGTGTAAGACAAATGCATTCCTTCCCATTTTTTTCCCATCATGGTGCTTCATCACAGCAATAGTTACCCTAACTATAAAAGTGTATGAACGCTTGGGATTGTAATACCCTTGGGTAGAGTGTTCTTTTGATGAGTATGAAGCGACCCTCCTTATCTCTTCTCATTAGTTGGGTTGAAGTTTACCATGTCCAGTATTGGAATATCAATGCCTGTTCGTTTCCTGTTTGCCTTTGTCTACCCTTTTGCTCTCAGGTGGTTTCTACCATTGATGGTAAGGTGTGTTTTTTTTCCTTTTTTCTTTTTTTCTTAAGATAGCTAAATGATAGATCATGTGTCTAAAACAGTCTTCTAGTCTGTGTATCTTTATAGGGGCATTGATACCTTGAAATGTTATGGTTCTTATTTAAAGACATGTATTAATTCCTGTCACTTTCTTGGTATTTTGTTTTCTTAGATGTTAGTCAACTCTTATGGTGGTGTTTATTCCCTGTGACTTCTTGGATGTGTTTATGTTTCTCTTCGGTCTGAAGTGTCTCTTCCCATTTTTTCCATGCAATTAGGTTGGTAGCCATGCATTTCTGTCATCTGTCTTTATCTTGGGAAGTTTTTATTTCCTTTTAATTTTTAATAGATATTTTTGTTTGGGGAATAGTAATCTAGTAGGCAGTTGTGGTCTTTTAGAACTTGAAATACCTCTTTCCAAGCCTATATATATATTAAAGGTTTTGTTGAATACTCAGCTGTTATTCTAATGGTTCTGGCTTTGTAAATGACTTACTTGACTGTTCTCTCTTATGGATTTCCATATCTGTTGTTTTGGGAAACCCCTTACTTCTTGGCACTGGAAAATAGGTGGATGGCTCATGGTCAGAGACACCTTACTTATCAGTACTTGTAGCTAGGGGCATGGTGGAAGCCTAGGGCCTTGACTCACATATCTTGCTAGCTTACAACTTGACCAGTTATCTCTTATAAAAAGTCATATCCTATATTAGCTTAGTGCAGTGTTCTATAATATATGTCCAGCTGATCAAATTAGTTAATTTTGTATTTTAGGAACAGTACTTAATTACATCTTTTTTCAAATTAGTTTTATAGTTATTAAATTTCTTCAAATCTCCCACTGTCAGATTTGTTTATTTTTCCTAACTTGGGAAAATAGTTTTGCTTTATGTATTTTCATGTTGTTTTGAGAAATAGCTAAATTTACAATTAAACTTACTAATGTATTTTTAATCTCAACACATGCATTCATTTTTAAAGTGCACTTTGATTAGCATTAATTTGCCTATATTAGACTCCTTTGATATTAAAAGGAGATATATTTCCAATCCCTTTACTTTTATATTTTAGATTTTTACAGTATTAGTCTTAGTATAAAACACTTGAATTTTTTCCTTTTATATTTTATGTGACAGTGTGCCAGATCATATACAATTTAACATTGATTATATTTGAGCTTATATTATCCAGTTTTTCTCTTTTAAACTTTTATGTTTCTTCTATGCTTCCTTAACTCCATTCTTGACTCTTTTCCTATTATTCTTCTTAGTTTAAGAAAATTTTAGTCCAGAGAAATGGCTCCAAGTTGTGAGTATTTGCTGCCCTTGCAGAGGACAGAAACTTGCTTTTGCCTGGCACTATATTTAGGAGATCATGGCTATCTGTAACTCTAGCTCTGGGAGATTCAGTGTTCTTTTCTGGTCCCGTAGATTCCTGAATATGTCTGTGCACACCCCCACATTTAAACAAACATACAATATACATGAATAAAAATAATAAAGTCCTTAATCTTTTAAATTTTCCTTAGATTGTTAGACAAGTGCTCTCTTCTCTTTCTATCTTTGTCACAAACATACTGACCAAAGCAACATGGAGAGGAAACTATCCTTTCATCTTACACTTCCAGGCCACAATCCATCACTGAGGGAAGTCAGGGCAGAGAACACGGGAAAAGGTGTTTACTGGATTCCTCCCTCTGGCTTGTTTAGCTATGTTTCTAATGCAGCACAGACCCACTTGTCTAGGAATAGCACAGCCAAAACTGGGCCAGGCCTGCCTGTGTTAATTAGCAATAAGAAAATGTTTCAAAGACATGCCTATTGGCCAATCTATTAGAGTTTCCAGGGCTGATTGCCTTCGGATAACTGGGTTCTGGAGATGCCACATTGCTTTGTCTTTTATTGATTGTGGGTTTTTTGTTTGTTTGTTTGTTTTGTTTTCTATTGTTCTGGTTTTTTTTTTTTAAACAAGTTTTCTCTGTGTTATCTCGGCTGTTTTGAACTGGATTTGTAGACCAGGCTGGCCTTGAACTCACAATGATCTGCCTGCCTTTGCCTCCCAAGTGCTGGGATTAAAGGCCTGTGCCACCATGCCCGGCTTGTTGATTGTGTTTTTTTTTTTTATTAATTTATTCATATTACATCTCAATTGTTAGCCCATCCCTTGTATCCTCCCTTTCTTTCCTCCCTCCCACTTCCCCCTCTACTCCCTTCCCCTATGTCTATGACTGAGGGGGACCTCCTCCCCCTGTATATGCTCCTAGGGTATCGAGTCTCTTCTTGGTGACTTATTATCTTTCCTCTGAGTGCCACCAGGCCTCCCCATCCAAGGGACATGGTCCGATATGGGGCACCAGAGTTTGTGTGAAAGTCAGATCCCCTTCTCCACTTAACGGTGGAGAATGTCCTGTCCATCGGCTAGACTGGGTAGGGGTTCGAAGTTTACTGCCTATATTTTCCTTGGCTGGTGCCATAGTTTGAGGAGGACCCCAGGGCCCAGACCCACCTGTAGTTTTCCAGGACCCTCTGGATCCTTCTATTTCCTCATTCTCCCAGGTTTCTCACCCCTAAAGTCTCAATAGGATTTTCTCCCCTCTGACCCACTTTCCTGGTAGGTAAAGTTTTTCATGGGGGCGTACCCCTTGGACTAGTGTCTCGATATACGTGAGTATATACCATTGATTGTGTTTTTAAACTGGCCTTTAGCCATCTGGTTATCTCTGGAGTTGGCTGGTAGTTTCTGGTATCCTTCACTGGCTGATGAGAGCAGCTGGCAGGCTAGTGGCACCTGTGAGGACCTGGGAACTTTTTCATAGATTAGCTTGGTGACCTGAGGTTGGACTTTCTTGTTGCCTTCACTATAGGGTCTGCTCTCATCTGAGAAACACAAAAGCTGATGTTTTGGGGTCCAGAGTTTTGTCTGTCTGTCACTGTGCAGTCACTGCTGTCCAGCTGATCAGACACAGTGAGAGACTGGCTCAGCCATCTTGGATATTCCCTGAAATGTTTATTTGTGCTTACCTCTACTGGCTCTGTCCCAGAATCCCTTCTGCCTATTAGCCAATCTGATTGAGGCAATTTATTAATTGATATTCTCTCGGATATTTATGGTCTGGGTTAAGTTAACTACTTGAGGTAACTAGAAAAAATTGGTTTTTCTTGATTAGCTAACCATCCCTGTTCATCCACTCTACACATACATATGTATGTAATATGCATAGTCATATACACATCAACCAGTGTGTTCCTTTTCCATCCGATATTATTCAGTTAGACATATCTGGACGTTAGCCCTATTAGTTGTACTAATCATGTTCTCTGTCGAGTCACCCACCTCGAATTTGACTCTGCTTACTGCATCAATAGTAAATGCAGTATGTTTTAATATTTTGAAAATATGGTTAGCTTGCTCTTCACTGTATATAGAATTCTATATGTAGCTAATTTTTTTGTAGCAAATACAATTGTAATTTTCTGCACGGCGTAATTTCTATTTAGTAACCATCTGTCTCCTCGCATCCTGACTGTATTTTTGAACACCCTCTTCTCTTGGTCTCGAACTGGAACATGTTATCATGTTTAGCTGATCCTTCAACTCTCCACACTTTCGTATGGCTGAGTGCAGTCTTAGTTTCCCCCGGTTCGTCTCTCAGATGATCACTGTTTCCTTCACTGCTGTCCTGGTGAGTTCTTATTTTCAAGTTACTGCATTATTTAACTCTAAGATTTCTGCTCCACTCTCTTCCGTGTTTGTAGGCTAACATAGTCTCACTCGTCTCAACAGTCTTAATTCTAAGTACGTATGAAATAGTTACATTGACTTCAATGTCTATAGGGCTATCTCCTAGATATACTTTAATCCTTTGCTTGTCTGATTTATCTTCTGTTTTTTCCTCATGCCTGGTTATTTTGTGTGGTGATTTTCATTTATTTTTCTAGTGCGTGGCTTAGATGATGTCTCTCTGTGTTGCCCAGGCTGGTCTCCAGCTCCTGGGCTATGTAACCCCTTGGCTTCTGCTTCCCTTGGCCACAGAGTTCACCACTACTCTCAGCATACAGAGGAGTTTTTATGATTTTAAATATACCAAAAGTCTCTGGATGACCGCATTTTCCAGAGTGTGTTTACCTTCACTTCTAATTTGCAGGAAGGGGAGACAATAATTTGAAGCCTCCTCAACTCAATGAGAAACTGAACTGTGCGCTGAAGCTGGGCTTTAGTGTTTACGAGGAATGGCTCACTTCCAGTTTTTATTTATTATGAGAGGAGAACCTTTGGAATCCAAAGTGAATGAGAGATTCATTGGGATATCCTCCTGAATGCCAATGTTTGACTTTTCAGGTTGTCGATTTGCTAAAATACCCCCTCAGCATCTCAGCCTTGTTTGGAACTTGTTATCACCGGATGTGAAAAGTTTCAAATGAGGGCTCATCTGACATGGTTTTCCTTCTTTGGATGTTGCCATCTCTCCTGCATCTTGAACTTTATATATGTAAATGAAGGCTTTCAATTTTTTTTTTTTCAGTGAGTTGATTAGAAGTAATGTGATCATCTGTTGCTGACAGAACTCCTTTTATTGAGTTTTACATTTGGATTTTTGGATTTTCTACCTCTATTTCATATGTGCCTATTTTTTTAAACATAATATTGCTGTTTTATAAACTATATTTAGAAATTTCAATATTGAGTTTATACCTTTTATGGGCCTTTTTATGGGCCTTTTCTGTTGTTCTTGCTCATAGTGCCATATTTCTTTCTGTGCCTTAAAAAAACTTAGGCATTACAGTTATCCTTGAAAAGTCCAGCTGGCATATCTCACCATAGATTGTTCACTTTTTCCTTCTCCTTAGCACATGAGGTGATGGTGCATAGAAAATATTTGTTAACCCAACATAAAACTTGAAGTTATCAGGACTGTCAAGAAAGCAGTTACATTCAGGCAAGAGCAATGTTCAATAATAAAAGCACCCACTGTCTTTGCAGAAGAAGCAGTTCACCACCCAACACCAACTGGAGAGCCCACAGCTGACTAACTCTAGTTCCAGGGACTCTGATATATATATATCAGACACACAAACACACACACACACACACATATACATTATATATATATATACATGATATATATATCAGACACATACACACACATATATATACATATATATTAAGAAAACATTTTAATTAAAGACCACCCAGATACACAGTCTATATAAAGGATACTTCTCATCTTGCTTTCTTTTTCCTTCACTTTTTTTCTCTTAGTTAGTAGACGTTCCTCTTAGATTTATTGTTATTGGCAAGTCTTGGTCTTGACTTATTTTCTCCTCTGTCCACATCACATTTTGACAAATTTCGTGCACACACTAGGAGGAAAACATTGTGTGTGTGTGTGTGTGTGTGTGTGTGTGTGTGTGTGTGTATTTCAACTGGTAATAGAATATAACAATCAGAACTTAGAAAGAGAAGAAAATATCTGCCTGTTCAGTGCTGAGAAGTCTTAAGATCTGGGCTCTGGAAAGTCTAGTGTCCCTTTGTTTCCAAGATGGCACCATACTGCTGTGTCCTCCAAAGAGAAACAGGACATCTTCCTGTGGTACAGGGAGGATAGGGCCAACAGGATTCAGGGTAGCTGCCTCCTCCCTTGTGAGGTACTAACGTGTCCCTGGGGCTTTGCCCTCGGGGCTGAGTTGCTTCCCCAAAGGTCTCCTCTTTAACACAATAGAACTAAGTGTTCACATAGATAAGGAATAGGATACATTCAAACTGCCAATGACCTCATGCGTGCCTCTGTTTCCTCCCTACCCACCCTGTTGATTTCTGCACTCCTATTACACTTGTTACTTCTTCATGATTTTAAAACATTCTGGGTGGAAATCAATTAATAGCATATTTGGTCTACATAATAATCCATCATTCCTAACAAACACAACAAAACAAAAAACTGGTTTTCCTTTTGTTTTGAATGTAGAGGAAAAAAAGAAAACTTGACTTTATAAAAATGTATTTTGGGAAATATGTTGATGAGTTTGTGTGTGTGTGTGTGTGTGTGTGTGTGTGTGTGTGTGTGTATGTGTGTGTTATCAATACATGATCAGAAAAATAATTTCTTAATAAAACTGGTCATTGTATATTTTGTTGGGCAAAGTGCTAATTATATATTTGTTGTCTTAGTTATATAACCATTACAGAAAATCAATACATTTAGTATTTTTATACATGCATATGGGCAATTTGATGTTTTTAAAAACATGTATTCTGTGTATTTAACATATTAATTTAATGTAAATTAACATACTTGATTATTTTCAAGTTTTAAAAAAATTATTAATTTAATCACATTACAGCCTGATCCCTGCCCTTCCTTCCCATCCTCCAGTCCCACCCTCACAATTCCCTCCTCCCATTCTCTGTCTCCTACTTCTCAGAGAAGAGGAAACACCCAAGTGGTATCAACCCATTCTGGTACCTCAAGTTGCAGTACCCTCTCCCAATGGGGCCTGACAAGACAGCCTAGCTAGGGAAAAAAGACCTAGTGTCACACAACAGAGTCAGAGAGAGCCCCTACTCCCATTGTTAGGGAACCCACATGTTGACTACACTGCATATCTTCTACACACATTTAAAGGATCTAGTATGGTTGATGCAGGCTCTTTGTGAGGTTGGTGGGTCAGTCTACATGAGCCTCCATGAGACCAGGTTGGTTGACTCTATTAGTCGTCTTGTGATGTCCTTGACCCCTCCTTAAGCTCCCTCTGTCCTTCTCTTCCACAGAACTCCTCAAGTACACCTATTCTTTGGTTGTGGGTCTTTGCATCTGTTCCAATCAGCTGTTGGATGAAGCCTCTCAGAAGACAGTCATGCTAGGCTCCTGTCTGCAAGCATAGCAGAGTATCAGGTGGGTCTCATCCTACCCTTCTTGTAAGTGAGACATATTTTGGGTTGATGGTTTTGTGGATGGTTTGGTGTGCCCATCCCTCTATTGAGAGACTCACCTGGCTACAGGAGGTGGTAGCTTCATTTTAGTGTTTGATAACATGTATATGGAAGACTTAATTTTTTAAAAAATATATTCTGTGTGTTTTGCATATTTATTTTAATGTATATTGATATATTTGACTATTTTGCATTTTTAAAAACTTTTTAAGCATTTTCACATTTGTCTGTACCTAGGTACTGTGAACAGGTTGAAAATAGAATGAGAAAATAGCTAAGTGTTTGTGAAGCTAACACTAGACTTGGCAATGGGATAGTATATGCATAGCATGATGAAGGTGATGGTAGCTTAGAGAATACTTGTGTATTTGAATTTGTGTGTCTTTAGAACATGCAGAAATCTAATCCACAAATCAGATTATACCATAGACACATTAATCTGGTTTCTATTATATGCTTTTCTGAATAAAGGACATTGTTACCAAGTTGAGTTTTTTTTAACTCTTAGAAAAAGTTTTTAAAAATGTATACTTGCCACTTAAAAACAAACTGAATTCATAGAGAAATGTATTTAATGTTCTATGCAGATCTCCTGTGGAAACCTGCAGATGCTCACATAAGACACATTCTTGCCTACTCTCTTGAACAAACATGTTGCAAACCTAGTGTATTTGCATACACAAGAGAATAATTGTTTCAAAGATACGGGCTGTGAACACATGTGGCTGTCTGCCAGACTATGAACACCAGACAAGAGACATATTTTTTCAGGTGTACAGCTTGAGGAAATTATTGAACACTCAGAGTAAATGCTATGTCTTGGGGAATATTTGGAGAAATGTAGGCGTGACTATATGTTGAGTAATCAGTCCCTCTGGCTCCTACTGTGACTGATGGAAAATATATTTCATTTTCTGTTGACGAAGAGGAACAAAAGTGTAGCTCTCTTAATGCATAGTTTGTTAAGCAATTTCCATCTTGTATTTGCATCTCACAGATGTTCCAAAATGGTTAAGATAAAAAAGTGTGTCTCAGCTCCTGAGTAAGTGGTAACAAAATTCATTTCTATCAGTTGAGTGTATGCATATGCCTACCTACTTATGTGTATGTGTGTATGTGTGTGCATGACTCTATTCATATGATCCACAGAAAGAAGCACGTTTAAGTATATATTTATATTTATTTATTTGTGTTTATATGTACTAGCATGAATGTGGAGGTAAAAAAATATCTTCTTTCTTTCTTACATATGAGTCCCAGAACTGGACCCCATCCTCGGACTTGGCAGTACTTGCCTTTGCCTGATACCATTTCACAAGTTCAAGCATCATGCTTAGAGGCCAGTAAAATCTTTTCTTGATTTGTGGTCACGAAGTTACAAAATTATATGCTATGCCTAAACGCTTGATTTTTCATTATACCCTATAATTTGTTTTCACTGGAGCTAAGCAGTCTCCAGGTGTTTATATACAGTTGTGGCCTAGCTGCATCTACAGAGCCAAAAGAGCTCCAGTCCTCAACTTATTGACATCAGCAGTCATTACAATGCATGCTGACTATTATTAGGCAATAGATATGAATGAACTTTCCAAAAACACCCCTTTTAATAACCACACCTCAAGCAGAATGCTGTCACAATGCGTCCATCTAAGCAGGGCAGTTGCACAGCCTGCTCTGTCACACCCTTCTGGTTTAGACAGATTTTATGGCATTAATTATTATGGGTGTCCTTTTATTCTCAAAACATGCTTTGAATGATGATGTGGCTGTGCTTAGTTTCAAGCCTAAGTAACACCGGAAAGGAAATACAATGGCCTAGTATCACGTGCCCATGTTGAACCGTTCCATACAGTGAAAGAATATCTGTGTTTTAAACAGTTTCTCCTGCTCTTCAGCGTAAATATGCAATTGATTTACATTTTGGTTAAAAATAGTTTGGGGTCTCATTATCTTGGCATTTATAGAAAACATTGCTCCCTTCTATACAGAGTGAGGGAATCCATTTTAATAGCATTATTTATTTCTACTTGATAAGAACAAACCTCAAATACAATCAACTCATAGCAAATAATGTTTGATCTGTTAATTGAGTATGTTTAAGTTAGCAAAAGATAGTGGTGTGGATATCAGCTGTGAAGAGCTGTAGCCAGTGGCTTTATGTTAATCTCCTCATGTCTTTAGTCATTGGTTTTTTTATTTTACATACATGTCTGATCATACTGTGTCATCATTATTGATAACTGAAGATATACTTGAACCTATTTTTTGCTTCATTGTTAATATCTGAAGCTTTAGATTCTCTTGGAGAAGTTGGAAGGCTAGACAGTTTATTATACACTAGTAGGAATCTGTGTTCCAAGTTCCTATAGTAATCATGGGCCATAAGCCTTAAAAATCTTCCTGAAAGCGTGTTTTTATACAAAGCTGAGCAAACTCCAACTCTGAAAGCACACAGACATCACTGAAGCTATGGTAAGCCAGGTAACTAGAACAGCGAGGCGGGTGGACAGTCAACCATGGCAGTCATCTACATATGGAGTATGAGTCTCTAGCCCAGTGCTGCAACCTTTTAATACAGTTCCTCCTGTTGTGGTGGCCCCTAGCATAAAATTATTTTTGTTGCTACTTCATAACTGTAATTTTGCTACTGTTATGAGTCATAATGGAAATATCTTGGGAGAGAGAGGTTTGCCAAAGGGGTAGCAATGCACAGGTTGAAAACGGCTGTTTTAATCCTAGCCAGCATGGTGGTCCTAAGAGGACACAGGGGTTTCAAATAACAAGTTCGGAGCCAATGATGTGGGTGACAGGAAAACTGAGTTTCTAAGACTTCAAACGACGAAACCGTACTGCATCAGAAATAGATCCTGATTAGTGTCGCTCAATAAAGTAATGGAAAGCATGTAAAGATGGTGAGCGACCAAGTCACCTAGGTGTGAAGCCATTTCGGACAACTACAGCTCTATTCAGTCTTTATGCTTGTGATTAAAAGTACTAGAAATCCAACATCTTGTTCTTCTGTGGATATGAAGTGGCGATGAGCGCATGTGGAATGTTATCTTCTGCCCTCATGTAGGAAGCATGACCATTGCTTGAAGGACAATGGAGGTTTCCTCACTTTTCCTCCCTGCAATTGAGTGGTCCACGATCAACCCTACAGCTGGCTGAGGATGAAGACAACAGCCTATTGACACGCTTTTTATTTCTCATGCTTCACACACAGCTAGCTCAGCACTAGAAACTACATCCACAGCAAGCACGTCATGGAGTTCAATGTTGTTCTAGTACATGAATTCAGAACTGAAGAAGTCCTTCTCATTCACTTTTTTTTCCTACTCGGAATCTTTGCTGACTTACTCACTGCCAGGTAATAAAAACTGTTCATAAATCTGTTTAAAGACCATTACCACCTTCGTTGCTTCCCATGGCCATTAATGGTGTTAAGATAACTCATCACTCACAATCTCATATTATCTACATCCTTATAACATTACACTTGCTGGGTCTGCTTTGTGTGCATGGTGATGAATGACTGCATTTGCAACTTCTCAAATGAGTCTCCTCAGACTCCTGCTTCTCAGAAGCCTTAAATGAGTCTATTCACATCATGACTTTCTTTTTGGGTCAAGCGCTTGATAAACTGATGCTAGTGTGGTAATAGGGTCTTCGTTAGCTGCCGAAGACACCCCTGAAGCCTGTGTGGTGCCATTCTGGATGGTTTGTATCTACTAGGGTCTTACATTTTCTTATCTGGTTGAGTTTGAAATGTGAGATACATATTAGGACCTTTACTATCAGTCATATCTAGAATGAAATATGTCCAAGGCATCAAGATCTTGAGGTAGTGAAAACATAGCTGAATAGGAAGGCAAATACAGATAAATTAATACATTTTTAAAATTATCACGTGGGATTCTTTTCTTAGCTGTGGTGAATGTGAGTTTGATATTGAGGTATGTCTGTAGAATGCTTCCCTACAAAGTGTGTGTGTGTTTATAGAGTTCTTTTACATTGCTTGATGCAAAATCTGCAGTGTTAATGCAATATTTCATTCTAAAAATTGTATTACATATATTTAAGCCACAGACAGAAGACAGTTATGGCTCCAAAACAAGCAGGTGTATTGCAGAGAAACAGCAACGACTTACAAGTGTACCGTTTAATAATTTAAATGACATAGACCCAGTTTTGAATAGATGGGGTTTTCTTGGCACCTGGTAGATTATCCTAAACAGAATAAAATCTCCATATGGTAAATTATTGACTAAGTCCCAGCTACTAGGATTTTTGCTCTTGCCATTTTGGATATGCATTTAAGACAGAAATAGCATTACTTTAGAGGTTAAAATGTATTTAGGAACCATTTCACTTTTGTAGTTTCTAAATATTTAAGAATTACATAAGTGTAAACTATAGTGTCCTTTCAACATTTGCTTCAGAAGAGCAGATAATAGACGCCCAACTGCACATTTGGATGCTTCCTTTATTTCTAAGTGTGCTCGCTCTTCAATCTTCCTTTCCACCGAGTTTGGAATTTTGTTTCTCTTGTGTTTTATTTTTGAAAAGGCTCTCTGCTATTGTATCATTTCATTTTCTGGTTTTTATCCTTTTGTCTGGAGCCTTATTGCCGCATTCCTGGTCTGAGGACTGTACAGGGAGGGAGATGGAGAGCCGTGAGCGTGTGTCTAGTCAAGGTTGAAAGAGAGCAAGGCTTCTGAAATGAGCGCCGCCGTGAGTGGGGGACACGTAGGTTATTGCCATGACAATTCTAATTGTTGGAACTTTATTCTTATCGTGGTCTTTATTCAGTTGGATTCACCCGAATGGCACACATAGATGAGCCACTTTAATTTCTGGGCTGGTTTTTGGAGAACATGTAGCCAAGATTCATCATCTTTTTGTTGCGATAACAAAACACACGGTCAAGGGGATCTGAATGGAATTGCATTTTCTAGGCATGCAGAGTTCGGTATGAAGCGAGCCTTGCTCCCTGTGACCCCTGGACGCTCTCTCTAACAAATGATGGGGCTACATTTTAAATTACAGGAGATTCCAATTACTGTGAAATTATGGGGCTCTAGGAGCTCCCTCTATGGGCTAATTTAACGTCTGCAAATGATATTTCTTCTTTTCCTTTCTCCCCCCTTCTTCTTCCCATTTTTTCCCCCAACAAAGCCTCTGTGTGGCCTCCGGGATGGGGTGGCCGCCTAAGGGCCCTGAGGTTGTGCTCCTTGGAGCGTGTGCAAGATGGCTGCCCAAGGCTGTTTGAAGCCGGCGCGTTTGAAGCTGCGGCGCGTGTTTGAAGCTGCGGCATTTGAAGCTGTCGGGCTTGAAGCTGGCGCGTGTGTTTGAAGCTGCGGCATTTGATGTTCCTGAGGACGTTTGTAAATTTGAGACAGACTTTAATATTGTTAGACGGTAGGGGAGTCCTTTTCAACCCCCTTTTCATATATTTTTTCACTTGAACTTTTAAAAAAGTTTTATTTAACTTTTTTTTCAACTATTTTAACTACTTATGTCAGCCGTGGAATGCTGTGATTCACAGTCATTATTGTAAGGAGGCTGTTATGTATTTTTAGTGCTGCTGCTGGGACCGTAGGAACTCTTGAGTGGCTTTGACTGGATACGACAATGTGGAGAATAAGCCCAACTGTGAAAAATGCCACCGTGGCCACAGAACAGCACAGAATAATTTTGAAAGAGGGCACTCTCCTTGTTGCTTTTAGAGGAAGGCTGAGGATGCCCTGCCGTTGCATTAGCAACATTAACTAGTGTTCAGGTAGAACACCCATGTGGGGTAGATGTTGGGGACTCGTGGGTGTAGAGATTGCAGTTTTCCCAAGCAAAGCACTTTCTCTTTTCTCCCCCCTTGTTTTTCCTCTCCAGTTTCTAAGAGAATTGGGGAGAAATGTAGATGCCATGATAAACATCGCTGTCAGCCTTTGGACTGCCCTATGAAATGATGGGCACCGTGTGGGAAGCCCCTACGTCAGTAGGAGAGATAAGGGGCTGAGCGTGGCTGATTTCTAGAGGTGAGGAAAGACACATGGGTGCTGTAGAACCCGTAGAAGACGATTCTGGAAATGCCTTGCGTGGAGAAGCCCCTTGTGTAGAGGTTAAGGTTAGATGAAACTTGGGAAGGTACCACGAGCTACCAAATGTTTGTGGACTTGGGGACTCCTAAGTTTCACTAGGTCCTCATCTGGATGAACATGCTTCTGGTCACAGAGTTGATGAAGTAAGATATCTGTGTGGTCTGTGCTTCTCTCCTCATGGTGACCTCGGTGACAGGACTGGGATGATGGTTTGATGGTCAGATTTTCTCTTTTCAGGTAGCATAGTCCACTCTGCTAATGATAGCTCTCTTCAGAAATAAGAAATGGTATGTTGGTGTTAGCTCTTCCTTAACGCTTAAAACTATTTTATTTACACGTCTACTCTAGAATGTCTCATTGTCAGAGAGTAAGTTTCTGTAAGAGGGCTTCTGTTGTTCAGTGTATAAGTACTGATCTTCCCAGGATGAGGGTGCCTGGCTCTGCGCCTCGTATTGACCATCTATACTTTCTTCACTTTCAAAATGAGCTACTCAGTCCACACCATCCAAATTGAATTACTGCCTCCCAAAGAGATGATAATTGACTTTATTCTAATAAAGACTTTAAACAGGTAGATAGAGTAGAATGTGTCTTGTAAAAATTTGCACGATTAGAACATTCATTTCCCATTTCTTTAGGTCACTTGGCCTCAGCTCTGTTTTCTTGCAAGCAGCAGGCACGAAGTTATTTCTCTTCATTAGCTGAACATTTCTGATTTTGTAAGAACAGAAATTTAGTAAGCATTAAAAAAAACAGTATAGATCCATTTTCTTTTAAAAACTATTTTTATTTACTTATTTGCATGCACAGGCACGTGTGCATGAATGAGGGCATTGCATGTGTTGAGACTGAAGGACAGCTTTCAGGAGCTGGCTCTCTCCCTCCACTGATGGGATCTAAGGTTGGAATCATAACATCAGGCTTGGCATTACACAGCCTTACTTGAGGAGCCTCCTTGCCAGTCTAGATCTATTCCAATTCCAACCTGTTCTTTTTAACTAGTTCAGTTGTGCTCTTTGACATCTCTAGTAGCTTTCATTTTGTTAGCTAATGCTTAATCTTATAGTGCCCCCCTTTTTCAAGCAAACTTTTATTTTTAGTTTCACATTAATGAAACAAACAGTAATTTATTAAGACCTAAGTTTCTGCAGACTTTCAATGTAATAATCTGTTCTTATAAATTAGTAGACATTATAAATCAAATGTCATGAGAGTCCATGAAATTACTCTTTGTACATTTAGATCCATAGTGTTTGCAAAAGTCCGTTGGCATGCATGTATGAATGTATGCATGCATGCGTAATGTACAAATACACAGGGGTCCATAAGTGTGTGGACCTGTGAGTCTGTGGGCGTGTATAATTGTTCATATTTATTCACCTCTCAACATCTGCAATGCTCATTGGATGCACATCACTGCTTTGTTAACTTTGAAGAGACTACTTTAAAATTTGCCTACTCTTCATCAAAAATATTCACTGGAAGATAATTGAACACATGTTTGCGTGAGAGCTACACCCATTTTATTAGATACTTGATTAGCCATAAGTAATTCAATAAAGCAGACGGGGAAACATGGACAACTCGTACATCTTCCACAGTAAGAAACTTGTTAAGGACTTGAGCCATCAGGCTGTGACTGGTGAGGCTCCTGCTCTGTACTGCTTTATGCCAAGAAATTGTTTCTTTTTGAGTTGTCACTGTGATTTTTATTCACATACTCACTCATATTTTCTGTTTCCACTTCACTTAATTGAAGTTAAATTTTCAGATCGTTTTTTAAATGGATGTCCACACCTGATGTATTTCTTATACTGAGCCCTTCCACCGAGGACGGTGCCTGTATCAGGAGCTGTCCCCTTTCCGTCTGGGGACTGTGACTGTATCAGGAACCGCCCCCCTTGGTTTGCTGGTTATCTTTTTCTTCCCTAATTTCCTATGTCTACTTTCTCTGCCTCTGTCAGACTTTTCAGTTTTCCTATCATGAAAAAGTTCAATTTTTTTTCTCCTGTGGCTAAAAAAATGAATAAATCAGTCACTGAGCTTCAAACTGGCAAGCGTCCTCCATTACATACCACGGCGTAACTTTATAACTCCTATGAGCAAAATCTGCTCCTCCAGACCGACCATGGCTGCCTATTCATCTACAGTGTTCTATAGACTTACTGATTGATTCATGTTTTGCTACAAGGTTTGGTTACATTATTGATATTAAATTCCTACAGATTTCTGCTTCTTTTTCCTGTGCACACATAATTCACTTGCATGCACGGACACACACACACATCACACATACCCAATGTCTCTGGCAACTACTAACATTTCTTTTACTCTATTTGCAAAGTTGTAAAATGACATCATACTAGTGAAATTTTTCATATTCTATTTTGTGATTAGCCTTTTCATTTAAAGGAACAACTATGAGTTTCATTCTTGCTGTTGCATGATGCATGCAGAAATTCTTCTTATTGATAATTAGTATTTTGTGTATGGATATACCGCAATATGTTTATTTAGATAGCACTTGACAACTTCTTTAGTTCATTCCAGTTTTTTTGGTGGCATATATATGCATATATATGTATAAGCACATATATATACATATACTCATGAACTACATATATACACACATATGTAATAATAACATACATAATTTATGTGTATATATTTTATAAGATTAAATATTTTTTGAATAAATATCTAGTTACACAATAACCGGGATATAGAGATTTTGGTTTTATGACCTGCTATTTAACTATTTTCCTCAGTGACTTTATTGTTTTGTGTTTCTACTACCAACGTTTGAGTATTTCAACTGTCAAAATGTGAAATATTCACTGTGTCTTCACCAACGCTTGGTGTGGTTAATCTTTTTAATTTTTAGCCATAGTAGTGAGTAAGGATATAATTCTTTTGAAGTTGCTTTTCTCATTAGAATCAATTGTTTCTGCCTTGCCCAGCTTACTGTGACACTTCAAGTATTGGCTTATATTATCGTTTTATTTCTTCATGCTTTATTCCTTATAACTTATTCTTCTAAAGACTGTAAACTTTTTGTCATTTTGTTTGTTTGTTTCTTTTAGGGCTTGGTAAATATACACTAGGTTAGAGATAAATAACTTTTTCCTTCATTTTCTGAGAAATAATAATATATTTGAAAAAGAATACAGTTAGCTTAAGAGCTTAGGTTGTACTGGCACTATTAACAATAGAAATAACAAATTAAATTTCATATTCAAAGAGTTAGCAATTTGATATTTTAGGAGCCAATCTTTTCCAAACATTTTCACAGACATTCAACTACTACAGAATTACTAAGAATTCATCTTTGTCATTTTCTAAAGTGGCTATTTTTATTCTCTGCCTCGTTAGATAGACAGTGTAGAGAATAGTGTGGCATTGTGCATTAAAGAGACCACTTCTATTTAACTCAGTACCTACTTACATTGGTCAAATTGGTGATGATTTTACAATCTTTTTCTTTTTTTTTTTTTTTTTTTTAAATAAAAAGCACTAACTGTTCTTAGATCTCCGGCTTTGTTCCCTGGGTGTTACAAAGGCACACAGTCACTTTGTCAGTCTTTCAAAGGCAGTAAACGAGAATGGTCACGGCCACTGTGTGTTTCATTTGAATATATGCCAGGGCTCTGATGTCTTCACAGGGGCGCGGTTGCTGCTTCAGCAAAACTACCTGGTTAGCAAACCGAAGACTAATGAGTTACGTATCTGTACCCACAAGCACTCTCTCAGGGAACCTTATCTAGAATGTCAGCTTTTATTTAAGAAAGAAAGGAAGGAAGAAAGGGATAAGGTGAGCGAGTGCGTTGACCATGTTAGTCAGTGCATATTAATTCGTGCCCAAGTTATTTTGTGGAGTTTTGTGTTAGAAGACAGATGTGAACTCTATGGTTTGTGCAGAGCTTTGTCAGCATTGTCAGATCTCTGTGGCATGTACAAGAGGACAGTACTGAGCTGTTTACCTTTAGGTAATGGAAGTGTTCCCTGTGGAATGGGAGGCTCTTTATCACATGTGCAACACATCAATAACAACAACAACAACAACAAAAAACAAACCCAAAACATCCCCCAAATCTCCTACCTTTGATTTTAAGTATGATGGTGTCACTAGTAAATGAAGGGTCAGGGATATTTAGACAAACACCGAGTGGTGAAGATAGGAAAGAGTAAACATTTTTTGCTAGTTCTACCTTACTTTTGCTCTATTAAATTTGACTGCTGAATCTTATTTTACCTTAGAAATTCTGTCAAGAGAGATTAAAATCTTGTCTATTACTTGGGAGAAAAAAATTGGATGATATTGCAAGCCAATATAAAAAAATCATTAAAAATTTACAGCAGGAATAACAGATTCTTACTATTCTACAATATCAAGATTGAAATAAAGAAATTCCTCATTCAAATATTTTCTCTGAAAGGTATTGACAAGAGAGTTCACAAATCATTTCTTTTAATCGGTTCTGTTGTTTGGTTTTGTTTAAGTTTTGTTCTGTTTCTGAGTAAAGCAGTCCTCTTCAACCCAAACTCAAGTTTCCCTCAAGCCTAGACTCCACCCTTTCTGATGCTTCTGTATTTTGGTTCAAGGCTGATTGAGTTATTTCAAATACTTGTTCGTGGATCATTACTAAATGTACAAATTAAGCACACATTTTTCCACTGACTTATTTTCTTATTTCTAGAAAGCGAGCTGTATTTTCTAAAGATGTGTACTATGCATTCTTATGATGTAAAAATCCTAGTATCCAGGGGCCAATCCTCTGTTCACTTTACCATCTAGTCCTACAGAACCCTGCCATTTGCTCTTCTTTAATGCCTGTGCCCTTACCCCAGCCTTAACCCTCCCTGGCAATTTGCATCACAGGAATCCCCACATCTGTTATGCAGGAGGGTAAAATCCAAGGGGATTAAGCCCTCCCACACCCCTTCTCATTCATGCTTCGCAGAGGGAGGCCTGCCTGCCTTCTGCCCACTCTTCTGCTCCCTGTGCAGGGCAGTGATTCTCTCTAGTGCATGGTCTAGAAAATGCACCAGTTAATACACTGTATCTTCAGGTGTGATCTTTTATAAAGCAGAGTGCTGTGGTATCCTTCAATTTTGTTCAATCCTCCCTGTGGGAATTTAAACACACATGCCTTCTAATGACTTTTATATTAATAGGAATCTAAAACTTTACTTTGAGATTGTTTCTTATTTCAAGAGGAAAAAAAATCTACAAAAGACACTTAATTGGATTTTCCTACTGAATGTAGGTATTTGTCCTAACGTTCTTTGTACCTTTATTATTTACAATATACAAAGATTACTTAATAATTGTTATTATAAAATGTTTGTTGTTCTTGATATTTTTAATCAGAGTTGATCTTAAAAATTATTTAGTACAACTCTGCCTGAATTGCTTTCCAGTTTTCCAACTCTTTACAAAAATGTCCCATTTAAGATACAATAAAACCACAAAATATATTAATATAATATTAAGAAGAAATTACATGTGGGGACCATATAATAAATATGAAAAAAAATCTGCTGTGCCCTGAGACAGATTTATCCAATAGGATTGAGTGTCCTGGAACTTGTCAGGCATTATCTCAGAGAGTGTGCACGGTCTAATAAAAAACATACTTTGTCTTCAACGTGGAATTTTAATCCAATGTGAATCTCTTAGAATGAAGCAATGCAGATGGTCAATACATTTTTGTGTTAGAAAAGCATTGCTGGAATTTAGGGCACACTACCCCAAGTATGTTCTATGCTTGTCTCTCCTGAAGGAGACCCTTGAAGAATATTGTGACTTTCTCTTGGAGCCATTCAAAAGACCATCCTTGCAAAGGTGCCTCTTCTCTGAAGACATGAAGGCCCAGACATAGGACCTAAAGTATTGTTACACCCTTTACTGTTCATTATAATCAAATCTTGCCCCTTTTTCCAATCACATTATTCCACTGCTGTCCCTTCCCCATCAAAATCAAGTTTAAAAATTCATTAGCTTAAGTGATTGATTCTTTTTCATTTCCCTAAAACTTAAGCTAAGTGCCTTTATATACTTTTGTGTTAGAGGTAGCATCCACAAAGCTGGGAAGGAGAAAGAAATGTTTCATTTTCCATGGTGCCTAAGGAAGCGAGAGAAAAGAAAGAATGTCAAGACAGAGTAAGAAATGTTGAACCTCATTAAGTTGGTATAGTAAGTTAATGGTAGACTAATAGACTACATAGCAAATGGCTTAAGGACAATTTACTCCTCAGTACTACAGACAGTAAGATTGGATTTTGATTCTCTGTGTATCATGTTCCAAGATAAATGTGTAAGTTATCAAATCTATAAATATGTAATAAAATGTCATGCTGTAGAAAGCACCACACACATACACATAAACTAAATAAGCAAATATAATAAAATAATCTAGCACTTACAATGTTGTGTAATAACAGGAAATATAACCATACACATCAGAGTTAGTAAGTCTGTTGATATTTTGGTGAATGTCTTTCCTGTTTTCATAATCTTTGCTATCTGTGACAATGCATGATCCATCCTTATGTTCATTAAATTTCCTCTTACTCTCTACTTAGTTTCCTATCCTTCTATCATATCTTATTATAATATTATTATTAGTTATATATTAAATACATAAATATATTATCAATATATAATTTGTATAGTTAATATTTGCATATTTATAATTATATTTAATGTTTATATATATTATTATGCTAAATATATGTACTTATTTTTGTAGTTTTTATAGTTTGCCACATTAGATATATTTAATATCTTTTCAATCACTGAATATTCGTCAGCAGCATGTTTAATCCATATGTCATTTCACACGATATGGATGGACTGTGGCTTGTTCTTCCAAGCCTCCCTACTGAGCACATTACTTGCTTAGTTAGTAGTTGAGGATGTAGTTTAGTTGTGAGAGTGCTTGGTAGGATGGGTGGCAACCTGTTTTCTTTCTGTGGAGTCACATGTGTCAGGCATGGTGGCACTTCCTGTAATCAGAGCACATGGGAGGTAGAGGCAGGAGGATCTCTCCATCCTGTGAGCTCTGTCTGTGGTGAGTTCCAACCACCCTCAGCTACACAGTAAGTTCTAAGCCACCCTGAGCTACACAAGATGTCCTAGGATGGTTTTTCAAAGGCTAACAAACACTGGAAAATAGTTAAATTTCCCCATTTGTGAAAATGATTGTTGCCATTTGTCTTCATGGAAGAGGGAGAAGGCTTATTTGTTTGTTTATTTACTTATTTATTAATCAACAGCAATTTCCATATCTCAGGGAGGCCTTACCTCATAGCTAAAGCTGTTCTTGACCTTCTCACTCTCTTTCTCCTGTCTCCCCAGTACAGACATTTCAGAATGTGTTATCCCTAGTGTATCAGGAGGTGGGTACTGAGCACAGAGCTACAGCCACGCTAGGCAGGGACGCTCCCACTTGAGTTGCATCACCAGCACACATTTTTTTAATTTGTTCATTACCAAAATGATGAAAGTGGTTATTGTACTTCCTGTCCATTTTGTTTTCCTTTGAGAAATTCCTGATCGTTTTCTGTCATTTTTCTCTCGGTACATTAATCTTTTCATTATTTATTTATAAAAGTTATTTATTCAAATAGGCCTTTGAATTATGTGGGATTTTATACAAAGACATTTTTAAAATTAATTAGTAAATCTATCAAGTATTTTCTTGATGGATTCCAATTTCAGTGTCATAACTATAAACCCTTAATGGATACCAAGATTATATTAAGTAGAATGGAAGAATATTTTAATTTGTCTATCCCATTTTCCTCCAGGTTTATAGTTGAATCTTTCATTATAGAAAGCATGATCAATGGGACTTTTCAACACAAAGCCTTAGAGGAAATCTCAGGACCACCTGGTTTTTAATTAAATTGAATTTTGTGGAAAGCTATTATAAATGTGACTTTCCAATTGCTTCTCCTTGAAGAGCTTGTATTGTCTTAAGATTCTATGAAAGGTAAACACAGGTATTTTTAGTGTTAAGTTCCAGTGTTCATATGAACACATTGCTCTGCTTGAGTACAGTCTAAGAGTTTAGTAGCTTGTCTTAGAGTTTGGGAAGGAAATTTGTTCTGGCCATTAAATCTTAGAAGGCTAGATTACTGTAGAAGCTACTGAACTGACTTTAGGGGAGTGTCTCTGCATTGATGTGTTAAGCAAATCCCTAGGGAACTGATGCTTGCACAGTGAGCGGTAAACAAATAAGTAAACTCCTGACCCATAATCTGCTGCAGATTGAAAGGGGATCCCCATTAACAGATGAGATTTGTAAATACCACGGCATACGTAAGCTACACAATTCCTTCCATTCCACACTACAGGAGAGAGTGCATTATCAATTCCATGTGTCTGTCCTGGAAAGTGCACACATATCAGTGCTGAGGGCCCAGAGCAATGTGCTTTAGCCACCTGGATCCCTTTCAAAGATGCAGAATTTTGAATCAGTAGACTTTGACTGGGACCCAAGATTCCACATTCTGGTTAAGCCTTCAGGATAAGCTACTGTGCTGGCTGGTTGCCTCCTCTCTGAATAGCAATAGTGAAGGCTTTTTTCCCTGATACTTCCTGTGATCTGGAAATAAAGTAGCAAGTTAAATATATGATACACAAGTTATAATATAGTTAAAAAGTTAAACGTTTTCTGAGTATCACATGAAGTCTGCTGTTTTAAAAGCCTGTGATAACCAACAGGTCTAAATGACCAAGGAGATTATTTTCTAAGAAACCAGTGTTTTGTGATAACACTGCAGGGTCTCATCCCACACCTCCAGTGGTGAGGTCATCAGTGCTGTTGTTGCAGAGTTTCACAACATCCTCTTCTCTGACACAATAGCTTACCATATTGAGCATTTTAAGCTGAAGGAACTTAAAAAATGACAAACATAGAAAGGACTTTATGACATTTCCCAGAAGCAAGACATGAGTCCCTGGAGTGAGTGTCCCCTGCACCTAGATACCGGAAGGAAAGCATTCTTTTGTCTCCAAAGACACTGACAGGAATCTGCATGGGAAGACCTTGATAAGCTTCTTGTTTTATTATTCTTAGTTCTTTGCATAATAAAATTTCCCCCACAACTCTACAGCCTCCATCAAACCATGTTTAAGAAAATCCAGAGATGTTTTAAGTTGATAATGACAAGATGTGATGGAGATTGATTTACATTCAGAATTTTAGATGCACCAAGATAGGAAAGATGTTTTCTTCAAGGCTGTCAAATACAAATAGCCAAAACACTATGAATGTAACACTTATATAATTCCTGATTGTATCACGGTTCTTCTTGCTATAGGTAGTTTATTGCATATATGTGTAATAATATAAATGTGTATGTCAAAATTTTAAAAAATTAAAAAAAAAAAGAAAATCCAGATTTAACTTTTCTTTAGCTCTTTTTTCTTTATAAAATTCTGTATCACACAAAAGTCATAGGCAATGATGCCATGCTTTTCTTTTGTTACTCTGCTTTGTTTGTGTGTATGTTTTGTTTGTTGTAAAGGGATCCAGGAGAGTATAAAGAAAGGCTGTTATATCAAAGGTAGCACTCTTTAGAATTGCAAGTTAATGGCATCGATAGTAACTGGGAGATTAACCAGCATCTAGAAAGAGAAACATGTGTCGGGCCTTTGTGGTTTTTCTTCAGCTGCAGTCATTTCCAGGAATGCCATTGTGAAAGACATAGAGGACAACACTTGGGGTACCATTTACTTGTTAGCCCAGATTTCACTAAAAATAGCTTTGCCCCATTTCTCCTTACTTTATGGGGTCAGACACAGAAATACTTGTTTGGTAAGAATATTAGACTACTTGAAATACACTTGAGAGCTAGTGTATTATAATAGAATTTTGTCCTGCAATTTCTGCTTCGAAGGTAGTCTGAACCCTTCTGGGTTTGTCTGTCTTGAGCTTTTGAATATCCCTGAAAATGGATGAACAGAGACTTCGAGGACCAGGATGCACTGTTGTGGTTTAAAGTGATGCATTTAGTTGTTAAGTTAGCAAGACCTCAGCCTGTGATGGTGAGCCTTCATTGTAAACTTGATAGAATTTAGAATCATCTTTGAAATACACCTCTGGACATATCTATGAAGATCTGTACACAGAAGGTCAACCGAAAAGGAAAGATCTTCCCTAAGTGTGAGCCCAGATGTGGACAGCACCATCCTGTGATCTGGTGCCACAGGATAAGTATAAAGGAAACAGTAAAGGGCAGTTGCATTTCTTGGTGTGTGTGTGTGTGTGTGTGTGTGTGTGTGTGTGTGTGTGTGTGTGTG
>OU015747.1:54882640-54924203 GCA_907169655.1 Acomys percivali
AAGAAGAAGAAGAAGAAGAAGAAGAAGAAGAAGAAGAAGAAGAAGAAAGTGGTAATAAGTTCCAAATTTTCAAGGTTGCCAGCTAACTGATGAGATTGTGTCATTTGGCTCTTGAATTTCTCTGTCAGGTACATCTTTTGCATATAGGAAATGGCATATGACATGAATAAGGATCACTTACTCCGTATTCTTATGCCATATTAAAAAGATAAGAAAAATAAAATTCTAAATAAAGATGCCATTCATTCTTTGATGCTCCCAGTCACTCTAGTTGACCGGGTTTCCATGGTCCTCCTTCCTTCGTTCTTTTCTTCCCTTTATTCTCCTCTACTGCTTCCTCCTGCTGCTCCTTGTCAAGAAACATGTCCATTCATAGTAGAATGTGCTAGAATGCAATGGATGACAGAAAGGGTTAATTGACTGGCAAAGGAGGAGAAGAAATGTACCTGCATACCAGCATGAGAATGATCAAGCTGATTGTTTTTGGTTGATACATTTATTTCCTAGCTATAAGTTTTGACTGAGCACCTGCTATGTAACAGGTTATCAATTTGTTAAAAATATTTTTCTTTTCAGAAAAATAGACCTTAAACTATCTTGTGTAGAACACTGAGTCCTTCCACAGTTACCAGGGGCTGGGCTGGAGTTTACTAAGCTTTGAATTGAAAAAGAGCAAGAGATAAAAACAAAGGCACAAAGTATGCATAGCACAACACTCACACATATGTGAATACACACACACATACACATGCATGCATGTATACACAATAATCCAATACAATATTAACATATTTTAATCTAGACTATTTTAGAACTTGTCAGATAGAGATATCATGGTGGTTGATACCAATGTATTTCTGTGACAAAGAACCAGAGCATTCATGTAAGAGTGTAATGGTGCATTTAGAGTGCTATTGGCTTTATTTCCAAAATATATTAATGAAGATATTATCTTGATTATCGTGACCCTTAACATAGATTACCCTTTGATTATAGGCTTTATCACAGCATAAAGAGTAATCTCTTGACCAATCAATTTACTTGTCCTTAGACTAATAATTGTATAAAAACTTGTGAAAATGGCATCTGCTCACTTTCAGGATTAAAAAAATCATGAGCCATTGTTCTCCATATTATAAAATAATTTATATCCCCCATCTTTCCATATCTCAAGTAGATGTCTCAATTTGAGAAACTCAAGTGTCAAATCTATTGTATGTTTGTGCAGTTTCTGAAAATTAAATGTTCTGTGGCCACTTTCAAGTTACTTTCCCATTCTCTTTCTAATTACACCCGTTAGCACCGTTTTCCAAAAACAGAAGTGGCTGCAATTGCCTACCTCATGTATAGAATCTGTAAGATTGATGAGTAGTTAGCTGGATAGCATACAGCTGTCTGTCCTTTATCATATGCAAGCAGTTGGTGGGTGTGTTACCTTTCAGGTTTTATTTGCAGCCAACTTTAAACCTCAGATGTGAGAAATAAATTTGTGTTACACCAAAAAGGACAGAGTCTATCTGAAGCAGTTTTGTATTTCCTCCAGTGCTCTGACCTGGGACTGTGGAGGGCGGGAAGGCAGCAAAAGGCTGCCTCTGGTGTTTCCGTGTACACTCTCTGCCTTGTCATTGTGGCCAGCGTTAGGAGGCATTTGTTATGGAACATGAGGAGAGAGTTGATGCTTGGCTTGATGCTTCTTGTCGCTTTGTGAATTAGTTTGGTTTGATTTCATGTAATGGTGCACTTTGTTTGTCTGGCATATAAGAAATTGTAGTTTTCCATTTATGGCAGTGGAGGCTTTATTTGGCTGTCATTTTTCTGGCCACTTGAGAACAGCATGAGCAGGGGCAGGTACTGAAGGCATACTGGGCATTGTGCAGACCAGCACAGAGAAGGGGATAGGTTGCATTCAAATGAGAAAAAAAAAACTTTTGTTTCAATATTTCTTGAGGATTATTTTTAATGAAAAGTTCTGTCAAGAGTGGAAATGCTGTTCCTTTTCTACCTCTTTATAATTTCTACAGTTTGGCTCCCAGGCCTTTTTATCTTTGTGTGGAGACCTTAGGGCTGGGCCTGGGCCTTACTGTGCTGATGTTTTACAGGATGCATCAAAGAAATACACTCATTTACCTCAGAGAAGGAGGGAGGAATGCCTGTTCATTGCCTCTCTTGAAGGCTTTGTGATAAAAATCTGGAGCACACGCATCTGTCCTGAGGTTTGGAAAACAGGCCCCTGTTTGCACCCTGGGGGAATGAAGAGTTTCTTGTGTTGTTTTGGATTAATCCTGCAGGAAATGGTTTCGACGTCAAAGCCAGATTGGAGAGACATGGACACTGTCCATTTGGAACCTGGACAGGGGGCCAGCAGAGGGCGGGTGGGTGCCATTCTAGTTTCTGCAGACTATGTCAGGTTAATTAATAAAACCAAACCCACTTCACTTTTAAGAGATTAGGAACAGGTGGGTTTGCATCTTTACCAACTGATTTTTAAAAGTGTTTAGGCTTCACAAGTGCACCTCGGCACCTGACAGCTCTGAGAGAGGGTCAACCTGGGTTGGCCTTCTGTCTCCTTTGGATCCAATCAGAAGGGAGGTGCCTCCTTCTCTTGTGCCCATTACTGAGCTGTCATTTCAGTTCTGTGCATCTTCCCCCTGTATCCACATACAAAAATGTTTGTTTCTCTCTTGCTATAACAAGCAGAAAACACAGATTTCTTCAATACTGTCACTATTTACCGTTCTAATGTTTAGTCTCAATATGCCCACCTCATCAGGACCCAGATGCCTTGTACAACTATCTGAAGACCCCTTATTGCGTCGCTCTTACATGTGGCAGCCCTGCGGTGGAGTCTCCTCAGCCCTTTCAGCCTAATGCATTCTTCTTTCTTCCACCCGGCTCTTCTGCACTTCCTCTGGCCTTCTTTGATAACTCCCCCACCATCTAATTAGAGGGCTCCAAGTTGCGGCTGTGCCTGCACAGTGTTTAGGCATCACAAGTGCACCTTGGCACCTGTTATGCGTATGTGAAGTTCCTCCTCCCTCCTCAAGCTTGCCTCCTCCCTTTCCCTCCCTTTCCTCCAGGTCTTCCTTTCCCTCGATCTTTCTGTAAACAAATGGACTAATATCCATTGCACGCAAGTCTGCCAGTTTTTGGACACCTATATCTAATCTTGCTTAAGGATGAGATGATCAACCTCTTTATTCAGGCCAGAAATCTCAGTCAAATATGGGAGTCCTGGCAGCTTTTTACAGGTTTACCTTTCAACAGCCTGTAGTTAGTTATCCCCCATACCTGAAAAACTGTACACCATAATTTATCAGCCTTTAAAGGTGTAAGCGCATCTCTTTCCTCATGCCCTGGCACTGTTGTCTGACAGCTTCCATCCCGCTCTCATTTTGCAGAACCTTCAAGCCTACGCTGCCTCTGATTCAGACCTCTCGGTATCTCGGTAACTACTCTCCTGGCATGACAGTAGAGTTTGTTTGCTTGGTGTTGTTCAAGATAGGGTGTCTCTGTGTACCCTTAGCTGTCCTGAAACTTGATCTGTAGAGCAGGCTGGCCTCAAACTCAGAACAAAGAGACCTGTCTGCCTTTGCCTCCTGAGTGCTGAGATTAAACGATGTGCCACCACCATCCAGCCCTATCTATATATTTTTAACCCTCCCCAACAGCTCAAAGCCTAAAGTCACATAAGGTCCTTTTGACTACATTTTAGATCCATCTCCACATTCCTCTCTCATCTTTCCTAGTCACTGTGAGGCAGGGTCTGAAGTTCTTGGAATGCTGTTCCCTCTAGCATTCTTTCTTGAAGTGACGTCAGAGCTGGATGAAATTAAAAAATCATCTCCTTATTAATAAATAGGTATTTTACAAATTATATTTGTTTAAGGCTTGCAAAATGGCATTTGATTTACACAGTGCAGTGATGATTGTCACCATCTTGTGAACTGCCTACCACACGTGACATGTCACATGGCCACTTTTATGGGAGATGAGAATGCCTGAGCTGTTTTCGGTGTTGTGTATGTTTTTTGCTATTTTTCACACGCGCTCTAGACTAAGTGGTCTTATATAATGAAGCTGTGTCTCATTGACCTGGGTCTCCCGACTCGTTCTTTCCTCTTCTTGGCCTCTTACATCTACCTGCCCAGCTCTCACTTTCTTTGTATCTGGTTTGTTTTTGTTTTTAATTTGGTACCGGATTTATCTTTCTACAGATAGATAACTTTATGTACTCCTATTTCATCCTTGTTTTGGCAAATGGTAGCATTTCCTCTTTAATTGGCTATGGTCACCAAAAGCCTGAGAAGTAACTTTTCTTCCTCACTATAGAGATGGCTCCTGTACTAAAAGACTATGACCGAAAAGCTCTCATGCGCCATGGTGTTGTAACGTGAGAGTTGTCATAAGATGAGGCCCTGCATTTGTGAGCTTGTGTCTGGGGAGGGGCATCTTGAGAAGGAGGACTCAGCACCAAATGCTCCTGAGATGCAAGGGGCCCAGCAAGACCCCAGCAACGCTTCTGTCCTGTGTCTCCGGTGAGCTTCTCAATGACTTCTCTGCTTCTGATGTTTTCACAAATCACCTATAATAAATTCTGCAGTCAGTCATCTTAAGTAGTTTCATTTCTGTTTTGTCCCAAGCACCTTCTCCCCCCACTTCTCCTCTGCCCCTCCCTCTTCACACTGCTCCTTCCTCCTCCCTCTGCTCCTCCCTCTTCCCTCCACTCCTCCCTCTTCTCCTCCCTCTTCACACTACTCTATCCTCCCTCTGCTCCTTCCTCCACTCCTCCATCTGCTCCTCCCTCCTTTCTCTGCTCCTCCCTCATCAGTCGGCTTCTCCCTCCTCCCACTGCTCCTCCTTCACTCTGCCCCTTCTCTCAGAATCAAAGTGTCATTTTCTCAGCCACCCCTGAATGGTTCTGAAATGTCCTAATTTTCTTCCCCATAATGGACCAATCTTTGCTAAGCGTTACTTCATTCTTCTCTTGTAGAAGTAAAAGATAAGAGCTGAGAATTATTTTTGCTCTTTTGCCAATTCCTTTCTCTTTTGAGTCATCAGAAGGCAAAATTAACCTCAAAATTCACGAATTTAATACTTCTGTTACATGTCTAGAAAAGATTCTCTTACAGAAAAAGAATACACATCAATTATTTGGTTAGCTTGTAAGAAACGAAAGGCCAAGTTTGGAAAATGTTCAAGTTTTCTATGAATATTTATAAATAATTAACTTGCATCTCAATTTAGAACCTAACAACAGTTCATTTCAATTAAAAAAAAATCTATGTTAATTACACGCTGAGGTCTAGTTGTGGGGTCTTCTCTCCTAGTGGTAACCAAGTGACTGCAGTTGCTGACAATCATCATGTTTATGTAGCTTTCAGCACATTGCTTTGTAGCTGGAAGGCACTGGGCAGAGGGAAGCCTCCTTCCTAACAGTGGTCCTTGATGGACAGACAGTCAGCCAACTTATCCACTCCCCGTCTTTTTCTTTCCTGAAGACTTCTTACAGAAACTATACAAACAAACAAACTAGGAGGGCGGGAGGGGTGTTAGGGAGAAGGGAGCTTGCAAAGTGCAAAGAAGAGGAAAGGGGAAAAGGGAAAAGGAAAAAGGAGAAAGGGGGGACCCTCCAGAAGAAAAGGGTAAGAGTGACATATTGGTCTTCTGGAATTTTTACTCCAGTACTCTTCGGCTTCACTCTTTTAGATACACAGTGACAGCAAACCCCCTCGGTGTAAATAAGACACTAGAGAAAAGACTTGCACCCGGAGAAGGGAAGCGAGAAGGGAAGCATAGCAGGCGATGCCCAAAACTTGCTCGTTAGAGGGCGGGAGGCCTTTGGGGGATTGCCCCTTTTGTCTCTTGCCTCCCAGCGGCTTGGGCACGAGGAAAATGGACAAAGGGCCTGCACTGTGGTAGGCTGTGAACTCTTCAGGCAGCTGCTTTGAGCTTGAATTACCCTCCCAGCTTTCTGCCCGACCTAGCTGGGCCCTCTGGCCGACTGTGGGGTAACACTGCCATCTAGTGGCCGCCCCTGCCCTGTGGGCCAGAGTCTGTGCCCTCAGGCTGGCTCCTTGGCTGCCTCTTTCTCTCTTTCTAGCTCTCTCTCCTGTACACCCCTCTCTCTTCTCTCTCTCTCTCTCCTCTCTTTTTAAAAAAGGTTTTTATCCCGTCAAGGCAAAAAAAAAAAAAGAGCTGGCTCTTGGAAAACAACCAACTCTGTTGGAACTCTGAGATAATAATCAGTTTCTCTGGGCTTGTGAAATTGGCTCATTAAGCGTGCTTTTTAACAGAAAATATTGGAAGCGATTAAGTCTGCTTTACTGAGTGGGCATGAAATGGCCAACCTTCGGCCACCCACAGCTCCTAGGTGCCTGGCGCCGTTTTATGCATGCAGCGTAATGTCTTTACTTGAAGTGCTGTTTATTCATCACCTGCTTATTTATCTCTTCGCGTTTGGCAGGCACATCGATCAATGTTAAACTGTCACACAAGGTTATTTTTCTTTTACATAACAGTATAGGCCCAAGGTAGTGGCATATTAAAAGTAATAACTTTCTAACTTGTAGCTCCAGATGACAGCCCCATTTTTACCCGACTGTATTGCAGAAAGGAAGTTCCTCACTCCGTTGTTCCCCCACTCCCACCCTACCCTTCCGTGGTACTCCGCCTTCCCACGGTCAAAGGCTTCCTTCTGCCTAGCTGGCCTCTCGCTTTACATACCACTCAACTCCCTCTTCACCTCCAGTTATCTGTAGCTTTTAGGCTGATAAGCCCACACTGAACATTCTCTCCACCAGCTATAGGCATCTCCTGGTCCCTGTCGTGATGACATCTGCCCCTTTGCATAAAGATGCGGCTGAGGGAGCGAGGGGAAGAAAGCTTCTAGTTCGTGATTTTTGTTGGGATATTTCCATGTCTGAAGCCATCTCAGCAGAGACGGGGAGGTGGCTGCAGCTTTATTTTTGCTTTCCAGTTGCAGGAGGCAACAACAGCAGTGACAAACCCACGGAGTGGGGGACAAAAACATGTGTAAGAAGCTGGCATTGCTTTGAAGCAACCAGCATTGGCCCAGGGCTTTTAAGTAGCCTTGTCCCCCCCCCTCCCGCCCCCCATTCTTTGGCTCTTGGTTCCTTTGTGTTGCCATCAAGCTCCTCCCAGTTTGTGATGCTTCTTTTCTTGGCCACAGGCCAAGCAAGCTTTCTTTGTACAAACATTTTTTCTTCTCCCTTCTCCCCCCCCCCCCCGCCCCCGAACCCCACCTTCCAGTTCAGTCTGAAAATGCCTACAGATAGAATATCAGATCTTTTTAGTTTCGAATTTCAAAGTGGCCCTTAGAATTCCTTCCTGGCCTTGATCTCTCCTTTTGGGTTGCAGCTCCTACTTGGACTCTGTTGCTAATTCTGCCTCTTGGACAGGGGCTTTCTGCCACCATGCTTTGATAATCTTGTATACACAGGAAATAAGTGTTAGTATAGTGGACATGGCTGCAGCACAACTATTCCTGTGATAGGCGATGTCACACCCACTCTCATAGTGTGCCTTTTTCGTGGACCAGAATAGCTCTCCGAGGAAATATGAGGAGGTTTCTGTGATTAAGAAAATATTCTACCAAAGTGTCTACAATGGAGGTTCACATACTTGGCATTGAATGTGGCCCAACTCTCGGGTGGCTTCTGCACTCCTGTGCATGGAATGATGGCAGAATGCTGATTTATGGTGATTTGTTTTATCATGGGCAGCAGAGCCCTCAGAAAAATGCATGTTCATTGGGGCGGGGGCAGCTCAGTCTGTGTCCTTGTTCCTAAGATCAATATTTGCATTAAAGTGGCTTAAACGTATGTGGCTTAGAGGCTGTCCATTCTTTCAAGCTGACCTGCTACATTGATTAGGGCTAGTGAAAGACAGAGAAAGAGCAAATCAGGTAAGGAAAAGAAAGGAAAGGAAAACTAGAAGAAAATGAAAGCTGGTTGCTATGGGTCCTGTTGGAGATATACTTTAAGCAATCTGTGTGTGTGCTATTTACTCAGCAGCCTACACTGCGGGAGAGTGCACCCTCTCTGCCTCCCCCATATGGCTATTTTGTCTTTCAAAAACTAACAGAAGGATTTTTGGTTACTTTTCTGATGGGGATTTTAACAGCTAGTGGTGCCCAGGCCACATCTTGGACTCAATCAATGTTTCCAGAATTCATACTTAAGAGATATAGTTGTTTTGTTGAAAAAATGTGCTATAACCAACTATAGCCAGGATTTATTAAATAATACTTCATACCAGACACTGCCAAGTGCTGCAGTGTAGCTCTCATCCTCTACAGTGCTGCTTGGAGTGTGCGACTTGATCCCACCATCACAGCAGATACCCAGAGATGAGTTTTAGACTGGTGAGACCACTGGGGAAATAGGCCCCCCCCCCCAAATCCAGAGTTCAGGGCACAAAGCTGTGTGCTCGACCCTCATCTTGGGAAGTGCTGAATTTGGAACTGTTTCTCTCTATTAGGATATTTTATCAAAGTAGAGCTCAGCATCAGTGCCTGAGTGCATAGATATCCTGCCGACTTTATAATGATATCACCCACACGGACTTTGGAAACATGTCTGTCAACATCAGAGTGACCACCAGTTGGTTCTTTCAGTGTGGCAAAGAAATGACCCATGGACTTTTTGTGAGAAGTACTCTTTAGGAAATTGTGTAGAAAATGTCAACCACTTGGGTGTCTCATTAGGGTCAACCGCAGAGGAGTAAAAGCGTGGTTAGGCACACTCAGGGCACTAAATAGTTATCTGTATAATATTCAAGAAATGTGTTAGCTAACTATTGTTGAGACCTGGGCTGCATGAGCTGTTACACTTAGAAACGATTCTCTAACTAAAGATGAAACAGATATCTGAAATAGCCCAATTCTTTCACAAAATGACAGTATAAGCATACCCTGTGCTGTGATGAGCCACCCAGGCTGCAAAGGCAGGGAGGACTGAGAAAATGTGAGAGTCTTGGCACGTGAGATGTTTTGGGAAGGCTTGGTAGAGAAAGGCTTGCAGACATCGTAAATGGACCAAACATAGAAAAATGAACATTCCGTGTCTAACAATATATGGAACTTTTGAAAGAAGCATCCCTGTTCATGTTAATGTTTGCATATAGTAGTCTGTTAGAACAAGCTGGGCTAGGCCGCAGAGACTGAAGATCAAGATGGACCATAAGAATGTTGCACTAAGTGTCTCTTTGATTATCTTGGGGGATCAAATAAATTTGTCTGCTGAAATTACAATGTGGAAACATGACCTACTTAAGATGTTGCTTGGAGGATTGGGGTCTCAAATGCGCCCTTCACTCTAAGGCATTCCCTGTTTTCATTTTTTTTTTCAAGAATGGAAACAAATTTAAAAAAATAACAAATGGAAACTTTACTCATGAAGTAAACCTACTGTAAGAAAATCACCTCAAGAAAGGAATCCAAATATGAGAGCCATTTTCCAAATCTTGCAATACTTAATGTGTTGACAGATTTGCTTATTGACAAAAACTGATATAGGAAAGTCCAACTTACATGGAAGATAAATCCATGTGCAATAGTCATTTATACTAGGGAAGGGTTTTTGTGTAAGGTACATTTCAACAGAAGTCCCTCCATACATTTAAATGTGTTTTGGTCCACAGAGCAAGCAACCTGCCTACCAAGTAACAAAACATATACCCAGCTCTGTATAGAAACAAAAACTCTACTAATGGTTTTTCAGAAACTGCACTTTGTTGACCAGTCCACCAAGACCTGTACTGCTTCTACGTCCTTGGAGGTTAATTCAAAGGCTCTACGACAACTCAGGTAGAGATGGGCAATAGTGATGTTATGTTCTCAAACATCCCTACATACTTTTAGGGAGGCTATGTGAGTTCAGAAGAATGTAGAAAGTCACATTTCAAATAAGAGAATGAGAATTCACCTGCTGGATGCCTTAGGGCAAGCCCACATTGACAGAGCCATTTACAGATATAACATTGGCTCAGGCTTTCTCACTCTGTGCCCCTTTGTTTACCCCCATTTCCCTGACTGTTAACAATGTCTCCTCAAAAAATAAAAAATACTCCTTTCACATGGCACCCTGTAGACCACCACAATCCGCATAACTTATGTACACTTGGTTTTGACAGCCTGCCTGCCTTCGCGGCCTTCTGTCCTTGCCTTCCAGGGCACCCTTGCCTCCCTGTTTTTTTGAAGATGGACTTTTCCTGTTTCCTCGCATGGTGTGCCTCTTGTTATCTGGCCAGCGTGTGATTAGATAGACATTTTTCTTCTAAAACTTCTCCTCCTTCCACTTTTAATAGGAACTTGCCATTTGGGGGATGGTTTTTTTTCCTTTAAAAATGAATTTCTGTATTTGAAGTAGCATCCTTGGTGGGTCAGAGTACTTGAAGTTTGATCATCAGATAAGTTATATGATATTTATATATCACTTGAAGTAAAAATTCTTTTTAAGTAGATGAAGATTGGTAAGTCTTAAGATAATCTTTCTTAGGGATCATTTAATTTCATTTGGCTTAAGATGCTATTTGTATTAAGTTAACAGGGTGCTAATTTAACATAGGTTTATAGTCATTTAAGCCATTTTCATTCATTAAGAAAAAAATATCTGTCTAGATTAGATTATCATAAGGGTTTGAATAGCAATAGGGATTCCTCCGTGAGGCCCGGAGATTTTCCAGATGAACGAGCACTGTCTCACTGCCCTACTGAGAAGTGCAGCCTTTTTTTCCTTCTTTATATTACAGAGTGGGGCACTGACAGTGGTGCCTAGCTCTGTCTTGGGCAGAAAAAGTAAAACAAAAAAGAGCATTCTGTACTGGATTCCTATATTGGATCTATAATTTATTATGATTCATATAACTTCTATATCATAATTTGTTATTTCCTGAACATTTTAAGCAAGGCATATCTGTCAAAAACTTCACTCCTGAATTCCTAAAAAATATTGGTAAGTGTAGTGAGATATTTGCAACCATAACACAGCCAATAGGAAACTGCACAGGGAGGACAAGACTGTCTAGTTCACTTCCACGCACTATAGGATTTCTTTATAGAATGCAGAGAAAATTACCTGGCAGGGTTTTTTTTTTTTTTCAGTCTCTAAACCAGTGTGTCCTGTCATCCCAGTTACCTTTTAAAAGGGCTGGAACATGTGCTCTCTCTCATTCCTTCCTGAGTTTTTCCTCATCTGCTTCTGGTTCTTCTCATTCTCTGAATTCTGCCTTTGAGATACTTGGAAAGAAAAATTACCTTCTGGCTCCCTGGACTTGACTCATATGAGTTTGGCCTTGGAACACTCTGCTCTCAGCCACTTGAGGAGCACGAGGAAGTGATGTCAGGCCAATACTAACTATGCAGAGTGGACTTTTCCATGTGCCTAGCCCCTCCACGTCTATCAAAGCACCTGTGTTGCCAAAGGAAAGATGTGCTATTATAGAACTCATATTTCTATATCCTTTCTGATAGAGGGTGTGGCTCTTACTATTTGGACAATCTTAACTGTTGCATGTTGACCAGCAAGACTGCGTAAGCATGAAGAATTTCAGATGGTTTTTCTTGCTTTAAATTTCTAAGCAAGGACTCCTAATAATGTACCAGGAATGCCTGAATTGGTGGGATTCCGTAAGCAGTTCTTCCTGATGTGGACAGTGCCCAAGCAGAAGAGATTCTTAATTTTTTCCTGAACTTGATAGATTTAAATTGCCTTAAAACTGCATGTGGATATGTTATGGTTATTCTTTTCCAATGACAGCACTCTAGGTTTTATGTAATATAAATCTATTTCTGAGATTCAACAAAATGTTACTAAGATAAAATACTTTTAGCAACCTTCCTGACTATGGAAGACAGAACAGTACATTCCCTTAAAGCAATGTAAGCTTCTTTGAGTGCTTTTCTCACTTCTATGGAAGTTTGTGAAGAATAAAAAAAAGTTAAGATTAATCTCCTCCAGACATTGTGAAAGACAAGTAAAGGATGCACTGTGGTTGTGAGGTTCTCAAGTTAAGTTCAGAACTTAACTTTTCTGCGATTCTCGATTTTATCCACCTAATTTCCACAGTACCAGTTTAATGCTTATTTGGATACTTCCTGCTAAATTAATTATGTGTCTATAATAATCTTACCTCTTTTATTGTTAAAGATATTTTGAGAAGAAAAATATTATGAGAAATGTTAAAATATTGCCTTAGTTTCTAGGAAACTAGTTTCTAGGAAAAATAATCATAAAGTACCCACAGAATGATTTAGATCTAAATAAAGTATTTTCATGACATTGGAATCTAGATTGGGCAAAATTTGAGTACAGTTCTTATTTTTTATCTAGTATCACTGTCTATCAATGCTACGGCCCTTTCATATAGTTCCGCACTTTATGGTGACCCCCAGCAATAAAAATTACTACTTTGTTACTGGAGTTTTGCTACAGTTATGAATCGTAATGTGTTTTCAGATCGTCTTAGGCACCCTTGTGAAAGGGTCCTTTGACTCACAAAAGGGTCATGGCCCACAGGTTGAGAACCACTGGTATAGACCAAATCCTGTTTGCTTCCTGTTTTTATCAATAAAATTCACTGTAGTGGAGGTATGTTTATTCATGTGGTACATTTCCATATATTTGTCAGCGTTCTCATTTCAAAGGGAGAATTGGTAACTCCAAGGGACCACATGGTACATAAAGAAAAGTATTTATCTATCTGGTTCTTCAGGAAATTGTTAACCAGCTTATATAAAAAAACTTTGTTATTGATCGCATGGCCCTACTATCTGTATTTTTTTTAATGCTATAAGTTTTGGAAATTCAGAGAAAATATTTAGACTCACAACATGAAGAGAAAATGCTCTTTAAATTAGAATGAAGGTTCTCTGTGTCCACAGCATCTCTCTTCATCAGTGCCACCCTGGGTCCTGTGGTCCTCATCTGCAGTGAGAGAAAGTTGGTCTACGTCATATCCAGTGTCCCTCTCTCATGGGTCTGCTCCTTATTCCCAACTCCTACTTCAATTCCCTTCTTATTCTTCTGCAGTATCATGATTAGATGGAGTCACACATGCTTATGATGTGTGTTTTAATGATGCTGTATTCTTAATCTTGTTTATCACTTTAATTATAAGATTGTGGATATGAACCACATGTTCTTCTCTGTATCCTACGAGAATATGGGTGAAGCAGATGTGAAATAACTATGTATTTGGGGGTCAGTGTTAGAAGAAATTGCAGGATTTACTAACAGGTATTCCACATGTCTGAAAAAATACATAGCTTTGGTGCTATATCTCTTCATATAAAAGAGGTATGGATCTTAGACAAAGTCACTGTAGTTGACACCAATGGACAGACATAAAGACGGGAATTAGATGACCTGGACAACAGTCTCCAGAGAACAATTTAGAGCATGTAGCCAATTGCTATCCTGCCTCAGTAGGAAGAAACTGCAGAAACAGTTGTGAGAAATTGTGGATCTGTATTGTAAATATAATATTTAAATCCACGGCCAGTCAGAAAGGAATAATACTTAGTATACAGGTCAATATAAAAATAGTGTATGATGACTTTTATATTGTAAAGACAAAGGAAGCCCATTGACTTATAATGTTTGCTGCTGTTAATATTTATTGATGTTCTACAATAAACTTTAGAGTTCATTGGAGAATCACATTCTTTGCCACCCCACAGGCTGAGGCCAATGTACAGCCATCTTCCTGTCCTGGCTACTGTGTTTTTAGTGATGTAACCATTGAGTGAATGTTTCAAGAAGGTGTAGCCATGTAATCATTGTATTATTTCTCAGCAAAATCAGAAAAAAAGGAATTTCACTTGGTTGCTGTTGCAGTGACATTGTTTTCCAACTGAGAAATTTTTATAATTTATTAGTGAAATGTTAGTTATTGGAACTCAGGCCAACAAAAGAGATGGAATAATGAGGCCTACAAAGTTTCCACTAATGTAGAAAAATCAACAATCAACACCACCGCAAAACAACTATTCAGTATCTGCAGAAAAATCAACACCACCCACCACCACAAGAAAACAACTATGCAGGATCTGCAGAAAGCTCCATGTTTATTTGCTTTATGGCTTTTTATTTTTTTTTTCATTTAAAATTACCCTTATCTTAACTAGCTTATTTATGGGGGTGCTCCTGTGCTACTGCACACGCTATGACATTTGATCTGAGGACAACTGGCCGTGGTTAGTTCTGTATCTTTACCATGTAGAGGTGGAAATTGTGGTCTTGTCTTCAGGTGTGATGGCAGGTGACTTTCCCTACTGAGTCTTCTCTGTTGTCTTTAAATTATATATTTTTTGCAAAAGAGGAGGGGACTTAATGAATGATTTCCAAATTGTGATTCAATCTATTTTGCAAACACAGAAGACCCTTTCAGAGCTTCAGGGATATTATATTGACAGCCATCTATGCGCTTAGTCGCTCACTTCAGTCATTTTGTCAGATCCACAGTGTCCTAGCAGTGGTCCAGCACAAAGAATAAGTCATCGCAGATTCTGTGATTCTGGATTTGATGCATGAAAACAGCACGGCATACGCTGTACTCTCAAACCCACCCCCACATCTTCCCACTCTCGCCCATTCTGTGTCATGCAGAAGATGTGCACAGAAATGGCCAGTTTTACTCTAGCAACACTTCAGTTTTTCACTACAATTATGTCTTTGTGATAAAGTAATTTCCAATAGTCTCTCATATAGCTCAAAAACTTCCTGATTAACTTTCTAAGTATTAAAGAATAATAGAAAAATTTTAGTTAGAAAATTTAAAGTTAAATGCTTTATTATTTTTTTAATCTAGAAATTTGAAGACAATTTGAACAGGAATAAACTTATTTCATTTAGATTCTGGATTAAAATACTTGCCTGGAATTTAAGGATGCTGGAGTAATTGTCTAGAATTTAGGGAAGCTAGGGGTAATTGAATTAATTGAACATTCAATTAAAAATCTTATGCCAGTTAGAAAATGTCTTAGCAATTATTCAAATAAGAATCCAAGCCAGTTAATATGACTTGACTGTGGTTGAATAGGACAAAGAAAAAGTACGAAGGAAACAGCGCCTTGTGACATAATGGTTGGACATACACCAACATGCTGAATTAATTTTCCATTTGACTTCGGAACACAAGCATGGCAATTAGAATAGCACAGTAAATAAGCAGGTCTATAATTTACGAACAAGAGGCTGAGGTAGACAGTGTTTAAAACCAGGCAGACTAGATGGCTCACTAAGTAAAGGACCCTGCAGCCAAACCTAAGGATATGAGTTCAATCCCCAGGCCTGCATGGTGGAAAGAGAGACCTAATTCTTGTAAGTCGCCCTCTGACCTCCACACACAGGCATTTGTGCGTATGCATGCATTCAACATATATAATAAAAATAAATAAAAAACAAATATGGATGTATGGTGCTCGATATTTTAAGATGCAGAGAAAAAGAAGCCCTACCTTCCAGAATCTTCTTTAAATCAGATTAGTTGTTGCCCGCCTAGACTCAGAGGCTAGACTCTTGGACCTGGATCAAAAAGTTGTACTTCCTTCACCTTCTCCTTTTCTTACTTTTGATTTTTTTTCTTGATTTTTTCCCTGTGATTTCAACATGTGTGAAGATCAAGAAAAGCTTGGCTGAAGGAGCCTTACATATCCTGTTCCATGGAGTTGTTGCCACCTTGCATACTGCAAGGGCTGTACACCATTCTGCATATTTTTCTAGCCCTTGGGGAACTGCCTGGGCTCTGTCTATCACACCAGCGAAAGTCAGTTTTCCACCCTCCAGTCTCCGGTTGATGGAAGAACAAAATCATCAAGTCATACAACTCATCTGGATTTCTAATCTGTCTTTGAGAAAAAGTAAACTGTTGTTCTTGGACGAGCCCCAGGGACTGCTGTTTAATTTCTCAGTTCATTTTTCCCTCTTGGCTAATGTATGTGTATGGGTCCCTCTATAGCTCCCTTTTGAAAATGTGCATTTTTAATACCACAAAAGCAGAGAAAAAAATCATTTTTTGGTAAATATTCTTTCAGTTGCTTTGCAATCAATGTAGTTGGTGCTAACAAGCAGATGGACGTATTTGAATGCCATTATCTTGTGTACAATGATATTATCTGTTTCATGAAAAATTCAGCAGTTTGGGCTGCTTTAGTGAAGGGAAGATGGAAGTAAAAAAAAAAAAAATAGCAAGAAAAACATGATCAGACTCCGAATCCCTGAGGGGTCCCATTGCATCATTTAGCAGGAGAATGAGCAGTGTGGGAGAGGCAGCCATGGTGGGGCTGCTGTCTGCGTCCCTTCTGCTGTTTTTGGCTGCAGGTCACATACAAGCCCCACAGCTGTAGGTGGGAGCCCCTGGGCCTGCTAAGGCATCACACCGTGACATTTTTATCATCCGTCTAAGAGAAGAAAATAAATTTGCTAACAGAATGGGCCTGGCATGCTCATACCACCTTGTCAAATTTAGACATCTCTTGGTCTAGCCTGGGCCAGGGAAAACTGGAGTGTGGGCCAGGAAGCAAGTGATGGACATGGAAGAAACTTAGAGAGTCTGCAAGAGGAATTTGGGCTTTCTGAAAGAGGAACATGGATTTTTTTTTTAATTAGACATTTGACAAATGAAGACACTTGAGGCTGTTGGGGAGATGCTTGCTTAGATTTTCTTTTCTTTTCTTTTCTTTTTCTTCTCCTGTATGAGCCAAGCCGACTTTGACATAGACAAAATGAAGTGGAAAGTTGTACTGATTTGGAAGGGGGTGGTGTTGGTAATGTGAAGAAAAAGCCTAAATAAGCTCAGTCTAAACACACTTTATTTTTTTAAGTTTGATAGCGTCTGATGATTGAAATAGAATTTTAAAGAGGCCCCATTCAAGATGACAGCTAGGGGCTTCCCTAAATGGGCGTTTCCCTCCTTTTCTGAGTATGCTTTATGTCTGTGCGTTGGCTGGCCAGCGACGCCGCCCCCTCCCCAGGCCCCGCTCCCGCCCCCGACCAGTATCCATCCACCTGCCTGTCTCTGTCACCTTACCACTTGCCATCATGATTGGCTTTTAGTGTGGACTCCCGGGATTGAGCTCAGGTCTTTATTTTACTGCCTGCGTGATCTCCACAGCCCAATGCCTTGTTCTCTTCTAAGAGCATATGGAAAATTCCACTGTTCTAGCGCGGTTTCCTCCCTGGATAGCTGTTAAGGCAGGTTGGTTACGGTGCACTTCTCAGTGCACAGGAGCTCTTCATATTTCTCAGCGCACTTTGCATTTCCCACATCACACTAGGCATAACTTGAGGCTGATCTTCAGCACCTATAAGCTGGTTTAAACACATTAGACACTGTCAGAATATAACTTATTGGCAATATTAAGAATGTTATAATTCATGTTTATGTAATAACATGGATAATGATGTGGATAGTTGCAGGTAATACAAACTACTAATTTCACAAAGTTCTTTATTAAGGGATTTCCTAGATCTTAGTAAGGACTTTTGGTTTTTGGATTGCTTTAGTTTTTCTCAGTGGTTTATGTCAGTTTTGTGAACTTAAGTTTTACTTGGGCAAAATAATGCGTGATGGACAGATGATGGAGGAGGTTTTCAGTGAGTTCTGAGGCAGCACAAGTGTGTAGAGGGGTTGTGCAGGGAAACAAACACACATGTGAGTATAGCATGACCTATGGAACTGTAAATAGCCGTATGACAATGCATTGCCGTCAGTGTAGTGGTACAAAGGACACTGGATGAACTTGGGTTTCTTCTGGGAGGAGCACTGGGGTAGGAGGAGCGGACATGAGACTTGCTAACAACAGCGTATTTGCTAAAGTGTGGATGCCATAGACTGAATCTCCGCCATGACAGCTTCTACGTCTTCCTTTTAAAATTTTTCCTACTGAATAAGGAGTGCTTTCTTATCGTGAGCCATCTCATTCTATATACTTCTCCTTCTCGTGGTCTTCTGTCCCTCTCTTGGCCATAATCATTTAATAGTTTTATTAAAAGAATAATCAACTTAGAAATCACTCCACTGATACATTTTCTTTTTACTGTTACATATGTCTTCATGTGTTTCATTAGCAGTAAAATTACACAACTGTCTTTCATTCTAATATTAACAGTTTGAAAGAAGCATATTTAAATTTTTTTTTTTGCATCTAGATGGTGTATTAGGAGTTCTGCAACAGAAGATTTTCCTATGTGGTAAATGTGGTGATTTCTCTTAAAAATTCTCTATGGTAAAAAAATGACATTTTATAGAAATAATTTTATAATTTTTCTATAGTTAAGAGCTCTTTTTAAAAACCATGCAAAATGTGATTAAAATATCTAAAGAGTAAAAGAACCAACTGTACAGATTTTTGTAGGATGCTCTGTGTAGAATTTGAGTAAAGGTCTAGCAACCAGAAAACACCAGAGTCAAAGACATATGAGTAGCTTGAATCCTGGTTACTCAAGTGCATTTTAGGAAGGGAGCACATTTGTTGTTTATTTGAGTATAGACAAACATAGAAACACATATCTGCACCCAACATGAGAAATAGATATTTAAGATTCATTTTTTTTTTTTTTTTTTTTTGCTTACTGACATAAATACTTTAGGGGTTATATCTTTACAATTGGCCTGGTATGTTGGATAGGGCAAACGGTACAAACCTTCATAGACTATTTCTAACCAGAAACAAAAGACCTTCAGACTTAATGAGGTTTGTGCTAAGAACACTGGCCAGTTGCTGCAGTGACAATAGATGACACTGACTACTAGTTCTACAAAAACGTGTCATCTTGATGCAGATTTTAAAGGGACATGCTCTTGTGGACAGCATGGCTGTGGGCAGCCTTTTGGCTCTTACTGTCCTTCCCCAGGATGCAGGCTGTGCCTAGGCTGCTTACTGTATCTGTGGCTCTTGAAACAGGCGAGGCTTCACTAAATATTTGCCCTTTTGTGGTATTAACTTTAAAAATAAAGACAAACTGCCACGAAATGCTAACCATAGTCTAAAATATCACAGAACATCTTTAGACCTTGGATCAAAAACATTATGTAAGTGTGGTATTTAAAATTCTCTATTACTGTAATAAATTGAGATGACTACATTGGCACTAATTTGCCATTCATTTTGCACGCAGAATGACAGCTTTCACTCCAAAAATTCATAAGCATTGTTACCATGCCTATCCTCATCTTTATGAATACATTAAAATCCAAGATCTAAATATTTTTTATCAGCCAAGGAAGCTGCCAGCTCTGTAAGATGAACCTATCTTTCATAATCACTCCAGATTTTATTCTTTGGAGGAAACAAACAAACAAACAAAATAACAAAGGGGAAAAAAAACAATTGTAGCTTTATATTTGTAATATGCTCTTACTTCACTGTTTTCTGAAGGCTCGGAGAAGGTTAGAAAGGAAGGGGTGGGATGAAAAAAATATTTAATCTAAGTTGTAAAGGAGCTTGGAACCACTCTGCAAGCATCATAATTAACTTTAATAATTATAAATGTAAATGCAGACAAGCCACAAGGTTTTAATGGTGTGCCACATGCTTCTGCTAATTATTTTAGAGTTTGGACACATTCAGTGCCAGCTAATTATAAACCCTGCTATGGAAATCATCTGTTTATATTAGACTTATTGATCTCTAGTGTTTAAGCAATATGAAAAGGGAAATCTACAATGCTGGACCATCTGCTTTGTATTCCTAATTGCTTTTAAGGAATCAAATATATAAATAGTCAGCTTTTATATATTGGGCTTCAAACTCCTTTAAGAAACTTAGCACAAACCCAAGTGAACATTTTAAAAACAAATTGAAATATGGCTTTTCTGAGCTCCTTTAAAGACCCTGTTTGTCTCTGACCTTCCCAAACCCCCAACGCACCTCCCTTTCCAAACTTCCGTTCTCACAAAGCAGTCCACGAAAGGGACCAATTACTATCTTTGACTTACATCTTTTCTTTCACTGTTTAAGAAAATATCCTCTTCTCTGCCCATCCTCTGATAGCATAGCGATGGATATTTATGGCTGTTTCTAAGTATGGCCACAGAGGAGATGAAGAAGAAACTGTCAAGGTACATGGCTTCCCTTCTGTTGGAAATGCTTAACTTTATCAACGTTGAAGTTAATGGAGCATAAGGCAGATGCCTTTAGGGAGTGGGCAACATCTCTTCTGATCACTAGAGCCTCTTCAGAAGGTCTTGTGAGTCTGTGTGGAGGGTGGGCTCCAAAGAAGAGGCGATTTCTTAGAGTGAAGGTATTCACTTTGCTACTTAAAAAATATCTAGATTCTATTTATTATGTTTGAGATTTTAATGAAGTGGTTAAAAATATCCCAATAATTTCTTTCAAATAACCTTCTTACTACTTTGAGAGATTCGTATTAAAAATTATTGCCTCAAAATTACCAGCCTTTATTATGTTCTGTCACTCATATGATCTCACCAGCCATAAATATTACAGTATACATCTGAGATACACATGATGTTATGTATGTGCAACAGAACACTGCCAGTTTTGAGGACTGGTTAGTTTTGTGGGCATTTTAATATTAGGACTAGGCTACAATTACAGAGAAGCTATATATAGTGAAATAAAAATATTAGTGTATGTCTTTCATTCATGTTAAAATTGGATTTGCCTATAAATGATTTCTGGATTGTGTCATTTTGTTCTATCCCGCACACTTAAGTACCCACCCAGAAGGCTTAGGGTCAGAGGCTGCATGAGGACTGACTGCGAATGGTGAAGAAAGAACTACACGCAGAGCTGGTCACTTTAGTTCTAAGGGTCTACAAACAAACAAAACCAGAACAAAGCCTTAGAGAGTTTTGGTGTGTTTCCTCATACTCTAAATACAAGATTTAATTAGAAGGTATACGAGTGCCCAGTTATGTGGAGTCATGTACCTTGAACAACATTTATATGGTACACACACACACACACACCAACACACACACAGAGAGAGAGAGAAAGAGAGAGAGAGAGAGAGAGAGAGAGAGAGAGAGAGAGAGAGAGAGAGAGAGAGAGAGAGAGAGAAAGAAAGGCATACACACACACACACATATAAACACACATACACAAATGCATGAATATAGTTTGCTACTGTGGATTCAGCCTTTTGTGATTGCAGATTCTCTGCTTGGAATCTGTTCCCTTTAAGATGTTTATGTCTGAAAAGCTATGAATTCTGCTTTTGCATGTGGCTCTGATGCAAGTGCTATTCCTCGTCAGGTAGGCCTGGTTGACTACCCGTCTCTCTGAGTTTTAATCATGGCACCTGCATGATCGTGGGGGCCCCTCCCCGACTGTGTAATCTCCCTTCATTCTAGGCAGAGTTACAGGTTTCTGTCAGTTCTACAGTGAAAACAGAATATTCAAAGTCAGAAAGATATTAGGCTCTTTCTTAAAAGGTGCTTTAAACAGCTCACGTTCCCCCAAGCCCTCAAAGAACGTTACAAATCAAGGGAGCACAATTGGCAGCTACATTATCAAAGACCTTCTGATAATGCAACCATTTAAATTGAATAATATTGTTTAATGGGCTTTTTAAAAGCAGCCGTCCTTTGGATCTGACACTTGAGCATGATTAGCTTTCAGTCTCATTTAAGGCTACAACAATCCAGTGATAATTATAGTCTTCCTGCCTTTCTGTCTGGAGTTCAGGAGACTCATGCAATGAATATGGAAAGCTGAGTATCTTTGGTTTGTAAAGTGGACAATAATTCTAAATTTGTGAAACCTGACATTTTGGGGGCTTAATATGGTCCATGTAAAATATCTTCTCCCCAGGTCTGCCTCAGCAATAGTGTGCTGCCGTGGCTTTCACATGGCGTGGCTTCCTCAGAGTTAGGGTCTACGCACACTAAAGAGAGAAAAGTAATGGCATTTTCATTATTTTACTTCAGTGAATGAAATAATCTTGAAGATGCTGCTTAGTGAAAGGTGGGAAGTGGCCTGGGGGCGGGGGAAGTAAATATATAAATAAATACCATCTGGAAACCTAATGCTTTGTATGCTAATAAAAAATACCGATTGCTTATTTTCTATTAATTATTATCTTATAAAACTTCAAATATCATAATACTCTTCCCATTTCTGAATCTTTCAATTTGTTCCTAAAACAAGTTACCATTATAAAATACTACTTGTCTTAAAATTTATGAACAGAAATGTTGCTTGATGCAAAGATGTTACTTGACACATAGTAGGACTTCAAACATCTACAAGTGGCATTTTAATAAATATTTAGTAAGAAATATTTAAACAGTCTGTTAGAGTTTTCATCTTTAAGCCACATGAAATGCTATTTTGGGGGTTAAAAGATAAGTGTCAATGATTTAATGTGTCTCAAGCTTCTCAGTGTCACAGGAGGGCCACACCTGGCTCTGATGTGGTTCCATATTCTGCTTTGCAATTGAAGAGTTTCTTTTGTCTTTCTTCTTAGGAAATGAAGGATGCCTTACTTTTAATTAAGGAGGGAATTTAAGATGGGTTCAAGTCACTCTTTACCAAGCAAGAAAGAAATAACAGTGTTAGATAGGCCCAACTGAAAGAAATGACTTCCGCTGATTAATTTTTTATTTTACCAAACATAAAATGAGAAATTTGACATGCTTATCCAAGTTTTCCATTTGGCAAATCATTATGTAACTTTAGTATCTAAACCCTCCTTATTGCATACTTCAATCAGAATTTGATACCGACTTCGCTGTTTGGACAGGACGCTCCAGAGGGAAATGTGGGGCTTCCCTCCAGCGGGAAAGCTGGGTGGCTGAATGCAAGTCTACCTGCTTGTGTTAGAAAACTTCCACAGTCCTACTGTGTTCAGCAAAATGTCAGCAGATTAGCCACCAGATCTAGAACCTTCTGAGCACCAGGCATTTAAGCAGAAGCAGCAGTCAATGGTCACAGTCTAAATTTCTGGTGCCACGTTTTTGAGTTTTGTAACTATTATGAACTCATAAGTATTATTTTCAAAGGGTTCCCAAAACTGTGTGGTATCCTTCAGGATGGACTGGCCATGATGAAGGGACCTTGAAGATCGGCATTGATTGGTGTATGGCCATGCAACCTCCCACGAACTCACACTCTGAAATTAACATGGGATCGTGTGTTGTATCTGTTACACCATGTTAAGGGTCATTAGGCTCAGAATGCAAATGTGAAATTCATTCTATATTCACCTGTGTCATCACATGCACTGTCTTTTATGTTGCCTTTCTGTAGCTGAATAATTTAAACCTTGAAACTCTTGTTTGCATTAGCAATGTGAATGCTTTCAAGTTTTGGGGTGAAAGATGTTGGACGGGGAATAGAATTTTCTTAGTTAAGTTTCTTTAATTTGGATGGATATCCTTATTGTTAAGCCCATCCAGTCCTGGGTGAGGCTGTGATGTTCCCCGGACTGATAAAACACAGACAGAATAGGGTCATTGGATTTTGTCTCTGGTGTCAAGGGCAGCGTAGCCTGGGAGTGCATGGCGCCCTCAAAAGTAAAAATTAACGTTCATATGATTCCTGAAATTCTTGATTTTGAAGTCCTGGATTGTCAGAAATAGCACATTTCAGAGAGTGATAACACACATACCTTCTGTCTTTTATTTTAACTTGCTAAAAGTCAATTTCACATTGTTCCTTCCTAGTGCAATGGGCACTCCCACACTACGGTTTGAGTTTCACGCAAAGGTTAAAAATGGCCAAGACCCTGACTCGGAGCTGGGAAGAGTTAGTGTAAACCTCCAACTTCAGCTTTTCTGAGGTACCGCGCAGCTAGTGCTCGGAAAGTGATGTCATGCAACCCTTGCTAATGTTTGCCTTGTTCCACGAGTTTCAGTTCAAGGGAGGGAGCCAGATGGGGGATATTTTAGGGTCATCAAGTAAATGTTATAAGAGAAGGTTTCATTGTCTTTGATTACACGTTATAAAGGGTTAACATTCTCTATGTAGATTGCTAAAGTTTTATTATATAAAATGACCTTAGGAACTGTCGTCTCCTTTGAATTCATACAAAGAATTCAAAGCAGAGGTTTTCCTAGGTTACACTTCTTTTTTCAACCCTTTGTCCTGTCAGCTCAGTCCTTGATATCTTCATCTGCCGACATGCCCAGATGTGCAGTGAATGTTGATTTGAGCTGGCCCCTCAACCCCTCCCTGCTGGTGTCATTAAAACCAGGGAGGCAGCGGCTCCCCTGGCATCTTTGGCACGGCTTGGCTTTACACTGTGGACTAAATTATTGATGAAGAGCACTTCTGTCGCACTGTGTTTTACCCACCTTTAAATGAAACAGTGCGGATTGAGCTGTCACTGCCTCCTCACTCCCTGCAACTTCTACATGACATTTATGATGTGGATCGGATTGCACCGAAGCAATTAATTTCCAGTAGAGTCTGCACTCAGAATGAAGATCCCTGACAATTACCGAGGGCTGGTTTCTCAATGAGCACCCGCCACACTCATCAATACAGTACACAAAAGGAAAACATCAAAATATGTGTGAAGGGGTCTCTGGAATTTTTGATCCTTTCCTCCTCTTCAAATTGAGTTCTGGATTCCAAGACTTAGTGTTTGCATTGTGTGCGTTTTCTGAAAAGATGGCCCTAGCTTCTCAGCGCACCTTTTATAGATGCCTGCCAGAATTTTATAAAATGTTATTGACTGTAAGATATGCTTATTCTAGCTGACTTTTTGGGTTTCTTTATGCCAGAAAAATAGTCATTCATATTTGGGTGGTTTTTAAATGATTCTCTAACTCTGATTTGTTTTTTAAATTCATCTAGTAAGTGAATTAATATCATATGTATGCATTTTTGTCTATATACATCCAAAGCATGCTTGGATGTGTGTGCACCCATGCAGAGTTTTTAAAGGATAAAATGAGTATTTCCAAATATATAAGATTTAGTGTCAGATCAATCTTTGTAAAATTTATTCCTATTTATTCAAAATAATCTTCAGTTTCATACATTTTGTAGATTGAAAAGTAGCTTTTATTATATTATGGCTTAAAATACATGTAGTTCAGTTTTTTAATTCAGAATTTGGGAAAATGGCAACTGAGTCTGCCTTATTCATTTTAAACATTCTTTAAAGACTTTAAAAAATAGATTTTAAACTGTTTTTGATTTGTCTGTTCTTCTGAAGGCGTTATTAATATAAAATAGTCTTATATGTAAATAGTCCCCTGGACTCCTACTTGCAATATTAATTTCTATAATAACGTTTTCTTTAGTGGATTGACTTTGGTTATGTTCAAAATACTTCACACACGGCAAGAATGTATTTTAAATTAATGAGTTTTTAACTTTTTATCTTGATCTCATTTACTTACCATGGCTTCAAATCTAGTAGTTGAAATGTAGCATGCAAGCAGAGTTACTTTGTGAAAGGGTAGCCCTGAATAAAAGCAGCTGAATAGTTTTTTTTTAATTGTAGAGACCTTGTGTAGCTAGGAGACTTCTAGAGGTAAACTTTGGACAGGATGCTGGAAATAGCTAATGTAAGAGGTGATTGTATTGGCTAGGGTCTATAGTGTAACAATCAGATAACTGTGGCATCCGAGTGACCCCAACTAATCCTGACTCATTCTCATGAAAATCCAATAAGAGAACAGAAGGCACTTTATAGGCCATTATGCTTTCTTTTTTTTTCTTTACTATTCTCTTTAGTGCATATGTATTGTCAGCATTTGGTGGCCAATGATGGACAAATACTTGCTGTATTTGCTTATCCTAAATTTGGGGTTTCCTAACTCTTTTGAAAGCACTATAGAAAGAAGCTGCAATTTCTCTTTAGTATTCAGATGTTTCTGCTTTGTTATTAAAGACATTCATTGGACAAAACGAGTCTTTCTGCATTTTAAGAGGTGCTATCTTAAAAAGACACACTTCAGAAAAAAACTTCATCTACAATACCTGCTCTTGTCTCACATAATTTAGAAAGAGAGGAATGCAGTCTATTTTTTGTCCCATCAGATTTTGCAATGACAAGAATCTTCGCCTTTCCCACCTATTCTCCAAAGTGAACCTAAAGCCCATTGATTTTGATGAAAATCTTTGCAGCCTGCGTGGGCACCTACTTGTGTCCAAATATGTGGAGAGATATTGATTATATTTTGCTACTTGGGGGTTTCTTTCTCTAAATTGATTTAAAAGACATAGGAGTAGTCTTCAAGACACTGGGAAATTCTCATTATTTTTATATGGAAAAACAATGATGGTGGTTTGTTGACTACTCACAGTGAGTTTTTAACATTCTTCTTATTCTCAATTTGAGAGGTGAGCCAAGCAAACCTCAGTCATTCTTGGCTCGTTGAAGGCTACAGAGTTACTTGGTGGTAGGAATGAGACTCAATCCTTGCATCTAAGCCCAAGCTCTTACTGTTCTTTTATATTTCTTTTAGGATCCAGTGAAACAACTTGTTATTATGGGCATCTAAAACTCTTCATTTGGCTTTGAATTTCTTAATTTTAAAGGTAGTATACAAAGTATTACTCTATTAGTTTGTAAAAATGCTGAATTTATTTATTTTTAAAAAGTGCCTATGCAAGTTTTACTCTCTGGTTCTGTATTTGTTTTTGTAGTTTGAACCTAGGACTTTTCTTTCACACAGAACATCATCGAGTTTATTTGTGGCATATGAGATTAAAACAGGAGCAATTGGCTCTTGTAAAACTGCACAGCTCACACTTGAATGGTAGCATTTACTTATGTGACGAAATCAACTATAAAATATTGTATGTTCGGAGAGTGGTAAACTGTATAAACAATTTATATGGAAATCCCATTATTTTTAATGGATAATACCTCTTTATTCTCCATGTGAAGTGCCTAGGTCTGCAGTAAGTCATAACCTCATATCTTTGCTGCATCTCTCTCATTTAGCGATTCTTTCCACCTCGGTGGGTTTCTCTTTAGCTTCTTTTGGTCAGACATGAATTTGACAGAGACCTGGGAAAACCTAGCAAAACACATTTATGCTGCTTTGTGTCTTTCTTATGCTATGGGCTTATGGAGGGAGTATTTTCTTCTAGGATTACAGTTGTTAAAAATGAAGTTGACAAATGCATGCTGTTTGTTGTAGTTTTGAAACTTGGTCATATAGAATGAAAACTGGGGTTTCCAGGGTGGGGCAAATTCCAGATTGCTAACAAATACATTATAGCTTGAGCTTCTAGATAATCCCAGGTCCTTTTAGCACTCAAAGAGCCTTAGTTCTTCTAGTAATCGCATCTGGAGGAACTTATTTCCTCAAAGTAATTTCAGAGACCTTAGCAGTGCCATCAAATGAATCCAGGTGAGTTATATTAGTGTGAAAGCTAAAGTAGCTTTCATTAATGAAATGATAACTCTTTTTTTCAGCTCTTTTCTTTTTTTGAAAATATTTTTATTATATTTCTTTTTTTAACATATACATTTATATTGTTACACACGAGTAAAATAAACTACATACAGCAGGAAGACCCATGAGACAATCTGGAATATAAATGTTACATTTATAATGATTTGGACATTTGTATTTGTCAAACTTGAAGGAAACATCTTTCCTATCTTGTTGGGTCTAAATTTCTGAATGGAGATCTATATCTATCATATCTTACCTCTATTAACTTAGAGCATCTATCTTGACCTAAAAATATCTTAACCCCTAACTGACTAAGTTTAATTGAAAGACTAAACTATCTAGTCTTCAAACCCATCAGATACTTGAGAAGGGATAAAACTTAAATACCTGAGTGAACCCAGAGTTGGGGTTAACAGCTTCTAAAATGAAAAAAAAAATGACTGAAATAGATTACTGCCTGAACAGTCACCCAACACTCTCTATAACATTGGGGCATCATCTTCAGTCTTCTGGCCCAATACATCTGACAGACATATTTGCAAAGCAGGAACTATTGAGGACTTGCTTACCCTGCCTTGGCAGAGTTTGGCTGATGACTCTGCCTACATCTAAACTTGCCCATTTTTCAGCAGAATTCTGTCTATGGCAGAAAGGAGGACATTTTCCCCAGTGGCTGGTTTGCTATATTTGAAGCCAATTCCATAAGAAGGTTTTTTGATGTTCATCTTCTTCTTTGAGGCAGGCTGGGTGTTGCCAGGACTTAACTTGTCTTGTTGGCAGAGAATCTTTAGAATAATAAAAACATCTTTAAATGCCATATTCTATAGGTCTCTGAGGTTTTTGAAGACTCTATTTTACTATTCTAACTCATATGTCTATAGAATCATTTCTATCTATTAGACCTAGAGTATATATTCTTGTGATAAAATTAGAAATGATAATTCTTAAAGGAAGGGGATTGAGAGACAGAGAAAATAATCTAGTTTTGGGTTTTATACACTAGAATAATAATTGATTTATAGTGTTTTGATAAATGCAGTTTGAAATGAGCAATGCTTGATACATTGTTCCTTACCACACACTCTAAATTTCAAAATTAACTATACTGGCTTCTAAAATTAATTATAAGAGAAGCATATGACATACCAAGTATCAATCTGTGTATTGGATAAGTAACAGTTATTCATCACTCTCCTCTTCTGCTTGTTGACATTTGGAAACTTCCTCAGAGTGAACGACTTCTGTTGATGTCTTGACTAGTTGATAACTCTCTTCACTAAGTACACAGTACGGTGAGTGTTTCTCCACTCTCAACCCAGACGTAGATGAGCACAGGCATATGCCTGAAGTTCTATCATTGATTCCCTTTAGGATTTCAAATCTGAGTAAAGATGTGAAGATGCTAAGCCCTCCGAGGGGATGGCTGGGGAGTTGAAGGGAAGACCAGACAATCTCTGTCATGTGATCTGGTTATGATCTCTGCTGTTGACTTGGCCCCTGGCTGCTATGAACATCCTCAGAAGCTCTTCCACTTCTTTGGCAGGATGCCAATAGGCCCACTTTCTGTTTTCAGTTAACTAAAGATGGTTCTTGCCACTGACAACCAAGGAGTTTTCTTACTTCAACACGTACCAAACAGTCAAGACAACTGTTAGATATAAGCAGAACCCAAGAATTGACAGCTACCCATGTGTAGATCTTATAATTCAATGAAATTAAAATGTATTTTATTACAATTTGTAGATACAGTAGAAGTGATGACTGTATGATCTTCCCATTTTTCTGATTATAATTTTGGAAAATATGCATGGAAGATATAACTAAAAGTCACATTTTACCAAGTCATTTGGCATATCAAATGTGCTGATTTGTCTTATGGTACATTCAAGCATTCCTCAAAGTTATAAATTCATTTAGTAAGTATTAATTTTTTAAAAAGATCAATGAAAAGGAGCTATTCCTTCTGAGTCCACTGGTAACATGGCTAAGTTCCTAGTATGCTTGTATGTTTCTCTATGAGAAAAAGCTAAACTTTACACCCTAATGTTCTAATTTCTCTTAACAATAAATTTTTCTGATCATAATGGAAGCAAGTGCTTCCTTCATCATTTGCCTAATTTTTCACTTTTTCTGGCTTTTAATATGATGAGTAGTAGGGAGTAAAGGAGGGAAGGAGAGAGAGAGAGAGAGAGAGAGAGAGAGAGAGAGAGAGAGAGAGAGAATCACATTAAGAAAAATCAAAGAGACAAGACATTATATATACACTCTGTGTCTTAGCATTTGGTGAGTGTTCTCTGAATTTACAAAAGTAATGACTGCTTTTGGGAGAGTGAGGTGGAAATGTCTGTCTTAGTTTTGAAGCATTTTGAGGCCATTTGTTGCCATAATTCATATGCCATTGGAATGGCTCTAATATCAGTAAGTGCTTGTATAGTAGATTTACTAATTTAATAGAAGAAACAGGAAAGGGGGAATGTATGGCTTCATTTGAAATTGCTTTTCATTCTTCAAAGAATAGTATAATAGAATAGTGTGTATTTGGTCCTTTCTTTTCACAGGGTGATAAATAATATCACCCTCACAATGATCATTTATTCTTTTTCTTGTTATGTTGCTTTATGGCATTCTTGTGTCTTCCCTAATGAGAAACAAGCTAGGAGTGTTTTTGGCATGTCTTGAGAAGGTAATTGATTCTGAAGCATTAATAACTGGAAGACTGCAGAATACTTAATTTCTGAAAGCACATTGCAAAACTTTCCTTTTGTAACTTACCTTTCCCTTCCATCCACATCTTTATGTATGCTAAGCACACCTAGTCATGGGTGCTAACAATTCTGCCCCTTGTTCTGCCAAATGAGTGCTTATCATGCCTGTAGTATAATTCTGTAAGTCCAGTATTTCCCTCTTCTTTCTTATGACCTTTTTGATAAAAATCACATTCCACATATTTCTGTAAATTTTAACTTTTGGGAAATTAGAAAAGAATTGTAGTTCATGTTTCCTCCATAGGCCATTGTATACTGCCTTGTATTCAAAGAGGAAAGTTTATCAAATAAGCATTGATTTTCCAAATCACTCCTTAGTGCCCACCACAGTGCTATTCTTGGAAACTGCTCAGGCTCCCAAGTTAGAGACTTTTTAGTGGGACAGACAAATGTTCAAAGTGCTTAGGGTAATTTCTGGTTCCCCCTTTCCATCTGCATAGCCTTTGCTTCATCCACTGTATTTTTTTTCTCTCCAGCTCCTCACACATCATTTTATAAGGCTGCTTTCCATTTGGACCGTGTGTCTATTGATGTACCATCACTTGCTGTGAGTCCTGCAAGAGGCTCCTAACCCACTTCTACATGTATTTGTGATTCTAAAGTATATTTCTGTCCAAGTCAGCTTTGGAAAGCATGATCTGCAACTACCAGCTCATGGATTGAAATCCTATGTATTCCAGTCCCAGATGTTCCAAGCTGTCCTCCCCTCATCCGGGCACACCTCCGTTCTGCCTACCTGGACTGTTTGGCTTTCTCTGACATTTCTCATAATATTTCACATCCATGGTTTTACCATGTTGTCATACAGTGGAATGTTCTTTCTCTTTGCTCCTCTGGTAGTGACCAACTCCTGTTTAATTCTAAGCCACCTGGTGATGATTTCTTGCTGACCACATGCCACCTCCACATATTACCTGAGTCTCCATCAATACTTCAGTAAATGTTCTGTGCCTATTTCTTTTAGAGAAGAGGTGTCCTTGCTCTCCTTTATTTGTCATAATTTCCTCTAACCAAGAATCCACTACTGTCTTTTTTCAACTACATTTTAGAGCTTAATATATTCCCTAAAATGGAAGTTCAGGTGTTGATGAATAACATTCTTTATAATCTAGGGAGAAATAATGTCCTTGAAAACAACAACTTGATTTTCTAAGAAGAGAAAAATCTGACCATTTTTTTTGTTCTTGAGAAGAATATCTCTATGATATAATCACATGGAAAGTGACAATGTGTAGGTCTTTTGAATTCAGTTTATCTTGCATATGCCTATGTGTACCTTAACTGATATTTTGTGTGTGTGATGCACAAACTAGAATACATCATGATTCTGATAACTCTGATCATTTTAGTAGCAGAAATTTTATAAGGGAACTTTGTAACAGAAAAAAAACCTTCTCATTAATTACACACATTTTTCTTATCTCTTGAAGAAGTAACTGTTTATTGTATCATTTTAGGATTAATGCCATCATCATTCCTTTCTGCCTATTCTGGGATTTGATACTGTGTCTTTCTTTTCTCCAGCATCTTCACATTCTTCCCCTTTAGGTCTTCCTTCTTTTCAGCAGCCATGTGCACCTGTGCTGAGTTTCCAGGTTCCTCTGCTTTGATTTGCTTGCTGCTGGCTTCTGTGCTATTCCTCTGCTGATGCTGCTTTTGGAGAGACTTCTTGCTTCTTATACCTATGCATCCGTGCTCAGGGCTGATTCAGAAGTCCATTTTAAAAGGAAGTCAAGCACATCATTCTGAAAGCTCGTTTCTCTTATATGTTACTTTCTTGAGATCCTCATCCTGATCTTTTAAAAAGTACTTAGACAGTATTAACTACTTACATTGTGCAAGACACAGTGGAATATAAAGGCATATCCCGTCCTTGTGTTCAGAGGTAGGCTCAAGGTAGATATGATCTATGTTATGCATAAAATTATGTATTTGTACTCTTCCAAACATTTAAAATTGATCTAATATTTGATGAGTATATTAGTTTTCACATCATATTAATTTATTTAATATTCTATATCAAATTCAGGTATCTTCAGCTGGGCTGGTAGCATACACCTTTAGTCCTATCACTCAGGGGGCAAAAGCAGGTAGACCTTTGAGTTTGAAGTTAGCCTCATCTGCTTCACAAAGTAAGTTCTAGGACAGCCAGAGTTACATAGAGAAACCCTGTCTGGAAAAAACAAAACAAAACAAAACAAACAAACAAACAAACAAACAAACAATCAAGTTAAAATGAAACAAAAATTCCAAATTAAAAAACAAAACAAAACAACAACAACAACAAAAACAAAGAAATAAAATGCCCAAAATTCAGGTATCTTCAAAAAAAATGAGAAAATATTTTTTAAACATCATGATATTCTGTTACAAACAGGCACAATAATTAGTTATCCAGAGGCCCTGGAAAGTCACCCTTTTAAGCAGATCAAAGCACTTTAGGTGGCACATCTGGCTGCAGCATTGCTGACCACTGTCTGTACCCAGGAAACGAGTCCTTTCTCCTTCCTCTGCACTATTGTGGGAAGAAGTCTCCTAGAAGTCCCCTGACTGGGCTTGGAAGAAAACAAATAAAATGCTCGTTGCTGTAGACCATTAAGTTACAGAATAACCTGCTTTAAATAGGAAACTCATGTTGGTCTTGCTAGTTAAGACCTAGGTTTAACGTAAGCCCTGTTGAAGTTACAGAGTAAGTTCAAGGCTAGCCTGGGTACTCCGGTGAGATCCTGTGGTCAGAATTTTTAGAAGTTGAAAAGGGGATGGAGAATGTAACTCAAGAACAAAGTATTCACCCAACATTGCCTGATCCTCAGCACCAGAAGGAAAAACAGAATCCTTGGGTATCTGCCTGAATTGTTTATCATTCACTTTTTAAGTACCCTAGTTCTAACACTAGCTACTGCTTTTCTATTATCACACCATTAACTTGAAAACCGTGTAAATCAATCCATTCTTTGTTGTATGTCTGTCCATACATGCATGTTTTCTGTGGTATTTATGTGCCCATCTATTCTCCTTTCCCATATCCCTCCTTCCTTCCCCATCATACAATCTTCCTAGTTTCTTAAACATTTCTCTTAATTTCTTTTCCCACTCCCATTGTCAATTCTGTCTCTGGTGATGCCATTTTCTTGTTACACAAGGCTTACAGATTGGTTCTGTAAGTGAGTGAAAACACGTGGCTTTTGCCTTTCTTTGTCTAAGTTCGTTTCCCTTAACCAAAGGGCTTCAATTACCCCCAAATTGTTACAAATGGCAGACTTTCTTTCATTTTGATGCACAAACATAGCGTCTTTTCTTTATTCGCTCATCTACTGAGGAGCATCCAGATTTTGCCCCTTGGGAATGGTGCTACTGTGAAGCGTGAGGCCCAGGCAGCTGGAGAGTCAGCTGTTCCACAGAACAACTATGCCCCTTTGTGTCAATACTAAGCGGTACAGTTTCCAGTCGTATTTGGTGGTTCTAGGCATTGTTGTTATTGTTGTTGTTTTAAAGAATCTCCATCGTGCTTTCTGTAATGCTGCATTAACTTACCTCCCCATGAAGCTAATGACGTGCTCCCTGCTTCCTAGCCATGGACCCACTTCCTTCTTCACTTGTACCTCAATGATAATTAGTCGGTGACTCACATGCCGAATGTCTCTTTCTTCCTTATTTGTATTCTCAGGGAGATAAATGCCTTTAGTAGGAACAAATGTTTCATATATTCCCACAATTCTTATAAAACTGAGAACTTGAGCATAGTTAGAGATGAATTCTCGATTGTTGAATGAAATACAGCAAAGCTAATGCCTGATTAATTCACCTTCAAGAAGAAGACCAAACAGCAAGGCTAGATGAATGACGTTGCACAGAGGCTGAAATCCTCAAGGAAGTCATGGGACAAATTACCAACTTGTTGATAGACGAGAGTTTGGGTGGATGTACAGGTGAACGGAAGGTCTAGACCAAGTTCCACGGGTGCTTCAGTCTGGGCTATGTGGGCTTGTCTTTCTGCTAGATCCAGAGACAGATACAAAAGGGAAAGTGTCATCAGGCTGCATTTCATAAAGCACATAACCTTCTTTGCTGAATATTTGAGTGAACTTTGAAAACGAATGATTTTTTTAGGCTATTACTTGTAATTTTGAAGCTCCTAAGGAACTGGAAGGTCTGATGGCTTCTGAACAAGAGTACAGCAGTTCTCTTAGACTGTTCAAGTGAGCGATGTTCAGAACTAGGTACGGGAACTCTCACAAGTCTGTAGAATGAAGAAGCAAATAGCTGAGTCAAGATGTAATGAGCTGAATAGTTCTTTATATTAGGCATGCTATGTAAAAATACTATGTTAAATGGTAGGCTCTCTTGAAAAATATCATTAAACTATTGATTTTAAATTGAGGAATTCTTATATTGACAGACAGCATCTTTTAGTTCTTTTATTCTATTATTATTTTTTAATTAAAATGTATTATATATTTTACATATACATTTATATTGTTACACATATAGCAAGAAGAACCACTCAACAATCAGGAATTACATAAATGCTACAATCGTAGTGTTTTGGCTATTTGTATTTGGCAACTTTTAGGAAAACATCTTTCCTATCTTGGTGAGTCTAAAATTCTGAATCTAAATGAATATCTACCATATCTCATGTCTATCAACTTAAAACATCTATGTAGATAAAGACATCTTAACCCCTAAACAACTAAACTTAATTATAAGAATAAACTGTCTGGTCTTCCACCCCATCAGAGACTTGAGAAGGAATAAAATTTAATTTCCTGAGTATACAAGAAGTGCAAGTTAGCAGCTTCCAAAATGAAAAAATGACAGTAACAGTTTGTTACCTGAACAGTCACCCAAAACTCTCTATAACATTGGAGCATCATCTTCAGCCTTCTGGAACATTATTATTTTAAAGGTTATCCATTATTATTAATGTGTGTGTGTGTGTGTGTGTGTGTGTGTGTGCGCGTGTGTATATACATATGTCATGGCACATATATAGAGGGTAGAGGGCAACTCAAAGAGTCTGTTCTCTCCACATGTGTGCCCCAGGGATCTGAAATCAGGCTGGTAGGATTGCACAGCAACCACACTACCCACTGAGAACTGCCCAGACCCTATTCCTGTACTTTTAGAAAGGAGATAAGTTGGTAAGTGGCCATCTTAATGCTGCCTAATGAGACTTAAGATGTCAGAAACAATGACATAATTGTGCATACGTGGTGCCGGTTAACACACGACACAATAATTACATTTTGTGGTAAGCTTTTTGAAAATTTGCAGTCTCATCAGGACCGTTTGAAAGCTCCTAGGTCATCAGGATTCTCTCTAAGTTGAGGATACTCAATAAAACAATATCTTGTTGTGACAAGTCAGAGCACAGAAGGACAGCTATTCATGGTCAGAGCCTATGGCTTCGAGGCATTTGCCCTCTAGTGGGAATGCACTGCAGACAGCTGCCTGCCCTGCTTCCTGGCTTAAAGACTATAGATAAAATTGAATTAAAAGCTATTTCAGTGTTAGTATTTCACTGATGTTTAAAAGTGAGAGAGACGGAAAATATGAGCCCATAGCCACACAGTGAAAGGATGGGGAGTAGAAGACAAGGGAGAAAGAAGGAAAACAGAAAGCGATGAGGATGGCGCTGGAGGGAAGAGGATGAAGCACAGCGTTGAGCGATCAGAGTGACAGGGGTCAATAGAAGGCAGGGCAAGAACAGAGAGAGGCAGCGTTAAAGAAACGAGCCCAATGCAAGGAAGAATAAATTGATCTGTGATAAAGGAGGAAATGAAAGTAGGAGAAGAGAAAATAGTTATCATTTAAATAGCACTTTTCACTTTCAGAACGCTTTCTAAATATTAACTAATTAACCCTCATTGCAGTCCCAGGCATAAGCATTATTATCATAGTGATTATTAATAATAAGTAGTGTAAAAGGGGTCAGGAAGGGTAGACATACAATGCTTTAAGTCGAGTGTTTTATTTCTCTGACATGCAATTGGTAGCTGGAAGGGAAGTTTGACTTTGAATTCTTAGCCCATCATTGCTGAATGAGTACTGCGTTATCTTGCATAGCTCACCTTGCTGACCTCAGGCCGTCCGCATCTATCAATAATTCCTCACCTGCAACTCGTCTTTGATGGCACTTTTGCCTGATGGAACTATTGTAGCAAGTGCCATTCCTCTAAGAACACTATGCGAGTTCTCTTTAATGCTCTTTGTGTGCACCATGGCTGTGGATCCAGGTGCACCACCTATGGTGCCTGCAGAGTGCTTACCATGGTTTTGCAGACTTTGTCTTTGCTTTGGTGCTCTGAGAAAGGAGGGAGCTTCTCATCCATTCAGAAAGTGTAGTGTTCTACTCTGTCAACTCCACCTCCACCTCTGTTTTCTGCTGAAAGAGGAGGCGTAGATGTTAGAAAATAGATTGATTAAACCATTGAGTGTATATAGTAAAATCCACCTTTTATTACAGCTAGAATAAGCCAATGACCATAGACCTTTAACATTGTAGATTTTGCTTCCATTAGGACATGCCATTCACAAGCTAATTATAATCCAGGTAAGAGGCTGGGACTTCCCTTGTCAATAGTGACAAGAAGTGATGGTTGGTTCTGTGCTATTTCTGGATCTCTCTTTTACATTCTCTGAGAAAGTCCTTGTCACAAAAGTATAATTTAACATACATTCAAGTTCATGTTGGAGTTAAAGAGACACTCTCTTGTTCCCCACCTAAACCTTGTCTTTCACTTCCTTTTATCTAAATACATTTTATAAGTATTAATTTTCTTTTGTTTTGAAGTAAATGATACCTAATTTCCTAAATTGAGATTTCTAATCCTTATATATAGCTTTTCAAAAATTTTCCACTAAAAATAATTTTATACATTTTTTACATTTATTATAATTAACTATGATTACGTTTTTACATTTATTTATTTATTGATTTTTTGTGTGTGTGAGATGCACCTGTCACTGTGTACATGTGGAAGTCAAGCGTGATTTGCATGAATTTGTTGTTTTTTTCTATCCTGCAGATTCCAGGGGTCACACTCAGATCATCAAGTTTGCTGACAGGCAGCTCTTCTACCCACTGAGCCATCTCTCAGACTCAGACGCACAATGCTAAGTAGTTCACATGTATCAAAAACTCGATGTACTTGTGATGCTTAGTAGGCCACAGCTCTCTTTTACATGAAGCACATAGCTTGTTTCCTGAATCTGACGTTGAACATTTCTTTAAGTGCTTCTCAGCCATTCGATATTCCTTTGTTGAGAATTCTCTGTTTAGTTCTGAGCCCCATTTCTCAATTGGGTTATTTGGTTTCGTGGTATTTAATTTTTTGAGTTCTTTATATATTTCAGGTATTAGACCTTTGTCAGATGTATGGTTGGTGAAGATCTTTTCCCAGTCTATAGGCAGTCACTTTGTTCTGTTGACAGTGTCTCCTGCCTTACAGAAGCTTCTCAGCCTCATAAGGTCCTATTTATTAATTGTTGACCTTAAGGCCTTGGCTGTTGGCATTAAAGAAAATGCTAAATCTGGAAAAAATTTTCTCTCATTATAAAAGTTATTTCTGTGTCTTGATGTAAGTTTGTTAGCTTGTTTTAAAGTCTATTAACTGTCTGATCCCAGAAAGGCTTTCTGGAAATACTCCTGTCTATTAATAATGGTGACAAAACAGGGCTCAGAGAACTCTGTAGAGAGGAGACAGAAAACACATATGAGCCAGGAGGGCTTCAGGACACCAGGAAATAAAAGGCTTTATGAACACCATAACCAGGGCACATATGAATCCTGAGAAACTGAGGCAGCACACACAGGGCCTGCACGGGTTTCCACCAAATGAAGCCCTAAAGTGGAGAAGAAAGTGGACACCTCCCCCTTCCCTAATTCAGACGCTGCCTCCAATTGATAACCACTTGCTAATGAAAAAGTAGTTTTCTCCAAGGGAGTCTCACTTGGGGAAACAAATCACTCCTAAGGGTCGGCCTCATGCCCAGCAGTAGATGGCCAACAGGAAACAAACTCAATGACACCTTTGATGCTTTTTTTTATTTCATAATTTTGTTTCATGGATATTAAAAAATACTTTCATGTATTTTCATATATATTATGGCTTCCAGTTTTGCGTTTTTATGCAATTTCTCTGGTGTGAATGTGTCTCTCTGTCTATATGTGTTTCTTCTGTTATTTCCTTGGATCTTCTTCTGTCTGTTTTGTCCTTTTCCAATTTGTTTTTGTTTTATCTTGTTTTACTTAACTTTATTTTATTATATTTCCCAGATGCTTGTTTGTTTTTTAATGAGAGACAGAAAGGGTATGAATTCCAATCAGAGGGGAAAAGGAGAGGGGACTGTGAGGAGTTTGGGGAGAGGAAACCATAATCAGAATACATTATATGAAAAATATATTTTCAATAAAAGAAAAATAATTAAAATTGTTAACAAAATTCTGAGGTTTAAATTCATAAGATTTTTTCCTTTCATAATTTTATTAGATAAGATAGTGTCATTCATGTTCTTACATTTAGGAGAACATAATATGCTCTTGGGGTCATCTACATGTGTGTGCTAACAGAGGAGAATTAATTGTAGTTAAAAAGACTCTGGTTTGTCAACAGCTTGTTATAATTTCTTCATATTACCAACATCACAAAGTCACTGCTATTTCACCAGATTATTTTGGGCACAGAAGTCCCTAGAGCAAAATTGTTATAAAGAGATAGAAGCTAGCTTTGGAGATAGTATTCTGCATCTGTGAATCTTTAAAAACAATGCAGTTCCCAGGAAGACAATGTCTGTGCCTCTGAGGTCACAAAGAGTATACAACCATTGTAGAGTAGAAACGAAAACATATGAACTAATAAGAAAATCAGCTGGCATGCCAAACTGCGGTCCAGTACAGAGCTGAGAGAGTGTAGGAACTGTACTGTCCTGGAATTCTATCAAAAGGTACCATGCAAGGTGACACCCCAAGTTATAGTGGCAGGCCACTGTGCTTGTGGAAGTTATCTTTTGGCATTGCCCCACAAAGCCCAACCAGGTAGTCTATGGCGGAGACCCGAACTGTGAGCAGTACATGGTCTGAGCCTGCAGCTCAGAGTGGGTTTTTTCCTATAGAGCTCTCTCAGCCCAGGTTGTCATCATCTGATGTCTTAAACAGGAAAAGTGTTCAGACTGGTGCTGTAGAGCTGCAGTGTGAGCTTCTCAGGAAGTTCTCTAAGGCTACATGAAATACTTTAGTATTTTCTTGCAAACCGATGTTTAATGATTCACGGGTAAAAACATTTAATTTAAAAACTCTTGAATTTGAGAATCTCTGCAAAAATTGGAAGTTTATGATATGGAATGTGCTATTAACTATTAGGAAGTTTATTTTTAAATATATGCTGAAATAATTCATGAGCGATAATGATTAAGTTCAAGATTGGCTTTTTAATATAAGTTTGAAAGAATAGGAGTAGAGATGTGTCATTAGCAGTATTTCCTAAATAATATGGGTGGAATAAAATTAACAAAGATCAGATCATCTCTGTTTTATAAAGAGAAAATATGGCCCAGAAATCTGGATTTGCACTTGTTTGCATGTCAGGACCCATCACAGAAAGCAAGGCATTCCATCCTCTCTGACATCATTTCCAGAATTCTTGACTTGAGCACTGGGGACAGAGTAACAGCCTTTAGCTACATAATTAAACAACTGATTTTGGCTGGAACAAAGAGGTAAATTTACTATTGTTTCTTTCTTCTCAAGTTGCCACACCAAGAAAGAAGAAATGTATGATGTATGTCTTTCAAAGTAACCAAAACTAGTATGGTAGATGGAATCCTTAAAGGAAACAGAAAGGCTAGTTCCCCTGGCAAAGAGACAGAAATGTGAAATAAGTATATTTTTCCCAGCAAGCAAGCAAGCCGCACATAAACTGTTATTATTCAGCATCCAACTAAAAGTCTGATTCCGAATTCCAATTTCTACCGACTATGTAGCTCCCAATTATGGAATCTGCAACTGCAGGATCCGTGATGATCAAGGAGCATGCTGTTTGAAAGGCCACAATTTGGCTCTAGGTAATCAATACACTATTTCGAAAGCCATCTCGATGCACAGTTTGATTTAGCAATGCGGAGAGCACCGCACAGAAGGCTGCCCCACAAGTCTTGTTAAGTCAGCCTCCCCAAAGTTGGTATGCTTCCACCCATTTGTTCGTTTTTGGAGAAAGGAGGGTCAGGGCTTATAGCTAAATACAGCCCCACCCCTACCCCCAGATTCTTCCTCTACCTCCCCTTTTTTTCTTAATCTTGAAATGGGAAGAGAGTTATAGCCGTGGGCCATAAACATACAAATTCCTTAGCTGAAAGCAGTGTTTGCCCATTTGAGCATTTACAAAATTTTATAGCACTCGATCATTGCTCCAATCAGAAGAAAACCATTGTTAAGGTAGAAAAAAAACATATGAACTAGTCCGTTTAATAGTCCAGAATGTGTTTCTTCTTTTTAAATCCGAAAAATAGAAAACACTGAGAAATGAAGTGTTCCAGGTAAAATAGGTTCAAAACATACTAGACTCAGGATTAGAACCTGAATTTCACCCTTCGATGGCATGTAGGCGGACTGCCACCCACTGCTGAGACAAAGAGGACACCACCACACTACCTAGCTGGCAGCAGCAGTCCATCCTGCCCTAATCCTGCTCCCCACACTGGCTAACACCTCCGAGCAAGGGCACTGTGATGGGTTTGCTGCAGATTTCAAGCTTTTGCCAAACCCACGAGAGCAATGGAGCTTTACTGACTTCCTGGCTGACACGGATGCAGATGTGACTGCTTGCTTTGTTTTCATTTGTGATGCTCCACTGATTGGGAAGAAATGTGTATCAAGTTGGCTGAAGTGGACTAGGTGACAGAAAGAGATGCTGCAAGAGCAGTGGCTAAGGAGAGTTGAAAAGTGAGAGGAAAGGAAATCTTTGGTGACCCTCTGGAGAAGTCACTGTCCGCCTGAGAAGTATGACAGTATGAGACAGTCTGATTTAAAAAAAAAAGGAAGAAAAGAAAACATTTGATCTGGGCTTTTTCCTTAATTAGATTAGAGCTATTTGAGAAGCTGACTGAGTAATGGGGTCAGGGAGACAAGAGCAGCAACCTTAAGGAGTCTTTCCTCTTTCATTTATTATGTTTATAGATGCTTTTGCATTTTTTTCCAGCAGGACATGGGAAGGCAGGGTCATCTACTGTTTGTACTTTGTGTGTGAGCTTAGAAATTTCTACACACTATGTACTCTATGAAGCAAGATAACAATTTAGCCAGGCTTGTATCACTGTTGGAAGCAGTGCCCACAGTGGCCAGGAGCTCTGTCATCTATCTGTCCTTTCACCTCTGGGACTTCACTGATACCAGGCTGTGTGTGTGTGTGTGTGTGTGTGTGTGTGTGTGTGTGTGTGTGTGTGTGTGT
>OU015747.1:54924213-54939864 GCA_907169655.1 Acomys percivali
TGTGTGTGTGTGTGTGTGTGTGTGTGTGTGTGTGTGTGTGTGTGTGTTGGAGGTGGTGCAGAGGCAGAGGGGCACAGTCAGGCACCTGAGTTCAGTGCTATCTGTTGGTAGCTAAATTCCTAAGTGGACATTGTATTGAGATATGGACTATATAGGTGACACTCCCTAATTCTTCATAGTCTTTACCACTTGCAGTGCCTCTGGAATATAAGGTTTGGAGGGACTGAGTTACAAATGAGTCAGGATGATGTGTCTCCAGCTCCCCTGGAATATGGTGATCGTTCCCAGAGGGCCAGAATAGATTCCAAATGGAAACTGATTCGGGAACTGAAAGTACCTACTAGTTTGGAGGCTCCCCAGTTTTAACAGCAAAACCAGAAATTGCCAACTAGATAAGCTCATGTCTGGTGGAGCTGGAGCGCTATCTGCTGTCCAAGAGAAGAAGTGCATGTACAGAGGGCTCCTGCCAAAGCCTTACAGCAAGGAAAGTGAACCATCTAAAGATGCTACCTTCCAAAACCAGATGTCTTTCGGGGATCACAGCATCTGGTTCCACTCAACCCTGGGGCTTTGGATTTTAAGGAATTTGCATTCAGGCTATGTGTGCAACTATATCAAAGCCCACACAGATTACATTTTTTTTCCACTTGGGCAAGGGGTGTGGAATTAATCACCCTGGAATGATAGGTATGTGGAATATTTCTCACAAGCAGAAACTGCTATCAAAAACTCTTCTTTCTGAGTGGTCAGTTGTTCTGTATCGGGGAAGCAGATTATTGTAACTCCACATTTGAAGCTTCCTGCATATTCTTTTGAATGTGTGTTATATAAGCTATGAGGTTGGCATGGCAGAAAGTCATGCACAAGTGTCTAGGTTTCTGTCGAGGGGTAAGGATAGTGGTAGCTCCTGTACTAAGATGTAGCATAGGAGGGAGCCAGGGGGGAGTTAAGAGTTACTGTGGGTTCGCCATTTACAGCATCAGACTTAACGCTGGTTTTATCCATAGATTGCTGTTATTGGCTAAATAGCTGGTGAGTAAGAAGGCTGGGTTTTCAATGTGATCTGCCTATGCCTGATGTTTGCAAAATCTTTATAAACCGAATAAGAAGAGAACATCCCTGACTTTAAGTAGTTTCTTTTTTAAAAAAGCCAACTGTGGCAAAATACAAATAATGTAAAATTATAGAATCATCATTTGAAACCTTACAATTTTAACATCAAGTACATGAACATAATGAAGTCACCACTAAGATATTTCCAGAATCCTTCTCTTTTCAAACTGAAACTCTACCCAATACACGACAGAAAGCTGTCCTCTTTTTGGTTTTGTGTGTTTATACATGTATATACATGAACACATGTATGGATACATGTTCATGTCTGTGAGTGTTCATGTGCCATAGCACACATGTGGAGGTCAGAGGACAGCTGCAGTGCTTGCTTTGGCTATCCAGCTTGTTTGACGTGGGGTTTCTTCACTGCTGTGCACCACCCCAGGATAGATGGCATGAAAGCCTCTAGGAATTCTCCTGCCCCACCTCTCATGGGTTCTGGGGATCCAATGTGGGGTCCTTGTGTTCGGGTAGGAAGTACCCGTGGCGCTATCTCTCCATCCCCCAAAACACCCAGTAAGCCATGGTACAGAGGTACAGACCTCAGGTTACAGTTACCATGAGCTAGAGATAGGAGAATGAGTAATAGAATACAATTTCATTTAAAAACCAACTAAGGATTGGGAGATGGCTCAGCCAGTAAAGTGCTTGCTCTGCAAGTGGGAGGGCCTATGTGTTCAACCTCTGGCACCTGCACAGAAAGCTAGGTGAACATTTTTCATCTCAGCAATGGGGATAGAGGTCAGTGGACCCTTGGATCCTGTGGCCGGACAGCTTAGCCTGATCATTGAGAGACTTTGTCTTAAACAAATGCATGCGCACATCCCTGCACATGAGCCACCTCCCCCACATGAGCACCACACCCATAGAAGGAATCCTCTAATTCTTCTTTTCTGTTAGCTTCTAGAAACTAACAGTCTGTTAAATAATGTCATTATTTAATCTTTGTTACCTATACTTGGCACTTCATTTAAATAGAGTCACTCAATATTTGTTCTTTCTGACTGGGTTATTTCATTTAGCGTAGTGTCCTGATGGCTCACTCATGTAATTTTCAGGTTTTATTCCTTAGTAAGGCCCAATAAGTACTTTCTTTGTTCATCCACTGACAGGTATCATTGCTACATTTTGGCTTATGTGAATAGTGCTGCTGTGAATTCTGATGTGCAAGTACTTTTTCTGTGTCTCTGTCTTCAGTTCTGCATGTAGGTGCATGGGAAATGGTTGGGCCATGTGGTCATTTTGTGTTTCAAAACCATAGACATTTAAATTTAAGAAACATATAACCTCCATAATGGGCACCTGCTGCAATTAACATCCCTATCCAAACTGCAGAAGGGTTCTGGGTTCCTCCCAATACTTCATTGTATCTGCTTTAGCTACTGTGTGTGAAGAGGTCACTTAGCTTGGGCTTTGTTTCCCTAATTGTAAGTGAAGCTGGGTTTCTCTTTTTGGCCATTCAAATAACTTTGGTGGATTTCCTATTTAAATCTTTTATTTCAAAATTGACTTTATTGCTTCTCAGTTGCACAACACTCTGGCTATGGGATTTGCAAATATTTTCTTCTATTCCATGAGTGGTTTCTTTTTTCCTTTCAGTGGTGGGCTTTATACATAAAGGCTTTTGCTTTTTTAACATTTATTTTATTATTTTATTTATATTTTATAATTATATTTTGTAAGTACCATGTAAATTTTGTTTATAAACATAAATGAAATTTGTCTACTTTCATTGATTAAATTATGTATATATAGATATAGATATTTGGCTATTTTAAAATAACTCAGAGAGATTATCTTTTCTCCTGGTGCCCTTATTACAAGTCACCTCATTATGTATGCGAAGACCAGCTCCAGAACTCTTCTCTGCTTGGCTGTTTCTTTGTCTGACTTTCTGCCACATTGGTTTTGATATCTGTAACTTCATAATGCACTTTGAGGTCAGGAACAGCGTGATTCCATCCCTTTTCAAGATTATTTTGGAGTCTTTATAATTCTACCGGAATTTTAGGATATAAAATTGAATTTATCAATGAATCAAAATGTAATCTTTGTACAGGGGACTTCTCTTGTATGCTTAGCAACAGTGCATGTCCACTCAGTAGTTAAGTTAGAATGGTGCCACTAGCCAACCATAGTATGGGAGTTTTCCTTAATGCTGAGTAACATTAAAGATAAGCTCTCATTAATCACTGTGCGTAAATAACCATGGCATATGCAAGAACTAATTTGACTTGGAAACCAAATGAGGATCAATTGAAAAAAAAACTAAAGGAAAATAGTTAAGGAATATTGCCAACCACCAAGTTGTTATACAGAATGCAAACATATTTTGCAGGGACCCTGAACAAGAGTCAGAGACAGATAAACAGTTTAATCGCAGTAATAGATTATATTTTCCATCTGCTTCTTTTGTAAACATGAGTTGTTTTCTGGACTCATCCTATTTCATTGCATGGCTATACGTTTGAGACAGAGTGGCAGTAGCAAAACTTTATCTTATATTTTAATACATGGCAGAGAAAGCTCAAATTCTCCAACATGACCTGTAATTATACTGGTCAAAGATACCTTTGCTCTTGTAGTTGAGAACATTTCAGTCGCTTCTCAAATTTAGAGTCACATACTTCAACTTTTAGAAAAGACCCTATTGTCATGCAGGGGGGTTGGCCTGCAACTTGGGAAGCTCTAGGCCTAGACTTCAGCTAGTCCATCACAAATCTTTTTTTGGACTTTTTGGCTTAACTATATAATTACAACAAGTTTTGAATAGAAAAACTATAGATGTCCCAATTCCTTTCCCTATGACCATAAAGAACTGCATCTCTGACTTCAAACCCTGGACTTTGCTCAGTGGCTTTTGATACCTTCTCCACTCCGTACTTTGTAACTGGGCAACAATTGGATGGAAAATGCATTTTGTTCACTAAATCATGCATAGAAATGGTGACAATAATTTAAAAAATGGCTTCAGGGAGGACAGAGACAACCTAATGCTCCAAGGGAAGTTTTTATAACTAACAAGATCATGTCACCTGGAATAGTCTGTCCTATCTGATAGGAAACTGGAGTTATGAGTGCCCATGGCTGGCTCAGGCCATGCACTCTCAAATATCCTGGGGATACTGCAATATTTACTTCCTCTGAGGTCCTCAAGGACTTTTTAAAAGAAAAGCATGACTTTGAAAATCATCATTTTGGACCTGTTGTGTTAGTCCCATGAGGGTCATTAACAGGAAGACAGGAGTGTTGTAGCACAACAGGAAGTGGCAGCGGCAGTGGTTACCACAGTAACTACCATAATAGCTTCATTTTACATCATGATTTTCTTATAAAAATTCATTCCTAGCAATTGACACATTTATCTTGTTGCTCAGATCCTTTTCCTGAGGTGGCCAGAGGTGAATGTTGCTTTCTGTTCCAGATGGCGAAGCATGACTTGTGAAAAGTGAGAAAGTCTTCAGGGGTCTCAGAAGCCCCCGAAGGAGTCTCCACCACTGACATTTGATAGGCAGTGTCATCTTTCCAAAATAGAAGGTTGGATTTAGCCTCATTTCCCATCTTCCTTATAATTTGAATAAGCTTTCAGAATGAAATAGAACTTATAGCTCATTAACAAAGTGCTGGTGAAGGGAGTAATACAATTTCTATGGGAAATGAGAGGCATATCCAAAGGATGGTCTTGCACCTGTGTTTAGACTTCTGTCATTCTGTCAGGGTGGTGGAGTACCACACCCTTTGCATCTTGGTGTGTCCAAGTGCTGGATCAAGCACCATCAGAGGATCTGACTCAGATGGTAAAGGTAGGACCCTGGTCACAATTAAAAATAAAGTCAAGTCTTCACAGGATTGCCAGAGTTGAGGATTATTGCATCCCTACCAATTACGAATGATGTGACACTGACTTTACTCTAGTAGCTAGGGGCTTAAATTATACAATAAATGGAATTGGTTTAACATGCTCTAGTAGTTTCTTAATATAAAGAGGCTATAGTTATAGATCTGCTATTTAATTTCTTGCTTTTTAGATATTTTACAATTTAAATATAAAAATTAGTGCTTTTCTTAGACTGCTTTGCAAATTTGTGATTTTTGAAATTTCAACAGATTTTGCGAGCTACACCCAAAGCAAAGTCAATCAGAAACACATAGGACATTTTATCCAGAGTGTTCCATGTCCGGCAGGAAAGGTTGTTTCTGATCTGGAAAGAGTGGACCTAGTACAGAAATCTCTCAGTAAAGCCAGTCTGTGGTTTCACCTGCTCATACTAGAGTCGTCATATAGATGAGCGTTTACATTAAAAATCACATTGTAAAGCAAAGCGCTGGAAGAGCAAGTCCAAGTCTTTGATTTTTATCAAAACATGACATGTAAAATGGATCTCCCATTAATTTTTCTCTAATCCATGTGGTTAAAGCCCTTAGAATTACAGTTGTTATGAGGACAGATGGAAGATGTGCATGCTGCCTAAACCACATAGATTTATAGGCATATACATGGAGACATCCAAAGGTACTGTGGGTATTTCAAGCTCTCTGGTAGGGAGTGGAGCTCTGCATTCCCACCTCTCTGCTCTTTTCCTAGTCTATGCATTGTTGCATATGGCTCCATGGCTTGTCTTCTGTTTCACAAGTCTTATTTTGCTAGGTAGTATTGACTGTTTCTGACCACTGTCTCTATTCTAATTCCCATATCCTTCTCCCTTCTGACTAGTACCTCTCTATGCTTAACCAGCAATACATGTACAGTAATCTTTAAACAGATATAGGCAGATCTGGGTTAGACCTGACTGACTCTCTGATTTTAATATCCCATATTCTATGCTAATAAAGCATGCTAAGGAACAAGACCTTTGTCACAAAAGTGAGAACAGAGGAGACTTTTGAAGCCCATAGATACTTTGGGAAGGCATGGGACGTGAAAATGTTTCTTTAAATAACAAACAAAACAAAACAGAATTTTATGTTAATTATAATAAATTCTGTATCTTCTTTTAGTTGCAAGATTAAATACCCAGTAGAAGTAAACTCAAAGAAGGCTGTTGAGTCAGAGCAAGCTGCCACATTTCTTGCCAAGGAACTTCTTATGATGAGCACAAATCAAAAACAACCAGATCGCTCAGCAAAGCTCTCCTTCTCTTATGCTGCAGTGTCCCATTCAATACCTCCTTTGGGCCAAAGCCACATCTTGTACCTTGTGTACTTGCCTTTAGAGGAGCAGTGCCTAAGACTCCTTCAGGAGCTGGAAGCATTCAGGAAGTCCTTTCCCCCATGACTCCAGGAAGTTCTTTTGTGTACTTGTATTTCATGAGAAGCTTGGAGCTCTAGCATGTGTGTACTGACTCTGAAGCCACGGCTAAAAAGCAGAAAAACGAGCATCCTTTCAAGTACGATAAGGCTACTCACACTTTAAATTAGTTGTCTGTGACATTTGATAGATTTGTGCTATTAAAATGGGCGTGTCCATAAACTGATATCTAAAATTTACTATATTTTTTATAATGAATTGACACGTATGTTTGGCAAAGTTATGATGTACAATTGAAGACTTTAAAACAGTGAAGTCAACTGGTGTGTGTACACATTGAGCTCATGTGTTTGCTCTGAACTCCCGACACACTTCATTGACTACAGTTTACTGGAAGACAAACATCCATTTATCTATATATTTCATTGATATAGCTGCAAAGTTCATGCTTGCTTAGGTCTCTGCAATTAATAAAGCACAGTTAAGTACATTTTTTTCATTTGGTCCTGACAAGTCTTTTATTGAGTTAAATACTGACACTTACAGCTAAGGGCGAAAAAGAGTACCACAAATGCTCTGAAAGCCCAAGTGCGTATGCGTGTGATTTAGATCACAGTGGTGTGAAGTAAAAGTGTTTGGTTCCAAATCCATAGCTCTTCCCAGCACAATTGCAGTGCTAGTGCTTGGTAGAAGCTATGGAGGCAAAACTTTCCTTGTGAGTCCTGAAGGAATGAGGACTCTGAAGGGCTTTCAGTGTTCTTTATTAGCATCCCAGTATTGAAAAGGGTGTGGCATATGGGTATCCTGACAAAGGCATCAGAAGTCCTGCTTGACTTTATCACTTCAGACTTTCCCTCAACTTAGCAGAGGGTAGCTACACTGCAACATTTCCAATGCCAGTGTTCGGCAAACCCCAGGTCCTTGGGCCCAAACCAGTCTACATTTATTAACAAAGACTTCTTGAGGCATTGCTATACCTAATTGTATTTTCTATAAGGTCTTCTATATTGTCATTGCAGGACTGAGTCATTGTGACAGAGGCCAAATTCTTTGAAAAGCATTTTACTAAGACAGTGTATTTGTCTCCTGTGTTTGTTCTTTTTTATTTTATGTTGCTATTTTGCATTCCTTTAACTAATTATATTTTTCTGCAATTTACATTTTATAAAGAAAATAGATTTAAGTATGGTGCTAACTAATCAAGGCATTTGTTTCAGCTAGCAAGTGATTTGGCTGGCATTGCAGAAGGTCCCTGGAGAAGCTTGCTTCCTCATCTGAGAACTCAGAAAGGCACCTTCTCAGTGTGTATCACATTTCTACAAATACAAGTTCAATTAAAGAAACTTTTGCTTTTAATTTCCCCCATTCTCTATTGTCACTCAGCCTTGGGTTGAACCGTCAAGCTGGGTAAGCAGTGCCCCTGGAGTCCTGCTGTGGCTGCTTCCAAGCAGTAGTGGTTTCCTGACGTGTGCTTAACACAAAACCAAACAGTACAAATAATGCTTCTATTGTGCCTCTACCATGGTTGGTCTCAGGGGCAAGACTATCATCATAAAACACAAAGCTGCCATAGAAATGGACAGACAGGAGAGAGGAGTCCCAGAGCCTCAGAATCGCAATGGAAACTTTCTCCAAATTGACAGCTGGAAACTGCAGGGTTTTCTTGATTATTCACCAAAATGTCAAGATTACTCATCGCAGTGGGCAGCGGCAGACAAACTTCACTGTTCGCCACACGTAAATTAAGAGGCTATCAAAGATTATGCTCATGATTTTTAGGATATTAACTGAGGAATAACAGTATGTTTGTAGAATACCAGCTTATTGGGTCAGCTTGGACAATTTCCTCCACTGATTCACTGAATTTATTTCTTGTGTGACAACATCCAAATGCTTGGAGGAAGTAGATGAATGTGGACTTTGTGAACACTTTTCATTGTGTGGGTTTAAAGCTGGTCACCCTGTTTTAAACAAGTAACAACTGGGTTATGGCTTCTTTAAGACATTCTTGGCTTAGTCATACCCCATGCCTCTCTTTCTCTCACTGTTCTGTTGCGTTGAGTATTTGGAGCAAAGGTTGATTTTTTTTTTTTTTTTTTTTTGGCTAAGATGTGTAGTTCACAAATTGTGCACCTGTGATTTGCAAGATAAGCTGTCATACAGTGAAGACACTCCTATGGAACTCAGTGAAAAACTAAACAAGACAAAAGTCTCTCTTATTCAGAATTTTGATTTTAGACCTCATCTTTTGGGTTCTCAGGAACAATATTTTATGGTCTAGAGAAAGGCACAAATGAGACCAGCTTTTTCCAAGTTAAAGTGATAGTGATCTCACTAAGGAACAGCTGCTGATTGGTAGATTCAGAAAGTGGAAGTGTCATCCCTATTATCTATAGCATTGTGGAAGTTTGGGAATATCTCTCTGATTTTGGCACAAAATATAAAGAAGCATGATTTTGGTGAGAAGAAAGATGTGGACTTGGTAAAGCTCCTCAGAATATTAATTATTATATTAATTGAATGCTGTCATTGGATGGCTGTCTCTGTACTGAATGACAGTCTATGGGCCAAGCCGGAGAACTGTTCCCACTTCCTACACACCAAGTCCTGTAGCTGAATGCCCAGACTGTGTCTAATCTCTCCCACTCAGTCCCCTGACCAGTCCATCACATGGAAACAGAGCTGTCAGACAGCATCCCTTTCTCTTCTGCCCTCTCAAAAGTATTCCCTAGCTGACTACCAGCCAGTCAGAAGCCCAAACTTGCCTGGAGTTTCTGTCAGTCTCTGAAAGAGGAAAACATACTAGCAGACATAATGTACCTATCCCAAAGTCAGCGGGTCTTGTAGGAGCAGCTGGATACGCTGATCATTACCGAGATCTTTATTATTCATTTATGCTAGCCTAAGACAGCAGTTGCTACCTTCATAATCCATTTAGCTCTCATGGTTGTCTGGCTCAAGAAATGTATACAACTCGTGTGGGCCACAAAAACTGACAACAGGTCCTGTTGCTGTGCAAGATCTCCTAACACTAGAGCAACACTTGAAAATCCCCGGATAACTGTCCTTAAATCTCAAACATGTGTTCTTTACTTTGCTATTGAGTAGCAATATCAGAAATTAAACCTCATGAGCATCCAAAGGCAATTATAAAAGGAGGAGATTATGGTGTAATCTTCTAAACGGGGACCCACTTAACTGTCGGAACACTTGCCATAAAAGCAGCAGTAACAATGCTAAACACAATGCAGAACTTTCCACTGTTAATTCCTGTACTCCATTCCTCTATTAGACATGATTAAGTTCAAGGAACCATCACCAAATTGATTGTAGAGACAATATCATCACCATCATGTGCTGGCAAAATACAAATAGCTTTGCCATTCTGTCCCATGGGCACTTGCTAATGTAACAAGAAGCAGAAGCAAATCCCCTGCAGTAAAAAACGGGACACTCGAAGGCTCAGGGCTCAGAGCACAACTGCAAGCCTGCATGCTAATAAGCCTGACTTTAAAAATACCAACCATAGCAGGGATGAAAACAGATAGAGAATTAATTTTTTAGGCTGACTGTTACTCTTTGCTGGTCACAGAGGGCTTTGGCTCTGGAGCTATTGTTGCTTGATATTTATTTTCACCCTACATCTTAATGGAAGTGAGTATTATTATTTTTTCAGTGTAATAGATCCTTGCCTCTTTTTTCATGAATGAACATTAGCAGGGTACCTTCTGTGTGAAGAGGGAAACTCAGAAGACAATCGTGTGGCCTTGGTCCTGGCATAACTCATACACAGATATATGTGTACAGACATGTATATATATGCATATGTATGTATGCGTGTGTACATATATATGTGTATGTGTGCCAAATAAGCCAAGAAAATGTACATTCTACTGTTGGCTTTATCAAAGTCATCTTTTTTTAAAACATGGGAGCAAATCTGTAGACAACAAAAATATGGGCCAATGACAGGATTTCTGATGTAGTTCACAAAAGAAAGAGTAGATGTACTTCAGTGGTAGATCTCGCTCCAGGTACCATTACCTAGTTTTTTTAAGTACCCACTTTGTGTCAGGTATAGGAGAAACCCAGACCCCTCAGTTTCCAGATAACATGAGGACTCTCGGGCCTTTTTGAATCTGTATTTTCAAGACTCCATCATGTCATTCCAGCCAAGACGCTCTGTTTTCGAGACTGCAGCTATGTCGATAACTAGATTTGTGTCTGTTGAGCACAACTCCAACCTGATGGCTATACTGAGCAAATTATTCACTATTAAACTTGCATCTCCAGAACTGAGTTGAAAGTTTCCCTTGGCATTTAGGGGTTGTCCAGGGGATTGGGACTTCATAGCACTCATGAGTGTCAAGCAGCAGAATGTGCACACAGCAGTACTTCTGGGTGACCCTACTTAAGGGACACCAAAGTGTGACTTCCTAAATTGAGTTACAACATGGCAGGTTCTGAAAACTAGCAGTGAGGATTGTTGCAGTAACAGGGTGGAGAGGGTGAGTGTCTCCTTATATGCCTGTTAGGTTTCCAGAACTGTTAGTCTTTGAAATATATGAATTTCAAGAAACTTTATCAGCACATAGAATAAAAACTTTGGTAAGAGTTTCCTTATTAATAATTTTCTTGTTTGGTTTGTTTTGGAAGCATTATAAAAATCATTAAATAAAATCCTTGCTGGAAAAACAAAACAAAGCCCTGCGATGCATTAAAAACCTCATGAATGGAACTTAATGGAACTATAATTTCAACTAAATGTTTTCAAAGAAGTTTAAAAATTATGTGGCTGTGTTAGTCAAGTGAAACAAAGGAGGTGATGTGCCTTCATTCCTTTACTAATAATTCTTAAAAAAATAACCTCTCTGACTCAGTAGTACAATGGTGATTTGCGGTGAGCCTTTGGCTTCAATAAAAGGCAGAGAAAATGTTTCAAGTTATCTGAGAGAGACTATATGAGGCAGTACAGTCAATTTTTCCACAAAGACACTAAAAGGCATCCAGTAAAATATATGCAATCTATCTGCGTCTTTTCCCAAAGGAGGCCCGAGCATTTAGGATCCTGGTGAGTACTACATTTGTAATGGAAAACTTTACTCTCTGTTCATACTTCGACCAAGAGGAGGCTGAGACGTGGGTGGGAAGGTGCTGGGCTGCTAGGAGGAACCACAAGAAGGAAGTTCAAACCCAGGAAGTTTTTAGAGGAAAGAGACCCTCCCCCCCCACTTTAGAAGGGAAGGGCAGAGGGTTGTTTTAATCTCAATCTTAGGTGTTTAGATTAACTTTCTGCCTAAGAAAAGTAATTCGCTAAGAATGAAAATTACTAAGTCAAGAATAGTTCACATTACTGTTCTGTGATGCTGAATTTCACTCTTTAGGTATAGAATCATGTGGGGAGGTAGTGCCAGTGAGGGAGTGTCTACATTACATTGGCTTCTGGACATGCTTTTGAGGGGTGTTCGGATTAACTAAAGTAAGAAGACATGCCCTAAGTGTGGGAGGTGCCATTCATTGGCTGGACACTGGACTGAAGAAAAAAGGAGATGGAACTGAGAATTCTGTATCTTACTCTGTGTTTCACTGGATGCTCTGGGATGTGCTGCCTCTTTCAACTCTTGCTGCTGTGACTTTCCCACCAGGACTGACCCGGACCTTGAACTGTAAGCTGAAATAAACCATTTGTCTCTGAAGTTACTGCTTGACTGTATGTTTTTTCACAACCTAAGTTGTATTTCTAGCTAGGAATAGTGGGACTTAGGCCTGCAACCCCAGCACTTAGGAAGCTGACACAAGACAGCAACATTATGGCCTTGAGGCCACATGGAGCTATGTATTGAGACCCAGTCATAAAAAAAAAATCAAAACAAGAGATACAGTGACTCTAAAATGGCACAACATGTTCTTCTGTTCTTGCTATCAGCTCTTACTGACCTCCAGAAGCCTGTGGAGTCCTAGATACTGCAGTGTCAACCAACAGAAGTAAGACACTCTGGCTGGCAAGCATGGTCTATCTCCTATCTCTCACCTCTTCCACACAACCACTCAGCAGCATGACTACAACAAGCACAGGCCAGCACTGATGGCATGCTCTTAAAGTGCTGCAGCTGGGAGCCACACGCGATTCATCTCTGTAGATTTCTCTGTCTGTAGTATCAAGTTACTGCCACAGACAGAAGACGGCCTAGGACAAACAGCTCTCTTTCAGCAATGTCATCTGAGTTTTTCACACTCATTGAGGTCCATGACCTATGTCTCCCATGGGCACACCCCATCTTCTGTCTTTGGAAAATCTCTTGTTTTTCACTCTGTTCATTTTTCTTTATCATCTTCTCAGAAATGGAATGACTGCAGATTGTGTCATCTGAGCTACTCTTGATTAAATGCCATTGGGTTTTCTATAAAACTTGCGCACATGCCAGATGCTTTTCTGCGTACTTGGGTTATTAGCAAGAGCTGTTATTAGTGCAGAGTTTGTAAAAAGGCATCTTGCATGGTTAGTGCCACACAGTGACCTGCACATGTAGTTGAGGATGTATTTCAATAGAATGAATAGGTTTTTCAAATTCTTGACACTTAACCAATGTAGGTTTAATATTAGGAAAACATATCTTGGTGAAATTGCATATAGGTAGCCAGTCTCAGTGGGTCCTGAGGCTCAACAGGTTTTTAAGACAGAGTCTGAATCAATTGGCTCAAATTATAGGGCATCCAAGTATGTTCTGATCTGCCTTAGCCTCTTCTAGAAAACACAAAGTATATCACATATTTCACTTATTTCTCCAGCTTATAGATTCTGTATGTGTTTGATAGGATTGTAGGTTAAAAAGTCGGAAGAAAAGATTTGATTCTTAGAGATTCAAATATTCATATATAATATACATATGTGTATGTATATTTAAATTTAAAAACAATTTAAAAACCACTCTGTGTGTGTGTGTTTGTGTGTGTGTGTGTTTCACATGCATGTCTCGAGGTAAGTGTCATATAGTGGTCAGATGACAATTTGCTACAATATGTTTGGTTCTCTTCTTCTAACACATGGGTCCCAAGGACTGAACTCAAAGCCATCAGGTTTGCACAGCACTACGTAGTGCTTTTATCTATTATGCCACCTAGCCTGTCCCCAGAGAGTTTTTAGACACAAAGGCCATCACATGTAGATTACATAAAGTTCTTTGGCTTCAGTTGTTATCTTGGAAGAACATAGACTGCTTCTATCATTCGCCATAGTAGCTAAACATCACACGAGGATAGCTATCTGGGTTTGTATCCCTGCCCTATCTCTCTTGGCCTTGTCAGATTTAGTGAGATTTTCATGTTGGTTGTCATATTTGTTCAATGGTGACAATGCTATTCATCCCCTTTGTGTCATTTTGAGACTTAAATGAGTTAATGGGTTCTAAGTGCTTAAAATGTTTCCTGGCATGGCTAAAAGCTCAATAAGTTAATTTCTACAGACACTTTTACATATTGTCAAGGTTGATGCGAGCCAAATTGCAAAATGCAGAGATCTAGTTGAATTGAACTCATCTAAGTCATCCCCTTTAGCTATGGTATGCTTAGCTATATCCTAATCAAGGAATTTCAAAGCCTTTTGTACCTAAGCCCAGACTGTTCTGAATGGGGAAACACAGAGCTGGAAGATCACAATTACATATGGGACAATAATAACTGTTTTATGGCTTACAATGTAGCAATTTATTTCTCTATTTCTTTATTTTTAGCTTCTCATGTCTGGTATTTATAATTATAATATTATTGACTAGACACTCATTTTAGTAGAAAAAGGATAAAATAAGTATTTTAGTATCATTTTTGTACTTTTTAAAAACTTCAGTTCTTAAAAAACATTTCAGTGAAAGGACATTTTGAATATTTCTAAAGTCTGCAGGATATACTACTATGAGGAGTTAGATAAAATGACTACATAACTCATTCTGCCCCTTGAGATGTTGGTACTTATGAATTGGGCCTTTGGATGACTGAAAGAATGGTGGTGGGAACTCTCTATTTTAGAATTATGTCAGCTAACACATCAGTGACCTAGGGGAAGTCAACTTCTGCTTAGGAAGTCTCTTACTCTGAGACTTCCATGAGGTGCAGCAGGTTAAACTAGTCATGTGGACAGGCCAGGAGGGACTGGGAGAGAACCAGGGAGAGGGGGTAGCATTGACAACGAGAGGTGGCCCCCAGTTTTTCTAACAACACCACCTAGCTGTCAGATGGAAGAGGAAAAAAGGCATCTTGGGTATTTCGTTGTAGCTAACATGAAACAGAGAAACTAAGGAGAACACCGATCAGCCAGAACCATGATCCTAAGCATATGACACATGTGGGATGCTCTGGCCTTTTCACCCATTCAAACCACTGTAACTGAAACCCTGAATACTGTGCAACAAGACCACCTGTTCCCCCGTGCCTTAGCCAAATCTGCAACCTCCAATTTTACATATAAGAAAGTGGTTTCAACTTGCTGAATTCGGAATGGTTTTCCTGTGGTAAATATCTAGAACTGGGGCTGAAAGCAGAGTGTGTGACAGTTATAGGCTCATTCTAACATTTAAGACTTGGTCACTGAAAACAAAACAAACGAACCCCACCTACTTCAGCTTGCTGTTATTTGATAATCTTTTCCTTTCCACAAGTGTCCTTTACCCCTAGGTCACCAAACTCTGAATGCCCTCCCTTTGTAACACATGTAGAGTTCCTTGGCATGAAAATGATGAAGCTTGCATGTCAAGTAAATAATAGTGGCCTTTGGTTTCACTGCTTCTGCTTTCCCAGCAAGTCTGAAAACAAAGAGACTGTTATTGCGAACACCATACCGAGGGCTTCTCAGTTTGTCAGTGGTGAGTTTATTTAGCTCAGCACATGGCGGGGGAGGAAGCACGCAGGTGCAGGACCACAGAGAGCAGGCTGCAAATATGCCAGCGGCACACGAACACGCGTGCTGAGCAAGTGTCGGCTGTAACTTTTGCAAAGGCATTTTCTGCTTCCAATTAGATAGTGGCTCATTTAAGAGCACTGTTCCCCCAAGGAAAAATCATTCTCGAGGCTCTAAAAATCTATGGGTTGTGTGTTTGAACTCCATCAGCTTTCATCACCTTCTATTAAACATCATCAAGTCTCAGGGTCAGAATTTATCCTATGAGGAAGCAGCATTTTGTTTTTGTTGTGTTTTCCTACAATAACAAAAAAAATCAACACACATCATCTCAAACAGTTATAGGGGTTTTCTCTTCTTCTTCTTCTTCTTCTTCTTCTTCTTCTTCTTCTTCTTCTTC